>BSYO01000020.1:7916263-8516263 GCA_033239525.1 Nepenthes gracilis
TGTAACTTGAACGTTTGCCAAAATACAAGTGCCTGTGAGAAACTCTGCACAATATCCACAAATAATTTCAGCATCATACACAGGATCTCAGACCCACTAAACCCCTGTAGTGGCACCGGCGTCATAACTCAGGTATGACGTCGGTTGAGGTAAAGATGCCAACTATAAGAACCCAAGCATAACCATAAACATAACTGCGGAAGCATTACAACCATTGTATACAAAAAGATCAAAAACCATTCATCCACAAAAATTGCCATGCCATACATAATCAAGCTAGATTCCCCAAGGCTTCTTCAAAATCCACGTCACCTATCTTGTTTCTTTGTCCTACTCAGTCTCGTCGGGCATCAGGGCATTTTCATCTGAAAAGAGAGAATGCAAGGGTGAGCTTAACGCCCAGCAAGTATAATCATACGTCACTATCAGACTATGGAGAATATAAACATGATAATGAAAAAGAGGCAACATGCAATTGAAATATCATGAGACATGGGAGGGAAGGAACATTTAATTGCCATTTGGATTATGTTTTCAACTTTTACTTCAATCTTTACGGACCAGGGCCAGTAGGTCGTACTAGCAACGATGCGAGAGAACGAGGAAAGGATCATGACACTCATAATCTAAGGCCGTGAGGGCTTATTCTTAGACCCAGCCGGGGGGCGCTCCATATATCGTATCAATACATCATGACAATAACACATCATGTCAATCATCGCCCCATTCCCCCGGGGTACCAGGGCAGTTCCTCGTTCTTCCACAATAGTATCCTAAGGCGTGACACGGACATCACTTGCTCATACAAGCGACCAGAATACGCGGCCAAAGTATTCTTCGGGTTTCCACCGAGATGGACGTGTCAAGCCAGAGAATACTACCTAATGAACATAAATCCATGGTCCTTGTTTCATGATTCCCTTTCCATTTGAGGGAAAGCCCACCGTATTCCATTTGCCATAACTCCCGCCATTTGGGAGGCTCCATCACTCATATGTCACATTGTGGGCTTCCCTCCATTTTCCTCATTTGGTTCTCATTTCACATTGAAACTTAAGCATGTTTTTAGCGATGCAACAATACATATCATGAGAGATCGGAGTTGCTTACTATTGATAAGTCATTATCAAATCGGGGTCCTCCGGAGCCCGTTTCAATACAACCGATGCACAAATTCATAACTTCAAGCTTACAATCAAATGTAATTATTTAGATACGCTTCTTATACCCATTAAATAGGATAGAGACATGAAATTCTTCCATATTACCTCGGGTGAACAGTAACAGGAGGTATTTAGAGGTCTCGGATGCCGTGTACGGGTCGATTCTTATGAATTCGGACACCCGGTCGATATGTATACATATTTGGGATATGGTGATTCATATTTTAGGGTCAAATTAACATAACTTGGAGGAAAAATAGTGAATCCCGAATTCGAGTGAGGGTTAGGGTTTGGTGGTACCAAACCGATCAATTCGGAGCTTATTTTGGTCAATAAATCATAAATTCCGTGATCTTAAAACATGGGTTGTAAGCTTTTTACAATTTGGGTGGGTATCGAGACGATAATACCCGATGGAGAACGAATAAAAATCATGAGAGAACAAATAGTGAGTATGAGAACACTTGCCTCGACGCGTGCTTTAACTTTAATAACTGGCTCTCGGACCGAATCGGACTTCACACCTTGATTTCCTCCTTTCTCTCACTAGACTTGGCGTTCTCCCTCTCTCTCCTTGTTAGACTGGTCTGTAAAATGTGGGAAAAAGTGGGAAAAGTGCAAATTTGTGAAGCTGGCCGGATATTTATACTGGTCGGGCCGCTCGAGCGCCTGGCGAGCGGCCAGCGAGTGCCAAGGCTTCCTGGAAGGTTCGGTAAAATTCGCCCGGGCGGCTAGCGAGCGCGAGAAGGTTCTGGAACCTCTGCTCGAGCGGGCTTCGAGCGCACATCGAGCGGGGTAGCTCTCTTGGTTTCTTGGCTCGAAATGGCTTGAGCATGCATCGACGGGTAGCTCTGGGTTTTACGGCTTGAGCGGGGCTCGAGTGTGTAGCCTGCCAGCGATACTTCAACCCCAATTTTCAAAGATTTTCTCCAAGTTTCCTTCAATGCTCTTATTTAGGCATCTAATAAGTCTAGTATTATTTATTGTTATGCTGATTATCTCATTTTAAATTCGGAACCTCACATTACATGTTTAAGGAAAAAGAACTTCGACCTTACGATAGAACAAGAAATTTTATTATTAATATCCGTTCAGTTAAAAATAACTCTGGATTTAAGACAAAAGAGCTCCGGCATTTTACAGAAAATGACTTCGGATTTAGAGCTCCGGCATTTTGGAAAATGAACTTCGGATTTTAATAGAAAGCACTCTGGATTTAGAACTTCGGATTTTAAACAGGAACACACTCCGGATTTAGAACTTCGGATTTTAACAGAAAGCACTCCGGATTTAGAACTTCGAATTTTAAATAGGAAAGCACTCCGGATTTAGAACTTCGGATTTTAACAGAAAGCACACCGGATTAAGAGCTTCGGACTTTAAACAGAAATGCACTCCGGAATAAGAACTTCAGATTTTAACAGAAAACGAACTCCGGATTTAGAGCTTCGTATATTGAAAGAAAATGAACTCCGGATTTTAGAACTTCGGATTTTATAAGAAAATGAACTCTGGATTTGAGAACTTCAGAGTTTTGAAAGAAAAGTACTCCGGTTTTTCTTCAAAGAAAGGCACTCCATCCCTTTGAAAAGAAAAGCACTTCGGTTTTGATAAGGAAAAGCACTCCGCCATGGAAGAAAAAGAGCTCCGCCCTTTTTTTTTAAAAAAAAAGTGCTCCGGTAAAATAAGGAAAATGGACTTTGACTTTTTGACTCCGGATTTAAAGACCTTCAATTTTAAATGGACTTCGGTTTCGAAAGAAAAGAACTTCGGATGATATGGACTTCAATGAATGAAGTAAAGAACAAGGCTACATGAAAACATATGAATTATGGACAGTAAGTGGAACTCTTTCGACTTTTAATCTATAATGATTGGCCATTAAAGAACACGAATCAAGAACCGAGTTTCCATTAAGCTTGCTGTTAAAGATGGATGAAGGATATTGGAGTGACACTCAAGGATGCCTCCTGGGCCACGGGAGGGAACCTTTTGGTGGCATAAGAACTATGGACTATGGCCCCGTATGCCAGGTTAAAGGCATTACCTCCCGCCCCGAGGAGCATAATGAGGGGATACGGCTTTAGGTTGTGGGGTTACACACAACCTGTCCTCGATATTGTCCGCTCCCGTCCGGTCCCTAAAGATGATACGAATTCCGAATTATTTTGATGAATTTTCTAAAGACAAGATGAAAAGAATAAGAACTGAAGAAGAAACGGTATGATGATTTTCATATGCCATGCTATATTATGAAATTATGTTTTGTATGTTTATGTTTTCTACATGTGAGTATCCTGCTGGGCTTTGTAAGCTCATTCTTGTCACTTTTCAGATGACAAGCTTATGGAGGATGAAGTTGAGTAGAACCTTACGGTGTAGCTGAATGGTTAAGCTGGCCGGAGTAGATCTTTGAGAGCTTTGTTTATTTTGCTTTTGGTATTTTGAGGAGACTTGTAAAATTTATTCCGCTGCTTATGAATGCTAGTATGTTTCCATGATACTTTGGGATTATGAAATTATAAATCTCTAGTATGCATCTCAGGTTTGAAAGAAAATAAATAAAAAAATTTTATGTCCACCTATATATCTTTTCATAATTTATTTAAAAGCAAGGACTTTGGATTTGACGGTGGCTTTTGATGGTTATAAAAGTCGGGTCATCACAGTTGGTATCAGAGAGAAAATTGAGATGCCTTAGGATAGTCTGAATCAACACGGAAACTTAGGACAAGATTAGTTATGGCAAGAAGAGTGTTATCCTTACTTACACTTTGGACAAAGACCATTACGATAGTTATCTTTAGACTAATTGACAAACGAAATTGTTCTTTTCGGACGTCCCCGCATCATGTCTAACGAGAGGAAGGAGAAATGATCATTAACAACGGTCTTGATCGGGAGGCAAGATACGCGAACCTCTTTTTGGGCCAGAATGGCCGAAGTCATAGAAGCCTTGACTCACCAACTCCACCAACTCGTGACCACCCCAATTCCTTTCCATCGGGAGAGAGGTCGGTCTCACGATCGGTTTACCAATGAGCAGATTCCCGAATTTTTAGGGGAACCTGATCCATTGAAGGTCAAACATGGATTCAACATTTGAAAAAGGTATTTGCGGTAATTAAGTGCCTGCTGGGACATGGTTCTATATGCCACCCATAAGTGACAGAGAAGCACACCACCGGGTGGGAAATGCGTAAGAGGGTTTTCAATATGCCGGAGCGGGATATTAGTTGGGAAATATTTGGGCGACTTTTACGGAAAAATATTTCCCTGCTAATCTTCATTTGCGAAGGAGGATGAATTCCTTCGCCTAAGGCGGGGTACTCGCTTCATTGGGCGGAGTATGATTCGAAATTTACGAATTATCTCGCTATGCCCCTTTCATGGTGGAAGATGAGGAGAGAAGGTTAGACGGTTCTTTCGGGGATTAAGGGATGATATCGGGAGACACCTTTCAACTCTAACGTTGACAACGTATGGAGAGGTGCTTGCAAAGGCAGTCATTTATGAGAAAGAATTGGAAAGGGGAGCATTGTCCAGACAAAGGACTTTTAGTTAGTCATCCAAGGCTAGTGCTAGTGAAGGGCCTTCTAAGAAAGCAAGACCATCAAGGTTCAGTGGGGAATAGAGCCGATCGGTGCAGAATTCTCGATCTGCGGCTGATAACATATGTGATCATTGCGGGAGATCACATGGAGGGAAGCCTTGCTATAAGAAGCTTCGTGTTTGTTATAACTGTGGACAGGCGGGGCACATGATCAGAGATTGTCCACTCGCTAAACAAGCCCCAGGAGTTAAGTCTCCTATCCCAGCCAAGGTGTTTGCCATTTCTGCAAAGGAGGCTGAAAAGTCTACGGAGGTTGTAGAAGGTACACTTTCTATCTGTGGCACTTCTAGTCATGTGCTCTTTGATTCTGGATCTACTCACTCTTTTGTCTCCCATGAATTTTGAAGCATCTTGACCCCCTTCCTAAAATTCTTGACTACCCATTGATGGTTGCCTCACCTTACGAGGTCGCCCGTAATTTTAAATATAGCATTTTCTGAATGTCCAATAGAAATAAATGAATACTTGATGCCTGTTAACCTGGTTGTGCTGAAAATGAAAGACTTTGATGCAATCTTAGGAATGGATTGGTTAGCCAGATATCATGCCAAGATTGATTGTTTCCGGAAAAGAGTGGAATTCACCATTCCTGGAAACAAGCCTTTTCACATTCAAGGAGTCCGGCGTAAGGAAGCATCTTGCTTTATTTCGGCTCTTCATGCCAGACACTTGATTGGTGATGGATGCCAAGCTTATCTAGCCTTTGCTAGTATCACTACAGAAAATCAAGAATCTCTGGCTAAAGAGATTCCTGTGGTGCGGGAATTTGAAGACATATTCACTGATGAATTACCTGGATTGCCACCCCAGGGAGAATTAGAATTTGGAGTGGAATTGATACGGTGTTCAAAGACTATATCCAAACCACCCTATCGGATGGCACCGCTGAACTCAAAGAATTGAAACAACAACTCTGCAGGAATTGTTAGATAAAGGTTTCATTCGGCCAAGTGTGTCACCATGGGGAGCACCTGTTCTCTTTGTCAAAAAGAAGGACGGGACCATGAGATTATGTGTGGATTATCGAGAATTAAACAAAATCACCATCAAGAATAAATATCCTCTGCCGAAGATTGATGACCTCCTTGATCAGTTACAAGGGGCTTGCGTATTTTCAAAAATCGATCTTAGATTCGGGTATCATCAGCTTCGGATCAGCAAGGAGGATATAGCAAAGATGGCGTTTTGGACCAGGTATGGGCACTATGAATTTGTAGTGATGCCTTTTGGGTTGACTAATGCTCCGGCTGTCTTTATGGACCTGATGAATCGAATTTTTCAACCATAGCTGGACAAGTTTGTGATCGTCTTTATTGATGACATTCTTGTGTATTCGAAAAGCTATGAGGAACATGAGGAGCACTTACGAACTACACTCCAGATCCTCAGGAAGCATTAGCTGTTCGCCAAATTGAAAAAGTACGAATTTTGGTTAAAGGAAGTGGGATTCCTTGGTCACGTCATCTCTAAAGAAGGGATCTCCGTCGACCCTATGAAAGTGGAAGCAAGGTAAAGTGGAACCGGCCAACTCTGTGGCCGGGTGCGAAGTTTTTAGGCTTGGCTGGATACTATAGGCGGTTTGTGGAAAACTTCTCCCAAATCGCCTTGCCACTCTGCACGTTAACTAAGAAGGATGCCAAGTTTGAGTGGACCCGAGGATTGTGAAGAGAGCTTCCGGGGCGCTTAAAGACCGGTTATACACTCCGGTCTTGACCATTCCAAACGGGTCAGGAGGACTGATTGTTTACTGCGATACTTCAAAGATTGGATTGGGCTATGTTTTAATGCAACACGGAAGGGTAATTGCCTATGGGTCGCTACAGTTGAAGGATCATGAAAGGAATTACCCAACTCACGATCTGGAATTAGTCGCAGTGGTGTTTGCATTGAAAATTTGGAGGCATTACCTATATGGTGAAAGATTCTTGGTCTACTCCGATCACAAGAGTCTAAAGTATTTATTCTCTTAGAAGGAACTGAACATGAGGCAGAGAAGGTGGATTGAACTCCTGAAGGACTATGACTGTGAAATCCGATACGAGCTAGGAAAGGCCAACGTTGTTGCCGACGCACTAAGTAGGCATCCTGGTATGCTGGCTAGAATGCAAGTCAAGCAAATGGAGATGCTGGATTGTCTCATGAATTATGATGTCCAGCGTTATGTGCAAGGAAAGCGGATGATTTTGGCGTACCTTCAAGTTCAGCCAGAGGTGATTAATGAGGTAAAGGGATGTCAAACGAATGATTCTTTTCTTGTAAAGATCATGGGCGAGCTAGATAAAGAATCCTGAAGTGATTTTCAGATTTCGCCGAATGGAGCATTAAGATTTAGGAATCGGTTATGTGTGCTGGACAATAAAGAATTAAAGGAGAAAATTCTTAAGGAAGCCCATCGATCCCGTTATACGATTCACCCAGGAGCCAATAAGATGTATCAGGATTTGAAAAAAATATTTTGGTGGAGGAATATGAAAAGGGATATTGCAGCTTACGTGGAAAAGTGCCTTATATGCCAACAAGTAAAGGCCGAAAGAAAGCAGCCGTGGGGTTATTTCAACCAATGCCATTTCAGTGGAAATGGGAAGACATTGTCATGGATTTTGTGACCGGTCTCGCCAAGGACGCTTGAGGAAGCATGATACTATTTGGGTGATTGTCGACCGGCTAACAAAGTTAGCCCATTTCCTTGCAATCCGAACGACTTACTCCCGTGATAAATTAGCCCAACTGTATGTAAACGAGATTATCAGACTTCATGGTGTGCCTGTCTCTATTGTATCAGATAGAGACCCTCGCATTGTTTCACGGTTACTGAAAAGTCTACATAAAGAATTGGGTACCTAGAATTAAAATTTAGTACCGCTTTTCATCCATAACCGAAGGCCAATCGAGACGGACTATCCAGATTCTTGAAGATATGTTAAGGGCCTCGGTCTTGGAGATGAAAAGGACTTGGGATGATTCATTAGCTCTTGTAGAGTTTGCTTATAATAACAGTTACCAGGCCAGCATTGGCATGGCTCCTTTTGAGGCATTGTATGGGAGAAAATGTAGATCGCCAATTCACTGTGAGGAGTACGGAGATAAAATGATTTTGGGTCCAAACATTATCAAAGAGACAGCAGAAAAGATAAAGTTATTACATGAAAATCTCAGAGTAGCCTGGAGTAGACAAAAGAGCTATGCAGACCGGAGATCTACATTAAAATTTAAAAAAGGCGATTTTGTATTCCTAAAGGTATCGCCATTCAAGGAGAAATACAGATTCGGGGTAAAAGGAAAGCTGAAGCCACGATTTATTGGCCCTTTTGAAATTCTAGAGAGGATCGGAGAAGTAGCTTACAGACTTGCACTACCTCCAAACTAGGCAGAAGTACATGACGTGTTTCATGTATCAATACTTCGAAAGTATGTCCATGATCCTACTCATGTAATTGAGTATGAACCTTTGACGATCGACAAGGACTTGTCCTATATAGAAGAACCAGTGAAAATCTTGGATCGAAGGGAACAGAGACTATGCACCAAATCAATCGCTCTAATAAAGGTGCTCTGGAAGAATCACACACCCGAAGGGCAACTTGGGAACGAGAGGAAGAGATTCGAAACAAATACCCATATTTATTTTATTGAGGTTAGTAACTTTATTTAAAATTTTGAGGACGAAATTCCTATAAGTGGGGGAGATTGTAACGACCCAAAATTTTAAAACAAGAAAAATTTCAATCATCAAGTCCGGTCAACGCAAGTTGACCGGAAAACGAAATAAGAAAAGTACATCGGCTTAAGATAGAATCAAGTTCGGCCTTGATTTGGGTAAAAAGAAGTCCGGATTTGCTTGAAAGAAGCACTCCGGATTTTCGAAGTAAAAAGAAGTCAGATTTGCTTGAAAGAAGCACTCGGTTTCGAAGTAAAAGAAGTCCTATTTAATGAAAATGAAGTCCGGATTCCCTTAGTAAAAGCACTCCCGGATTTTGAAATAAAAAAGAAGTCCGGATTTAATTAAAATGAAGTCCGAATTTCCTTAGTAAAAAGCACTCTGGATTTCCGAAGTAAAAGAAGTCTGGATTTGCTTGAAAGAAGCACTCCGGATTTCCGAAGTAAAAAGAAGTTCGGATTTAATGAAAATGAAGTCCAGTCCTGTAAGGCCGGAATGCGGTGTGTGCAAGGTAAAGACGGAGTAATTTTGGGTTCAAAGAGATGAAAAGCCGAAGTTAAAGTAGATGAAGGAGTAATCCGGTCAACGAAAAAAATGTTGACCGGAAAAACATGAACAAATGAATAGAAATGAATGGAAAACGAAATCCGGTCAACGCTCGATAGTTGACCGGAAGTTGTTTTGATGAAAGGCTGAAGTCCGGTCACAGAAAATAAGGAAAAAATATTGGGAAGGCACGACCATCAACAATCTAGCTATTTCCGAAACTTATTGGAAAATGAAAATCATAAATGACCCTCTTTGAAAAATGTAAAATTATAAATATCACTCTTTGGAAAATGAAGAGCTATAAATGACGGCCACCAAAACCTGGGATATAAATAAGGACTAAGAATGTGACGGAATGGATCTTTTTTTTTTCCTCAAAAGCTTTCGTCAAACAGATAACATGATAAACGGTCTAAATATAAGGCAAGACTTCTGCAGAAATTTCGGCAGAGTCTCCTTTGTAACTGGTTAAAAACCCAAAAATACAATCCTGTATAACCATCCATAACAAGCACACAACTATCCATCATTCACAATTCCTACAACAAACATTCACAGGATCGCATGTGCCATCCATGGCACAAACCCACAAAACATTTACTACTCTAATGATTTTATTAACGAGATGCCATCTAGGACACCACAATAAATCCAGTATATAGCGGAAGTAAACTAAGAACCTACGAAGCATAGCATTTTCTCTTCTACTATCATACACATCATATGCTTTCTTTACAAAAATCAACATGTTCTAGGACATGAAAAATCATAAGATCTGTATACAAAATCATATGCAACTAGGCCTTTACGTCGACAGGCCTCTCCAAAATAGCTCCACTATGCTATGGTCCTCAAAAGTCTTCAAGAAGCTTCTCCCTCTGCTTACTCTTCTTCGTCGGGTAAAAGCTTTACTGTCTCATCTGGAGGGGAAAACACTAAAACAAGTGGGCGAGGCCCAGCAAGGTACATGCATATGAACTGTAAAACGATTATGCCAAAACGATCATATAACCATGCAAAACCATAATGTTTAATCAAACATCATCTGAAAAGAGAAACTGTAAAGACATGCTATAACAATATTAAATCTCATGCTTCATAAATCATATCACTATAGGTCAGAAAACTATAACTATAAACTATATGGATGCATGGTAAACCGAAAACGGTACTCTATACTATTCACTGTCATCTTTTCACTGTATACGTTTCATTATCATCTTTTCATCCGATAATACTCTGTCATCTTTTCACTGTATATGTTTCATTATCATCTTTTTATTGTTGTGACGACCCGAGTTCCTAAATATGATAATTGGGAGATAATTAAGTTAAAATAGGTAAATTGTATTCAAAAGATGCGGGAGGAATTGTGAGGTTCCGGATTTGTGAACCCGACAATTATGAGGTGATTAGTATGTTAATGATCAATACTAATCTTATGGGATGATTAAGGTTTGGTATCGGAAGAAAAATCGAAATTATTCGGGTCCGGCTGCTGAAGCCAAGCCCCGTGACTTGCGCTGCTTTGGCGCTCGAGCCGGGGCTCGGCGGATAAAGCAGACCGCCCGTGGCTGGCTGGCCGCTCGCCGGCCGCTCGGCGCGAGCGGTGGCCGCCCGTGGCCGGGCTCGATGGCCGCTCGCCCCGGCCTTTCGAGCGGCGGCGCGATATAAAACGCGCGCGCGCGATTCGTTCTCCCTCATTTTCGATCGGTGAGGTTTTGAGGAGAGAGAGAGGGGCGCGACTAGAGAGAAGGAAGGAGATCGAGCCCGGAGTCCGATTCCGTCCAAAGCCGTATAAAGGTGAAAGCACGCGTCGAGGCAAGTGTTCTCATACCCACTTCTCGTTCTCTTTCGATGTTTTGTGTATTTTCGTTTGGGTATTTTGTGTCGATACTCACGGGGAATGTTAGGACATTGAAAACCCATGCCTTGAGGTCCATGAAAATGTGGTTAGTTGTCCGATTCGTGTCCGATTCGCCCGGGTGGGTTTTACCGAAACCTAACCTACGGGAATTTGGGGTTTCCCATTTCCCCGGCCTCGTATCATGAAATTGACCTCAAAATTGGAGTGCCCACGTCCCAATGATGTATATATGTCGGCCGCGGGTCCGATCTCGCACGTTGGACCCGTTCGCGCGTCCGGGCCCTCTAAAGGGGCGCTGTTATCTTTTTCACCCGAGCCGGAAGGTGATAATCGCGTTGTCACCTTCATGAAATGATGAAATGATCCTAGAATATGAATCCCCATGTCCCAATTGTGTGTATATATCGACCGGATGCCGAATCTCGCGAAGATTTGACCCGTTTGTGGCATCCGGGAGTCTTGAAATAATTCCGTAATTGTTTAAATGCCGATTAAATGATATGTGTTTGTAGAGAGAGGAAGTTGAGGCACAACAACAAGCACGACGAGAAAGAAAGGGGAGAGACCACGGTTGTGATTCGATTCGGGTAAAATAATGGTAGAACGAGCTCGAGCAAGTGTACTTGGTTATTTTTTTCACATCTTGATTTCTCATGCTTTAAGACCGTTGAAAATGCTCAAAATGTTGATGATGCATGTTTAAAGTACATGAAGCATGTTTCCTTCGATTACTTGGTTGGATTTTATGTTTATCCATGTTTACGCAAGATTTAGCTTCAATTCGTGAATAAGCATGAAAACAAGTGTTTGATTTGTCTCGAAAGCATGTGGTGAAACCCTAGCTTGAAAATGTTGTGTAGTTTGAGTAAAATGCATGATTAAGTATGTATATTTGGATTTATGGCTTGATTTCATGAAATATGTGCAAGTAAGAGACCGATTTGAGTTCAAAGGTTTTGGCGAAGCCCTATGTACGAAAATGAAGAGGTTTTGATGAGTTTTAACCGTAGCTTCTATTATATGAAGTTAATTGACATCGAAATGAAGCTTCCCGTATAGTTTGTTTTCGAAAATATGTACGAACGTATACCAACAAAATTTCCATGTAAATTTAAAGAAGTGCTGAAATTGTGTTGTGAAAGTTTGATTTCGAAAATGGGATTTTCGATAAAGAGATGATTTCCGTTACAGTTATTTTGGGACCCGAGACTGACTAATCCCCAGGTAAGTTCTTGGGTGAGGCCTTAGAACTTACGGTGGTAATCGAGGATAGCTCTGTCCATGGAGCGATTCATGGTCCCGCCATCTCAAGGGCGTTAAGCCAGGAGGAACATAGGCCGACCTTCGGGTGGCACACAGTATAGATATCCCTCGGGATGGGATATACATGATATGATATGACATGATAGGCCTTGGATTGTGTGGACTGAACACAATCTATCCTCGATCATTCGCCCCTTTCGCTAGTAGGGTACACCCAGGAGTCGAAACTATTAAAGTATGTCACAAAAAGATGAAAAGATGAAAATGTATCAAATGCGGAAAAGATGATAGAGTATTATCTGATGAAAAGATGACAATGAAACGTATACAGTAAAAAGATGACAATGAAACGTATACAGTAAAAAAGATGACAGTGAACAGTATAGAGCATTGTTTTCAGTTTTACGATGCATCCACAAAGTTTATAGCTTTTGTTTTACAGCCTATAATGATATGATTTATGAAACATGAGATTTAATATTGTTATAGCATGCCTTTACAGTTCCCTTCAGATGATGTTGATTGAACATGATGATTTTTGCATAGTTATATGATCGTTTTGGCATGATCGTTTCTACGTTCATATGCATGTACCTTCGTCGGGCCTCGCTCACTTGTTTTAGTGTTTCCCCCTCCGGATGAGACAAGAAAGCTTTTACCCGACGAAGAAGAGTAAGCGGAGAGAAGCTTCTTGAAGACTTTTGAGGACCATAGCATAGTGGAGCTATTTTGGAGAGGCCTTGTCGACGTAAAGGCCCGATTGCACATGATTTTTGTATACGAGATCTTATGATTTTTGATGTCCTAGAACATGTTGATTTTCGTAAAGAAAGCATATGATGTGTATGATAGTAGAAGAGAATATGCTATGCTTACGAGTTCTTAGTTTACTTCCGCTATATACTCTGGATTTATTGTGCGAGTCCTAGATGGCATCTCGCTAATAAATTACATTAGAGCAATAAATGTTTTATGAAATTGTGCCATGGATGGCACATAGGATCCCTGTGGAGAATTGTTGTAGGAATTGTGAATGATGGATAGTTGTGTGCTTGTTATGGATGAATATTACGAGGTTTGTATTTTTGGGATTTCATCCATTACAAAGGAGACTCTGCCGAAATTTACTGCAAAGTCTTGCCTTAATTAGACCGTTAATTATGTTATCTGTTTGGTGGAAGCTTTTGAGGAAAAAAAAAAACCGTTCCGTCACAATTGGTATCGGAGAATTGAGATGCCTTAGGAATTGATTGATCGAAAAGCGGAAGCATAGGGCTTGGATCCCTAAACGGAATTCTGTAGGAATAGGTTGAGGAAGTTAAGGCAACTAGGACCTTAAGGAAGAGATTGGTTGTAGGGTCCTAGGCTTTGTAGTAGTAACGAAGGTGATCTAGCATTCGGAAGGGCAAATCGGATGCATCAAAATGGATGTTCATGTACAAATTTTGGATAAATATTTTCCCGAAGGGATTTGGAACTATGATCTAAGTTATAGTTAGCATGGTGGTTGGGTTAATCCGAACCATTTTTGTGGTGTGATCTTGATGTGATATTATAGGTGTTTTGGTCGAGTAAGTTATCGGGTCAATCCCAATTGGGTTGGTAAACCTATTGTGCCTTGTGATTGGATTTTTGCGATAGTGGGTATGAACTTGAGATAGTTAAAGTGTTAAGTCGTAATCTGTCTTAATAGTAGTTCGGTGGACGACTGCCCGGTGCTAATATGGTCGGGTTGGTAAAGATAACGTCCGACAATCGAGTTATAGGGATTTGAAGCATGAGTTTGAATTGATCGAGGATGTTATCGAAAGGAAAGACTCGGTCGAGTTATCTCATGATCGGTAATTCAAGGTCGTGTCGAATCAATGCCAATCGTTGGGGATCTTAAGTAGAAATTTGTGCAAGTATCGGCTTTGGTATCGTGGTCGAATATTTGAGAATCTTGAGGTAAATAGATGAACCAATAAGGTGGTTCACGAATGTCTAAATGTTTAGAAGCTTAATGATTGGATGATCGATCTTGGGGATGGATAGACATAGTCCGTGAGCCGTTGCAAGGGCTTGATGAATTATGAAATTAATTTGGGTCCATAACGCGATATTGTGGATCAATGGAAGTTGTAGTCCCGACGATGTCGGGGTGAGGCTATGGCCACTATAAAGTCCAGAAAACGCCGTTTGGGTTTTGTTGATTCGTTGGCGTTTCATGAAGTTTTATGGGATGATCTTTCGATCACGCCTGGGTCGATGTTGAGGTTGCTTCATGTGATAATCAAGGAATTAAGTCATGGATTATGGATGGCTGATAATTCGCATGTTCCGGTGAGAAAGGAATGCGATTGAGAAAATGCCTTCCTAAGCTTGTGGCTTTGAAATTGCATGATTTTGAGGAATAAAAAAATTTAAGCGTGGCTGGTTGGGAGGCCGATTAGTGTCGTGGAAGTGTGCAATTATCCTTGATCTAATTGGATGGGGTGACCATGATCGTGACATTTGGGTTGACCCCTAATGGGTCGATGAGTTCTCGTGGAAAGTAATATCTTTGAGATAAGTGGGGAGGAGTTCGGGATTAGTGTTACCCCACGTGTATGTCGAATTTGGCCATTGAGGTTTTCTTTTGAAAACTCGGGAATATTGTCTTCGGAGATAGGAAGATGATCATATGGTCTTGCTTGTGGTCGAGTTCGTTTATAATTTGAGAAATGAACATCGAGTGTCTTCCTCGCGAAGGCGGGCATCAATGTTGAAATTGATGCTATGAATCTTGGACGTGTATGTTTTGGGAGTTTCATAGAAGTCTTTGCTGAAGTTAAATCGTGAGTAAGTCCAAATGATTGGGTACTAGAATGTCGTGATCTTCTTTGGAAGTTAGAATCGTATTCGGTTTTGGTCGATTGGCTCGTTGATATGCCAACGGATCTTGAGGTTACTAAGTGATCGAATTTTGAGATTTGGGCAAGAATGGAAAGTCTTGTCAACTTTTTGGGAGATTGTTTTGATTGTGCCGTAATTTAATGATTTGAGGATTAATCGGTCACACAGAGTAAGCGTTGTGGGCCCGTGGCCTAGAGATTTCTAAATAAGGTTGAGATCCCGATGACCGATTTCTTTCGAGGCTTGGAATGAATTGAAGGAAAAGTCCATTGGCCCGTTCAAGTGTTGGTTTGGGTTGGGAGATGTCGGCATGATTGTGGGTCGAGTTTTGGAGTTTGGAGGATCGTTATGAGGTCTTCCTTGTATCGATGGATGAGAGAATTGATAAGTGACAGTTGGGTCGTTTTGAAAGGCTAAGGATTCGTGGCGAGAACAGGGCGATTCCAATGCTTGAGGTTCTAAAATAGGCGCCATTGTCAGGAATGATTTCAGTTTTGAGAGTTCACCTCAGATTTGGGAATTCGAGGCTCGTTAATTTCGAGACGAAATTTCTTTAAGTGGGGGAGAATGTGACGACCGAGTTCTAAATATGATAATTGGGAGATAATTAAGTTAAAATAGGTAAATTGTATTCAAAAGATGCGGGAGGAATTGTGAGGTTCGGTTTGTGAACCCGACAATTATGAGGTGATTAGTATGTTAATGATCAATACTAATCTTATGGGATGATTAAGGTTTGGTATCGGAAGAAAAATCGGGAAATTATTCGGGTCCTATCTGAAGCCACACCCCGCCAGACTTGCGCTGCTTTGGCGCTCAGCCGGGGCTCGAGCGGATAACGAGACCGCCGTGGGGTGGCATCTCGCCAGCCCGCTCGAAGGCGCTCGGCGGTGGCCGCCGTGGCTGGCCGCTCGATGGCCGCTCGCCGGCCGCTCGAGCGCTTGTGCCAAGATAAAAGCGCCGCGCGGTCGTTCTCCCTCATTTTCGATCGGCTGAGGTTTTGAGGAGAGAGAGGGGCGCGACTAGAGAGAGAAGGAAGGAGATCGGGCAGGAGTCCGATTCCGTCCGAAAGCCAGGTATAAAGGTGAAAGCACGCGTCGAGGCAAGTGTTCTCATACCCACTTCTCGTTCTCTTTCGATGTTTTGTGTATTTTTCGTTGGGTATTTTTTGTGTGATACTCACGGGGAATGTTAGGACATTGAAAACCCATGCCTTGAGGTCCATGAAAATGTGGTTAGTTGTCCGATTCGTGTCCGATTCGCCCGGGTGGGTTTTACCGAAACCCTAACCTACGGGAATTTGGGGGTTTCCCATTTCCCGGCCTCGTATCATGAAATTGACCTCAAAATTGGAGTGCCCACGTCCCAATGATGTATATATGTCGGCCGCGGGTCCGATCTCGCACGTTTGGACCCGTTCGCGGCGTCCGGGCCCTCTAAAGGGCGCTGTTCTTTTATTCACCCAGGCCGGAAGGTGATAATCGCGCGTTGTCACCTTCATGAAATGATGAAATGATCCTAGAATATGAATCCCCATGTCCCAATTGTGTGTATATATCGACCGGATGCCGAATCTCGCAAGATTTGACCCGTTTGTGGCATCAAAGTCTTGAAATAATTCCGTAATTGTTTAAATGCCGATTAAATGATATGTGTTTGTAGAGAGAGGAAGTTGAGGCACAACAACAAGCACGAGAGAAAGAAAGGAGAGACCACGGTTGTGATTCGATTCGGGTAAAATAATGGTAGAAACGAGCTCGGGCAAGTGTACTTGGACATTTGTTTTTCAACATCTTGATTTCTCATGCTTTAAGACCGTTGAAAATGCTCAAAATGTTGATGATGCATGTTTAAAGTACATGAAGCATGTTTCCTTCGATTACTTGGTTGGATTTTATGTTTATCCATGTTTTACGCAAGATTTAGCTTCGAATTCGTGAATAAGCATGAAAACGGTGTTTTGATTTGTCTCGAAAGCATGTGGTGAAACCCTAGCTTGAAAATGTTGTGTAGTTTGAGTAAAATGCATGATTAAGTATGTATATTTGGATTTATGGCTTGATTTCATGAAATATGTGCAAGTAAGAGACCGATTTGAGTTCAAAGGTTTTGCGAAGCCCTATGTACGAAAATGAAGAGGTTTTGATGAGTTTTAACCGTAGCTTCTATTATATGAAGTTAATTGACATCGAAATGAAGCTTCCGTATAGTTTGTTTTTCGAAAATATGTATCGAACGTATACCAACAAAATTTCCATGTAAATTTAAAGAAGTGCTGAAATTGTGTTGTGAAAGTTTGATTTCGAAAATGGGATTTTCGATAAAGATATGATCTCCGTTACAGTTATTTTGGGACCCGAGACTGACTACAGTCCAGGTAAGTTCTTAGGTGAGGCCTTAGAACTTACGGTGGTAATCGAGATAGCTCTGTCCATGGAGCGATTCATGGTCCGCCTGTCCTCAAGGGCGTTAAGCCGAGGAGGAACATGGCCGACCTTCGGGTGGCACACAGTATAGATATCCCTCGGGATGGGATATACATGATATGATATGACATGATAGGCCTTGGATTGTGTGGGTGAACACAATCTATCCTCGATCATTCGCCCCTTTCGCTAGTAGGGTACCCTTTGGCGAGTGCGAAACTATTAAAGTATGTCACGAGAAAAAAGATGAAAAAGATGAAAATGTATAAATGCGGTGAAAGATGATAGAGTATCATCGATGAAAAGATGACAATGAAACGTTATACGGTAAAAGATGACAATGAAAGCATTATCTGAAAAAAAAAAAGATGACATGAAACAGTATAGAGCATTGTTTTCGATTTTACGATGCATCCACAAAGTTTATAGCTTTTGTTTTACACCTATAATGATATGATTTATGAAACATGAGATTTAATATTGTTATAGCATGCCTTTGATTCCCTTGATGATGTTGATTGAACATGATGATTTTTGCATAGTTATATGATCGTTTTGGCATGATCGTTTCACGGTTCATATGCATGTACCTTCTTGGGCCTCGGCTCACCTGTTTTAGTGTTTCCCCCTCCCGGATGAGACAGTAAAGCTTTTACCCGGCGAAGAAGAGTAAGCGGAGAGAAGCTTCTTGAAGACTTTTGAGGACCATAGCATAGTGGAGCTATTTTGGAGAGGCTTTCGGCGTAAAGGCCCGATTGCACATGATTTTGTATACGAGATCTTATGATTTTTGATGTCCTAGAACATGTTGATTTTCGTAAAGAAAGCATATGATGTGTATGATAGTAGAAGAGAATATGCTATGCTTGCATAGTTCTTAGTTTACTTCCGCTATATATACTCTGGATTTATTGTGCGGGTCCTAGATGGCATCTCGCTAATAAACCGTTAGAGCAATAAATGTTTTATGAAATTGTGCCATGGATGGCACATAGGATCCTGTGGAGAAATTGTTGTAGGAATTGTGAATGATGGATAGTTGTGTGCTTGTTATGGATGAATATTACGGGTTTGTATTTTTGGGATTTCATCCAGATTACAAAGGAGACTGCGAAATTTCTGCTGAAGTCTTGCCTTAATTAGGCAGTTAATTATGTTATACATTTGTGGAAGCTTTTGAGGAAAAAAAAAAAAACCCGTTCCGTCACAATTGTAGTATAGCATATCGGTAAAACATTAGTCGGTACTTCATATTATTTTCCTCCTTGTACCAAGCCCCGAGGATGGCCATCGTTCCCTCCTTGTACCAAGCCCCGAGGACGGCTATTGTTACCTCCTTGTACCAAGCCCCGAGGACGGCTATCGTTCCCTCCTTGTACCAAGCCCCGAGGACGGCTATCGTTCCCTCCTTGTACCAAGCCCCGAGGACGGCCATCATCATATTTTTATTAAAAACCCCCTTTTCACAATAAGACTTAAACAATACATTTTCAGCTAACTTTAAATCCACATGAAATTTTTGTCGGTATACGTTCGTACATATTTTGAAAACAAACTATACGGAAGCTTCATTTGATGTCAATTAACTTTCATATAATAGAAGCTACTGTTAAAACTCATCAAAACCTCTTCATTTTTCGTACATGGGGCTTCGCCCAAAACCTTTGTACTCAAATCGGTCTCTTACTTGCACATATTTCATGAAATTAATGTCATAGATGCCATGCATATATATTAAATCATGCAAATTACTCAAACTATACAACATTTTCGAGCTAGGGTTTCATCACGTACTTTTCAAGAGAAATTGAACACCATTTTCATGCTCTTTCACGAAATCGAAGCCAAATTTCGCAATAAACATGGATAAACACAAATCTAACCGAGTAATCGAAGTAAACATGCTTCATGTACTTTAAACATGCTTCATCAACATTTAGAGCATTTTCAACGGTTTTAAAGCACGAGAAATCAATACAATGAAAAACAGCGTCCGAAGTACACTTGCCTTAGCTCGCCCTACAATTATTTTACCCGGATCGCATCGGAACGGTGGTCTCTCCCCTTTCTTCCTCTTCGTGCTTGCTGTTGTGCCTCAACTTTCTCTCTCTACAAACACATATCCTTTAATCGGCATTTAAACAAGGAAGTATTACACAATATCGTCCGATATTTTCGGAAGAAGTAGTACCCATATACGGTGCACGTGAGCAGTGCACACATGCCTGAATCGGTTGATTCTCAAAATTTTGGACATCAATGGGTAATCTATAGAACCCGAGGCATGGGTAACTATAATCTCAAATCAATTTATACATTTAACTCCAAATAGAAGCTCAAACGGTGTCCAGGCACGGGTCAAGGGCTTCACGAATGAATTTCCATTAAATTCCACAATTTCGGATAAATAATTACGGAATTATGTCAAGACTCCCGGATGCCACGAACGGGTCAAATCTTGCGAGATTCGGCATCCGGTCGATATATACACACAACTGGGACATGGGGATTCATATTCTAGGATCATTTCATCATTTCACGAAGGTGACAACACGCAAAATCCACCTTCGGTCTCGGGTGAAACGATGCGGCGCCCCTTTAGCGGGCTCGGACGCCGCGAACGGGTCCAAACGTGCAAGATCGGACCCGCGGCCGACATATATACATTATTGGGACGTGGGGATTACAATTTTGAGGTCAATTTCATGATACAAGGTCAGGAAACGGGAAACCCCCAAAATCCCGTAGGTTAGGGTTTCGGTAAAACCCACCCGGGCGAATCGGACGCGATTCGGACAAACAACAACATTTTCTTGAACCTCAAGGCATGGGTTTCGAGATTCTAACGTTCACCGTGGGTATTGACACAAAATACCCAACGAAAATACACAAAATATCGAAAGAGAACGAGAAGTGGATATGCGAACACTTGCCTCGACGCGTGCTTTCACCTTTTTAACTGGCTCGAGGTTGGATTCGGGCTCCCGGGTCTTGTTCTCCCTTCTTCTCTCTCTAAGTCGGCGCCCTCTCTCTCTCCTCAAACCCTAAAATCGCGTGGAAATGAGAAGGAGAGTGCCGCACGCATTTTTATATCGCCTTACGACCGCTCGGCGGTGCTCGGCGGCGGCAGCGAGGGCAAGGCCGGCGGCCCACCGCTCGGCGGGGCTCAAGCATGCATCGAGCGGTCTTGCTGCACTGGTTTTACATGCTCGATAGGAGGGCTCGAGCACGCGGAGGCGCTGGTCTGGCCCAGCGTCAAACCTGCTGGCAAGCCTACGTTGCGTTTTCGCCGTTCGGGACCCATTTTGACCATTCTAACCCAATCTTTCACATCCTTGGACCTTATTTTTGATTATATAACCTCAATAAGTCATGATTATCACAATTTAAAACCCGAATCTTGTCAATGAATCAACATTTCACCACTTACGATTTCGGTTCCCGATTTACTAGTTCCGGTTCTTTGAGCTTTCCAATCCATTCCTCCCGTACCTTTTGAATGCAATTTACCTATTTTAACTTAATTATCTCCCAATTGTCATATTCAGGAACTCGGGTCGTCACATTCTCCCCCACTTAAAGAAATTTCGTCCTCGAAATTTAACGAGCCTCGAATTTCCAAACCCGAAATGAACTCCTTACATTTAGAAATCATTTCCTCGGACAATGCCTATTTTAGGAACCTCAAGCATTGAATTGTTTTAATCCTCATCCCAAATCAAATCCATAGCCTCTCCGAACGACTCAACTCAGACACTTACCGATTCTCTCAACCATCGACACTAGGAAGACCTTATAATGATTCCTAGATATAAAAGTGACCTACAAACATGCCGGATATTCTTTCAATCCAATCCGATACTTCAAACGGATCAATGAACTTTCACTTTAATTCATTCCAAGCCTCGAAAGAATTCGGTCACTGGAACCTCAACCTCAATGAGAAATCTCTGGGCCATGGGTCTCACGGCGCTTTACTCTGCGCTACTCGATTAATACGATCCTAGGATAGCCATACCATAAGGACAAATCCCCCGATCATCCAATTCGCCACATTCAAAACTATAATCATAACGATCACCCAAGCAACCAAATCTGAATACGCCTTCGGGGCTACGATAAATGGGTCATTCTAAGTGTCTGAAACAGAACCATAAGGACTTCACATTTGATAAACCCGTAGCTCCCATAAGCGAATGTGATTATATCTCTCGACTAAGAACACGACATTCTATCACCCATCATTTCTACTTACTTGCGATTCATCTTTCACACCTTCTAGGAAACTTTGAAGACATACTAGTCCAAGACTCACAACATAAATTGTCCACATTGATGTTTGCTTTCCCAAAGAAAACACCGAGGTTTACTTTCTCAACTTTTAAATAGGTCGACCACATACAATATCATATGATCATCTTCCATTATGATATAATCAAAGACTGCTCCAAAAATCTTAATGCCTATCTTTGAAGACATTACTCCCGAGTTTTCAAAAGAAGACCTTAATGGCCAATTCGACATACACGTGGGGTAACACTAACCATGAATTTCTCCCCCACTTATTTCAAGGGCATTCCCTTAACAAAACTTGCACTCCCTTCACAATGAGGGCATACGGATTATCGACCGCGAGAACTCATGACATATTCCTCAAATAATTACGTCGCCCCTTTATTCCTTTGAATTTATCAATGAAGTCATCCTAATATGGACCCGAACATGGCCAAAAGATCAAACCCATAAAATTTCATGAAACACCAACGATCTTACAAAACCCAAACAGCGTTTTACGGACTTTATAGTGGCCATAGCCTCACCCCGAATCTTTATCGGGACTACAACTTCCATTGATCCACAAATAACACGCTATGGGCCCAAATCAATCTTAGAATTCATCAAGCCTTCACAACGGTCCATGTAATTCACCTATCTAATCACAAAGTCCGTTTGACAAATCATCAATTTTCCTAGGCCTCCCAAAACAACCTTATCGGTCTGTCTTATCTACCTCAAAGGTTAGGGGGTATTTCACAATGATACAAAAGCCTAAAACTTTCAACGATCGCCGTCGAGTTTGACACAACCTCGAATTATCGGTCATTAGATTAGTCAACCTAATCTTCCTTCTATAATCATCCTCAATTAGTCACACGGCCAAAGCTCCTCAATGACCACAAAATAACTGGCGGTGGCCGCATATACTAATTAGACTTAACGCATTCTCATTAAATACTCTACAAGAAGGATGACATCAATTTCCTGATACTTCGATCAATTCACCTCATGCTTCAAATCCCACAACCTAATAGCCAGAGATTATCTTTGCCGCTATCACAAAGCCTATGTCCTCCAATCACACATAACTCAAAACACAACGCAACCAAGGGTTTGGAATCCCCCAAAACAATACCGGGCTACAATATCAGACGTAAGAGCCTTACCTCTTACCACAACCGGTGACACTTAACATCTTGAGTTAATACCTTAGAGCCCTAGATTAAAACAGTGGACCATTTTACCATCCGTCTATGAATAAGGACATTCCTCAATCTTACGATCAACCAACTACTATTGAATCATACTCTCGAGAGTCTCACCGAAACAAAGCATTCACCCAAGGAGATTTCAAAGCACATGAGACAATACCTTTTTAATCCTCGCGACCCATGATCCCTCTTATGTCAACCAACCGAGGTCAAAACCACCTCCTATCTAGCATGGGGCAACACGCCACATTTTCTACCAGACATGGGGGTCACCACAGCGTCATCCTAAGTCTAAGATTTCACATTGCAATCTCAATATAACTCGGGGCTACCCAAAGTCCATACACTTAAGCATTTCCAAAACAATTATGAATTATCATCTTAAGACTTGATACGCCCAAGAATTTACTCCAATTTACAAACCTTGGTGACGGCGCGACTCCATTCATTCCGGCTGGCTAGGTTGACCAAGCACCCTTCTTAGCAAACCCAAACCTCAAGTGAGATAATTTAGCAGAGGGCTCGAGTCAACTGCGATCAATTCAAGAATCCAATTGATATCGATCAAATCCCAACACTAAGGTGTCTCTACACACCATTATCCTTTCAATCCTATGCTTCCGCTTTTTGGTCGATCAATTCCTAAGGCATCTCAATTCTCAGATACCAATTGTGACGGAACGGATTTTTTTTTTCCTCAAAAGCTTCCGTCAAACAGATAACATGATTAACGGTCTAAATATAAGGCAAGACTTCTGCAGAAATTTCGGCAGAGTCTCATTTATAACTGGTTAAAAACCTAAAAATACAATCCTGTATAACCATCCATAACAAACACACAACTATCCATCATTCACAATTCCTACAACAAACATTCACAGGATCACATGTGGCATCCATGGCACAAACCCACAAAACATTTACTACTCTAACAGTTTATTAACGAGATGCCATCTAGGACCTGCACAATAAATCCAGAGTATATAGCGGAAGTAAACTAAGAACCTGCAGAAGCATAGCATTTTCTCTTCTACTATCATACACATCATATGCTTTCTTTACAAAAATCAACATGTTCTAGGACATCAAAAATCATAAGATCTGTATACAAAATCATATGCAACTAGGCCTTTACGTCGATAGGCCTCTCCAAAATAGCTCCACTATGCTATGGTCCTCAAAAGTCTTCAAGAAGCTTCTCCCTCTGCTTACTCTTCTTCGTCGGGTAAAAGCTTTACTGTCTCATCTGGAGGGGGGGAAAACACTAAAACAGTGAGCCGAGGCCCAGCAAGGTACATGCATATGAACTGTAAAACCATTATGCCAAAACGATCATATAATCATGCAAAATCATAATGTTTAATTAAACATCATCTGAAAAGAGAAACTGTAAAGACATGCTATAACAATATTAAATCTCATGCTTCATAAATCATATCACTATAGGCTGTAAAACTATAACTATAAACTATACGGATGCATGGTAAAACTGAAAACGATACTCTATACTATTCACTGCCATCTTTTCACTGTATACGTTTCATTATCATCTTTTCATCCGATAATACTCTGTCATCTTTTCACTTGATACATTTCATTATCATCTTTTTATTGTAGTATAGCATATCGGTAAAACATTAGTCGGTACTTCATATTATTTTCCTCCTTGTACCAAGCCCGATGACGGCCATCGTTCCATCCTTGTACCAAGCCCGAGGGCGGCTATCGTTACCTCCTTGTACCAAGCCCCGAGGGCGGCTATCGTTCCCTCCTTGTACCAAGCCCCGAGGACGGCTATCGTTCCCTCCTTGTACCAAGCCCCGAGGACGGCTATCGTTCCCTCCTTGTACCAAGCCCCGAGGACGGCTATCGTCATATTTTTATTAAAAACCCCTTTTTCACAATTAGACTTATACAATACATTTTCAGCTAACTTTAAATCCACATGAAATTTTTGTCGGTATACGTTCGTACATATTTTCGAAAACAAACTATACGGGAAGCTTCATTTCGATGTCAATTAACTTTCATATAATAGAAGCTACGGTTAAAACTCATCAAAACCTCTTCATTTTCGTACATGGGGCTTCGCCAAAACCTTTGAACTCAAATCGGTCTCTTACTTGCACATATTTCATGAAATTAATGTCATAGATGCCATGCATATACATTAAATCATGCAAATTACTCAAACTATACAACATTTTCGAGCTAGGGTTTCATCACGTACTTTTCAAGAGAAATCGAACACCATTTTCATGCTCCTTCACGAAATCGAAGCCAAATTTCGCAATAAACATGGATAAACACAAATCTAACTGAGTAATCGAAGTAAACATGCTTCATGTACTTTAAACATGCATCATCAACATTTAGAGCATTTTCAACGGTTTTAAAGCACGAGAAATCAGTACAGTGAAAAACAGCGTCCGAAGTACACTTGCCTGAGCTCGCCCTACAATTATTTCACCCGGATCGGATCGGAACGGTGGTCTCTCCCCTTTCTTCCTCTTCGTGCTTGCTGTTGTGCCCCAACTTTCTCTCTCTACAAACACATATCCTTTAATCGGCATTTAAACAAGGAAGTATTACACAATATCGTCCGATATTTTCGGAAGAGTAGTACCCATGTACAGTGCACGTGAACAGTGCACACGTGCACGAATCGGTTGATTCTCGAAATTTTGGACATCCAACAGGTAATCTATAGAACCCGAGGCATGGGTAACTATAATCTCAAATCAATTTATACATTTAACTCCAAATAAAAGCTGAAACGGTGTCCAGGCACGGGTCAAGGGCTTCACGAACGAATTTCTATTAAATTCCACAATTTCGGATAAACAATTACGGAATTATTTCAAGACTCCCGGATGCCATGAACGGGTCAAATTTTGCAAGATTCGGCATCCGGTCGATATATACACACAACTGGGACATGGGGATTCATATTCTAGGATCATTTCATCATTTTACGAAGGTGACAACACGCAAAATTCACCTTCGGTCTCGGGTGAACAGTAACAGCGCCCCTTTAACGGGCTCGGACGCCGCGAACGGGTCCAAACATGCAAGATCGAACCCGCGGCCGACATATATACATCATTGGGACGTGGGGATTACAATTTTGAGGTCAATTTCATGATACAAGGTTGGGAAACGGGAAACCCCCAAAATCCCGTAGGTTAGGGTTTCGGTAAAACCCACCCTGGCGAATCGGACGCGATTCGGACAAACAACCACATTTTCTTGGACCTCAAGGCATGGGTTTTGAGATTCTAACGTTCACCGTGGGTATTGACACAAAATACCCAACGAAAATACACAAAACATCGAAAGAGAACGAGAAGTGGAGATGAGAACACTTGCCTCGACGCGTGCTTTCACCTTTTTAACTGGCTCGAGGTTGGATTCAGGCTCCCGGGTCTTGTTCTCCCTTCTTCTCTCTCTAAGTCGGCGCCCTCTCTCTCTCCTCAAACCCTAAAATCACGTGGAAATGAGAAGGAGAGAGCCGCACGCGTTTTTATATATCGCGCAGCCGCTCGAGCGGTGCTCGAGCATCCAGCAGGCGGCAAGGCTTTGGCAGCCCACCGCTCGAGTGGTGCTCGAGCATGTATCGAGCGGGCTTGCTACTGGTTTCTGTGCTCGATAGGAGGGCTCGAGCACGCGGAGGGCGCTGGTCTGGCCCGCGTCAAGCCTGCAGCAAGCCTACGTTGCGTTTTCGCCGTTCGGGACCCATTTTGACCATTCTAGCCCAATCTTTCATATCCTTGGACCTTATTTTTGATTATATAACCTCAATAAGTCATGATTATCACAATTTAAAACCCGAATCTTGTCAACGAATCAACATTTCACCACTTACAATTTCGGTTCCCGATTTACTAGTTCCGGTTCTTTGAGCTTTCCAATCCATTCCTCCCGTACCTTTTCAATACGATTTACCAATTTTAACTTAATTATCTCCCAATTGTCATATTCAGGAACTCGGGTCATCACAAAGAACATCAGAAAAATGCACCCAGTAGAAATTCTAAGTAAAGAAAGACCGAACAGTTCAAGGCAAAGAAAAGGAATCCAGGCAAGATACTCACCCCTATTTTTAAAGCTCATGTTTATGTATGTTGCTACGAAAGTATGTGATATTCTGTATGAAGTATGCCTTTCTGTTTTATGACTTATCGTTCTGAAGCACATGTTTAAAAAGAAACTCTGTTACGCATGATGTTAGATTTTATTCTGTTTATGATTTTCCGGCAAGTGTTATGAACTTCGATATTACATGTTTATGGAAAAAGAACTTTGACCTTAAGAGGGAACTTTTCTGTTTTATGAATTATTATTCTGAAATGTAGTTATGGTTATTCTGCTGAACGTTGATATTACATGTTTACGGAAAAAGAACTTCGACCTTAAGATAGAACAAGAAATTTTATTATTAATATCCGTTCTGTTAAAAATAACTCTGGATTTAAGACAAAAGAGCTCCGGCATTTTACAGAAAATGGCTTCGGATTTAGAGCTCCGGCATTTTGGAAAATGAACTTCGGATTTTAACAGAAAGCACTCGGTTTAGAACTTGGTTTTAAACGAGAACGTACTCGGATTTAGAACCGGATTTTAACGAGAAAGCACTCGGTTTAGAACTTCGGATTTTAAAAGGAAAGCACTCGGTTTAGAACAATTTTAACGAAGCACACCGGATTAAGAGCTTGGTTTTAAACGAACGCACTCGGATTTAGAACTTTGGTTTTAAACAAAACACTCCGGATTTAGAACTTGATTTTAAATGAAACGCACTCCTGGTTTAGAAGTTCAGACTTTAAACGAAAATGCACTCGGAATAAGAACTTTAGATTTTAACAGAAAACGAACTCCGGATTTAGAGCTTCGTATATTGAAAGAAAATGAACTCGAATTTTAGAACTTGGTTTTATAAGGAAATGAACTCGGATTTGAGAACTTGAGTTTTGAAAGAAAAGTACTCGGTTTTCTTGAAAAGAGGCACTCCGTCCCTTTGAAAAGAAAAGCACTTCGGTTTTGATAAGGAAAAGCACTCCGCCATGGAAGAAAAAGAGCTCCGCCCTTTTTTTTAAAGAAAAAGTGCTCCGGTAAAATAAGGAAAATGGACTTTGACTTTTTGACTCCGGATTTAAAGACCTTCAATTTTAAACGGACTTCGGTTTCGAAAGAAAAGAACTTCGGATGATATGGACTTCAATGAATGAAGTAAAGAACAAGGCTACATGAAAACATATGAATTATGGACAGTAAGTGGAACTCTTCCGACTTTTGATCTATAATGATTGGCCATTAAAGAATACGAATTAAGAACCGAGTTTCTATTAAGCTTGCTGTTAAAGATGGATGAAGGATATTGGAGTGACACTCGAGGATGCCTCCTAGGCCACGGGAGGGAACCTTTTGGTGGCATAAGAACTATGGACTATGGCCCCATATGCCGGGTTAAAGGCATTACCTCCCGCCCCGGGGAGCACAATGAGGGGATACGGCTTTAGGCTGTGGGGTAACACACAACCCGTCCTTGATATTGTCCGCTCCCGTCCGGTCCCTAAAGATGATATGAATTCCGAATGATTTTACTGAATTTTCCAAAGACAAGATGAAAAGAATAAGAACTGAAGAAGAAACGGTATGATGATTTTCATATGCCATGCTATATTATGAAATTATATTTTGTATGTTTATGTTTTCTGTATGTGAGTATCCTGCTGGGCTTTGTAAGCTCATTCTTGCCACTTTTCAGATGACAAGCTTATGGAGGATGAAGTTGAGTAGAACCTTATGGTGTAGCTGAATGGTTAAGCTGGCCGGAGCAGATCTTTGAGAGCTTTGTTTATTTTGCTTTTGGTATTTTGAGGAGACTTGTAAAATTTATTCCGCTACTTATGAATGTTAGTATGTTTCCGTGATACTTTGGGATTATGAAATTATAAATCTCTAGTATGCATCTCAGGTTTGAAAGAAAATAAATAAAAAAATTTTATGTCCACCTATATATCTTTTCATAATTTATTTAAAAGCAAGGACTTTGGATTTGACGGTGGCTTTTGATGGTTATAAAAGTCGGGTCATCACATGATGGATGTATAGATAGTTTTCACTTTTTATTGATGGAAGTAGTAGTTTTCATAGGTATCTTTTATGGTTATAGTTAGTTCCTAACAGGTATCCTTTCTGAGTTAGCATCACCGGAGTTACGATGTCGGTGCCACCTGTGTGTTTATTGTGGCTATTGGGATCCTGTGTATATGTTGAATGTATGCTGTGGATTCTGCATAGGGTTTTGTACAGGTTTTATATTTAGTGGACGTCCATTTTATAGATGAAACTCTGTTGGATTTTCAATAGAATTTTCGGTCCATCACACTTTTAGGATGAAATTTTTGTAAGAAGGGGAGAATATAATATCCCGGATCCCCGTTTGGATTATTTTAATATTAATTATGATTTGAATAGTTTGGATGTAATGAAAATTAATTAACTATTATAAAAATTTGAAGGATATTTGAATTACTTAGACTATCGCCTGAGGTACACTCATGCTGTCATTTGAGTATTGATTTAGATCATGAAATAAAAGAAAAGAAAAAAATAATAATAGCAGAAAAAGGAATGCAATGGCGTATGGTAGAGAGGAGAGGAAAGAAGGAAGAAGGATAGAGGAGTGAGGGAGGAGAGGAGACAGAAGAGAAGGGGAAGGAGGGTTTCGGCACAGGATAGGTGTGTGGCGGAGGAAGAAGGGAGGAGAAGTTAAAGCAGTGGCTCGTAGGCTAGGTGGTGCGCGGGTGGTGGCATAGTTGTGCAACGCACTGGTAGAAAGAGAAAGGACATGTCAACGAGGAAAGAGAAGGTTTATAGCAATGCGCAGCAAAAGGGGTGACACCAGGAAGGTTGGCAATGGCTGTAGGAGGTAGAGGCAGCGACGTGCAAGAGAGAGGCCATGTAGAGGATGGAGAACAGAAGTGGCCTGAACGGCGGACAGTAGGAGAGAGAAAATGCCCAATTTGGATATTTTAGAGCATCATTTCTTCAAATCTGTAGAGTATAAGGCTGAGGCAAGTATCTTCTAATCATATCTTTTGTTTGATTTTGAATATGATATATTTTTTTTCTAAATTAAAGGTTTTAAACTCGTGAGTGCATTTTTAATTAGCCCATTTATTTTCTTGTGCACACATAACCTGTGACGACCCTACTTATCCTAACCGAAAATCGGCAAGGTTTCAGTTTTAAAACAGATGTCAAACTAATACAAATATGTACAATATCCCTGTACAACACAATATACATCCATAATTCACATCACAAGATCCAAAAAGCCATTACAAATCTCATGGCACCAACATTATAATTCCGTTTACAACGTCAGTTCAAATAAGATACCACTAGGTATCTAAACAAATGATGAAAAGCTACGGAAGCATATACATCCATCACAAAATAGCGAAAACTAACCTATCTGTGTAGTCATCAACATACACATACATCATCAATATATATCCATCTCAAAATAATACAAAAGTACACCATGAGGTATACAACCAAAAAACTAAGTCCACAAAATAATCCTCCACAGTCTTCATGCCTAGCTGACTTCTAATTCTCTACTTTGCCTCATCAAGCATAAGCTCGTGTTCATTTGAAGGAAAGAAAACAGTAAGGGGTGAGCCAAACGCTGAGTAAGACACAATATAATCAAAGACAGTAAGCAATATACTCAAAATAAAGCAAGTGAATGGAATAAGAGTATAATATGAATACATAAATATGAAGTATGAACAAATACCTTTCCTGTAAATATTTATATTTCTCATTTTATTTCTGATCATTTTAGATTTTAAAACTATAAAAATTTATTTATCTTTGTCGACTAGGGCTAATAGGCCTTACCAGCTAACAACATGGGCGAATGAGGAAAGGGATATGTATGCTTCCATATATTCTAAGGCACAACCCATACAATTTAAATACGTCGTGATGAGCAGTATACCTTTAGCCCAATATACGGGGCCATAAAACTTATGTCACCATGTCCCCTATGTCCCGGAGGAAGTCCTCGTACTACCCCAGTAATATCTTAAGGCATGCCAGATAATATTATCCTCTCAAATGCAAATCCTTGGCGCAAATTCATAATTACTTACTCTCAAGAGAAGGTTCCACCATAAATTTATATAAAGTTCTCACTCCCTGGAAAATGAATCATCAAACATAATAAATTGTGGAGTTTCCTTCAAATACATTGTATAATTTGCATAATTCTTTGATATAGATATAGATAATCATTTTCTTAAGAGTTCAAAGTCTTCACATGCCCTTAATTACATGCACTAATCAACATAATGCTTGAGAGATGTAAGAAATTCTTATCACAATAAGCCAAATATAACTTTAGAGCTTTCGGACAACAAATTTCTTCATAAATACATATAACATAAGTTTCGGAGCATATACAAGATAACATATATAACGTACATGTGAATAAATATCACTATTCACGTTCGACAATATTTTTCAAATATATAAAGTAACATATACAAATTATATGTAAATAAATACCAAATAATTGAAGTACCCAAATCCATGAAGTTAGCGTTTCAGGTTTTTAAGACCAAATCATGTATCAATTTCAAATAAATTTGGTAAAAGTCAATGGGGCACTAGTTAGGGATTCCATGTGCAAAATATCACACAAATCTTACAAATAAGACATGAAATCGAAGTATATGCATGCTTAATACATGGGTTTCATAAAATATTTATTTAAGCGGGTATCAGAACAAGAATACCCGAAAAAAAATGGAATAAAAAGTGAAACAAACAAGAGAAAGGTATATGAGTGGACTTTCCTCAACCTAATCTACCACTTCTCTAGCTAGGTCTAAGTCGGAATCGGACTCGGGAACCACAATCTTCTCTTTCTCTCTCTTCTCCTTTGTGCTCTCTCTCTCTCCTTTCTCTCAAATTGCCCATAAAATGATGCAGAATAAACCCAGCCGTGTTTTAAATTGCGGGTTGGCGCTTAAGCGCTAGCTCGGCATGCGGTAGGCGCGCATGCACTGGATCTAGTGCTTACTGCGAGCACTCAAGTTCTCGGCAGGCACGGGCCCTTGATGTGGGTGCCTGCGGCACCGCCTTGGGCGCCGGGCAGGCATCCCCCGTTGATTGCTCTTACCACTCTTGAAACTCAGATTTTCCAGATGTACTAAGCCTAATCTTAATTATATTACCTTAATTATTCCAAATTTTGATATTACGAAAATCAACACATTAAAACTCTCTTCCACTTATAGAAATTTTATCCTTGAAAATTAACAAATCTCAAAACCCCACAATCGATAAAAGTCCTTTCAGATTCTTTTTCCAAGTTTTTATGTCACATCCTCGGTTAAATAACTTATTCTAGAAAGCCTTATCCAATTGAATTATGTTGATTCCAAATACCTATTGTTTCCTATTTAAATTTAGGTTAGAACCTTATCATAAGACAAATTTTCAATCTCTAATAATGGCTTAGTTGATCACATACTTCCTGAATCTTTGATACGTGGGAGACTTTATGATATTCCACAAAAGTTGAAGACAACCTAAATTTATCGACCATTTCCCTAGCTTAACTCAAAATCTCAAACGAACTAATAAACTTCTACTTCAGTTCACCCTAAGCCTCGAAAATGATTATTGACTTGGATCCTTGTTCTTATTCTAAAATATCTAGGCCATGGGCCCCTACGTTTCCCTTGCGCTACTTTAATTAATCATTTATTAGCATACTAGAAATCCTCTTGCAACTCAAATCCATTGATTTATTTAAGGCAAAATCCTAGATTACATGGTAGCTATAGATCTATGAAAAATCCTAGCGATATCGATACATTTAAGGCAAAACCTCTATTCCTCAAATTACCATCAATTTAAGAAATAAAATTGAAGCAATTATCCCAAAAATTTCGATACAACTTTAAGTTACCACCAAAACCTCATAACTCAAATATTTAGAACTTATTATCTTGTTGGCATAATGACAAGCCCACTTATTCAACCCAAATGTACCATTCAAAATTACAATAAATGGACCATCCTTGTCAGCCAAATCTACAATTGTTGAAACATCAAAAATTTTTGCCATTCTAATAACCCTAAAGCAAAACCATGAAGACTTCTCATCTCATAATTTCATATCTTTAACACTCCAAATACAATTCTATCTCCCACACCAAAAACATAGTATTCCATTAGCCCATATATCAGGAGCTGCTTGTGGTTCACCTTCAACATCTCCTATGATGCCTCGAAAACATATCAAATCTAAAGACTTCCAACATCAAATTATTGGCACTAATATTTGAGTTCCTTAAAAAACACCGTGATTCACCTTCATAATTTTCAAGCAGATTTACCCACTGGCACTATAGCATGATTATCTCCTCTTCATGAAATAACCTCTCAGGCCTTTAGAATCATTGGATAGAACTATCTCTATAAGTAACACATATAAATCCTCAAAGCAAAGACTTCAATTGCTAACTCCAAACTATAGGTGGAGTAATTCTGATCATGGACTTCTCACCCACTTAATCCAAGGGCAACCATTCATATATGATGCAGGAAAACACAATCCTAGATCTTCCTTAAAAGCTTTACATTATACTATAATTCACTGGATCCATCAGAGATCAACCCAAATGACATGGTTTGCAATTTATCCTTTATTCCTCGAAAGCTATTCCCACATGTCTCACTTCGACGGATCCCGATAGCTTCCAAGTCAAACGCCCCACAGACATTGCAAATCCTCAAAGAATACTTAATGGATATCTTACCGGATTCATCTAGACCCAAGAGAACTACACACTTTCATGACATCAATCAGTCTTTTCAAAATTAGCCATTGCTTCAAATCTTTGCGGAATCACATTCATGCTACCGAAGAATTCAGGTGCCCAACATAACATTTCCCCTAATTGAACTCACATTTTATTCTCAATTGAGCACACGGCTAACTGCCATTCACAATCGATGATATAGTCCTCAAACTGAATTCATACCCCCTCATAATTCCTTGAATTCATCGATAAGGCCATCACAATATTGATTTAAATTTGGCTGAAAGATCCACTCCATAAAATTTACAAAAATGCCAACAAACCTACCACCCAAATAGCATTACTGAAACTTGCAATGGCCATATATTTATCCTCAATGGTGCCGCGGGTGCAACTCTCAATAATTCACAATTAGGAATACTCTGCATATTGACTAATTGTAGAAAATACCAAGCACTTACAAAGGATCAAACGATTCACTTATTCATTCACAGTGCCGCTTCTGAAACCATTAATCTCCTGAGCACCCTAAATTTTTAGTCATTCACAAATAACCTTATCAGTTCATCTTACCTATCCAAATGTTCTAAAGCATCCCACAACAGGCACCAACCGATTGTCCCCTCAATTCTATACGAAATCTTTAAAAATCGGTGCCGATCCTAGTGCAACCTCGACAGCAACCTCGATTTACTTATCAAAAGATAAATCAGCTTAATCTTTTTCCCTATGAAACATCCTCAAATACTTACATAACCAAAACTTCTTAATGACTACAAGATGACTTTCAAATATGGTCTCATATACTAAATAAACTTGGCACATAACCTCATTAAACGACTCATAGTCAAAATGATACTAATTTCTTGATACCTCGACCAACTCTGCCACATACTCAAAATTTCACAACCCACTTGCAAAGTGTAATACCGTTATCAACACAATTCATTCTAGCATGGAAACTCACCAGTCAAATCACCCCCGATATCATATCAAACCTTGGCACTACAAAACAATCAAATCGGGCCAATCAATCATATCTATGGATCTAAGAAAATATCGTAGGCCTCGATACATTTAGAATAGGGTCTATAATCCTCAAATAGATGGATAAACTTAGGAAACACGATATGAGAATATAGATTCAGAACCCACATATATGGAAATGAAAAAAATTTGAAAATCTTACCTTCCGTCACGATAGATGACACTTTAGCACCTTGTGCCATCACTGCAAAACCCTGATCCAACGCACTAGACTTATTCACTATCCGACTCATGGGGTAAGGATGATCCTTGATCATGTGGCCAAACTATCCACGATTTGAAATATGTTCCCAAAAACTCATCGAAAAAAATATTTATCCATAAATACTTCCACAAACATATTCCCCGATATCTCTTTATCCTCCCGACCCATGACTCTTTTCTCGTTAACCGTCCATGGCAGGCTTCACCTTCTAACTTATGTGAGATAAACATTACTTTATCTTCTTTTGGACATTGGGCCATTATAAATACCATTTTAATTCTTAGGATTAACATTTCAACTTCTATAGGATCCATACCACCCAAAAATTCAGGCACTTGATCATTATTATTAAATTGATCATAAATATACATACTCGGATTTGCTAACATCAGAAATCAACTCCAAGTTATCCTAACCTTGAGTTATCGATTTCACCTCATCCGTCTCACCTGCCTTGCTATTCAAGCATCCCCATTCCTAGTCTTTGGATCAAAACCAATCTAAGTTAATGTGATGGAATGGATTTTTTTGTACCTCTAATACATTCTGTCAATGACCATATAGAACTGAAGCTCAAATTATCATCTTATTCTAAGGTAAATCGGATAGGGTTTCCCCTAAAATTGGGCTAAACTAATATAATCAACTTGGATAAAACATGCAAATATACAAAATAATATACATCAACACACATTTTCATCAATGACACAGGATCCTTTAATGCCATATACTCACCCATGGCTCTAATTCAACATTCTAATCCACTACATCCAATTTCAGGTAAGAGATTCCATCTAGAACCTACACTGAATCCAAAGCATATAGCGGAAGTAGAACTATGCCCATAATATAAACCTGCAGAAGTATACATATTGTTCCAACAAAATACATAATAAGCTAGACAAGTTGTACACAATATTCATCCCCAAAATCAGGTATTATATTCAAGACTATCGATTCCCAAAATCTTCAAGACGATTTCAAGGCTCCAAATCTTCCTTGCTAGACTTTGCCTATTCTTGCTTGTTAGGAACTAATTCTAATGTTTCATCTGGAGGGGAGGAAAATAACAGAGTGAGCCGAAACCCAATAATGTACCATAAAACATATAAGTGAAATACTTTCATTGTAACGGCCCAGATTCTAAAATGTAGAAAGTTCCAGTTATCGAGCTAATATAATCGATCAACGCTAGTTGATCAGAAAATGTACTAAGAAAAGTAAATCGGCCTTAAGTTGAAAAGAAGTTCGGCTTTTGCTTAGTGTCAAAGAAGTTCGGCTATCCCTTAGTACAAAACAAGTCTGGCTCCATCCTTGAGAATCTAGTCCAGCCACTTTAAGAAAGAAAATCTAAACCAGCCTTGAGCATGTTTTGAAATTAGATTTTGTTCCATAAATTTGAAGGCCGGAGTGCATTGCGTAAGGCCGAAGTGGCCATGAAGGCCGGAGTGGCTTTGTGATTGGTAAGGCCGAAGTAGAATTGTGAGTTCAAGAGGAAGAAAGCTGAAGTTGATGATCCGGTCAACAAGTGTTGAACGGAAGTCGTGTAGGAGTAATCCGGTCAACGCCCGATAGTTAACCAGCAATTAATAGTGTTTAAATGAGAAATCTAAGTCCTGTTAAGTTCAGTTAACCAGCAATTACTAGTATTTAATCTAAATCCTGTTAAGTTCAGTTAACTAGGAATTAATGAACTCTTTGGAAAATGTAGAGTCATAAATAAGAAACATTCCCCCTGTACTGCCAATCATTAATGATGGTAATCAGACCCAAGGCCTATAAATAAGAACTAGAACGGTGAGAAAGAGGCACGCAATAGAGCTTCTAGTAAAGGAAGGCCAAAAGATCTAGGCAAAGTAGAAGAAGCCCAGGCAAGAATACTCACCCCTGTTTTTAAAGTTCATGATTATGCAAGTTTGCTACGCGAGTATATATGATATTCTTATGAAATTATGTATGATGTTTGTTCTGTTCTTGTGATTTATTTTTCTTAATCGCATGTTTAAAGGAAACCTGGATATTCATGGTGTTAGATTTTATTCTGCTTGAAGTATATGGTTAATTGTCGACCTATATGAACTCTGATAATTGCAAGTTTAAAGAAAAGACTTCTAATTTTTAAGAAAAAGAGCTTCAGATTTTGAATGATTAAGAACTCCGGCTTTTAGAGCTTCGAACTTTAAATGGAAATGAACTCCGGTTTTTAGAACTTCGAATTTTAAAGAACTCCGGCTATTTGAGCTTCAATTTTAATGGAATCAGAACTCCAGCTTCTGAACTACGACTTTCGTTGAAAAAGAGCTCCGGTTTTTGAACTCCGCCTTTTTAAGAAGAGAACTCCGGCTTTTGAAAAAGAACTCCGGCTTTTGAACTTTGATTTTTGTTAAAAAGACCTCTAATTTTAAGGAAAATGGACTCTGGCTTCTAAGATCAAGGCTATAAGAATAAGAAAAATGTATGTAATCTAGACAGCAAGTGAAACTCTACGACTTTCTACTTTTGAACTATGACGGATGGCTATTAAAAGATATGAATTAAGAACCGAGTTTTCATTAAACTTGCTGTTAAAGATGGATGAAGGATATTGGAGTGACACTCGAGGATTGCCCCCTGGGCCACGGGAGGAAACTTTTGGTGGCATAAGACTTTTGGACTACGGCCCTGTATCCCGGGTTAAAGGCATTACCTCTCACCTCGGGGAGCATAATGAGAGGATACGGCCTTAGGTTGTGGAGTTACACACAACCCGTCCTCGATGTTGTCCGCTCCCGTCCAGTCCCTAAAAATGATAAGAATTACGAATGGTTTTTATGGATTCTTCCAAGACAAAATAATAAGAATAAGAAATAAAGAAGAAAAGATATGATGATTTTCGTATGCTAATTTATGTTATGAAACTCTGTTTGATTTGATTATATGAATGTTTTTTTGTTTTCTGCATGTGAGTATCTTGCTGGGCTTTGTAGCTCATTTTTGCCACTTTTCAAATGACAAAAGGTTTATGGAGGACGAAGTTGAGTAGAACCATATGATGTAGCTAGATGGCATAACTGGCTGGAGCTGATTCAATTAAGAGCTTAATTTTATTTGCTTTAGATATTTTGAGAAGACTTGTAAAATAGTTCCACTAAATAAGAATCTATGGATGTTAGCATGTTTCCGTGATTTCTTTTTGGATGAATGAAATTAATAACTGTAGTATGCATCTCAGGTTTGAAATTAAAATCGAAAGGCCAGCTCATATAGTTCAGCCTCAAGCAACCTGTGTATGAAAAGAAAATTTTCTATATCCATCTAATTAATATTTATTTATTAAATATTTTTTTAAGACTTGACGGCGGCTTTATGAGTGGAATAAGGCCGGTCCGTCACATTCATATAGAATATAAGTACAGTAGAACAGAAACCATAGTATTATTTGAAGAACAGAGGGTAAAGAATAGAAAGCAGAAATCAATATAACATACTTCGGAAATCATAAATCAACGTATAGGCATTGGAAATTAGAAATCAATATTAAGCTTTGCAAATTCTAAAAGCCTAATTTTACTGTCTGAATGACCAAACTAGTAGATCCTACTAGCTGAGGGGATGAATAATCGAGGATAGATTGTGTTCTCTCCGAACAATCCAAGGCCTGAAACAGGAATAGGATATCAATTCTCGTAGGATATGTATAGGAATGCCTCCCGAAGGTAGGCTAGGAATAGATACTACCCTCTAGGTTAACGCCCTGAAAAAGGGTGGATCACGTATAACTCCATGGATAGAATTATCCTTGATTACCACCATAACGTTCTAAGGCATACCGGAGAACCTTACTTGACGGAATAATAGTCTTTGGTCCATTTTCTTATTAACTTACTTAACTAAAGCACTTAACTGAAATACCCAACTGGAATACTTAACTAAGATTATTAATTGAAATACTTAACTGAAGGGATTCTTATTCAGATTTTCATATTCTTTACTCACCATGCCTCAACGGTAAGTCAAATTCTTTCAGAACATCTTTTTGACAGCTTCAGAACAAGCCAAAAATTTAACAATATAACTTTTTAAAACACTTCAGACACATAACATTTTATCAAGCTTAACAATAGGTTAAATAGTATTTCCATCATATTTCTCAAAATTGTAGAACCAAAATCTCCAAAATTTTAAGCTTGGGTTTAAATCAAAATTTCTGAACACAGATCGAGCACAAATCGCATATCCAACGATGAAATTGGAGGTATATATCATCATACTTATGCATAAACTAAAATCTAGCCAAGAAATCATGGAGAACATACATAAATCGCAACAAAGCTTCGAGAACAGGGGCTTTAAAGAAATAAAAACAAAATGGAGATATTCAAAACTATTAAAAATGGAAAACAAGGTTAGAGGTACACTTGCCTTAGACTGAACTATCCTTATTTTTACCCTGATCGGATTAAAAGCGGTGGAGAAACCCTTTCTCCTCTCTTCCACTTTCTTGTCCCTTTAGGCTTTCAATCGTCATGGCTCCTTTTCTCTCCTCCTTCACCGGTTCTAAACTTGCTCCCAAAATCCCATACTCAGTATTTGTAAACTCAGCTCCCCACTTTATAGAGGACTCTAGATCTTTCTGGAACTCACCCATACCAATCCAATGACCTTTCTGACATTTTTACCCATTCTCATCCTTGTATTTTGGCTACAGGGCATGCCAATCATTTTGCTGCATCAAAATTTCATCCATATTGGCCCTTCATCCATACTAGCAATTCTGCTTCATCCCGATAAAATGCACCAAATTGAGAAATTTGTGCCATACCGGGCAAATTGTTCATCTCGGCAATTATTATGCATATCGGTAACCATGTTCATTCCGGTCATTTCTCCGTACAATCATATTGGTCAAATATTATTCCTCATTTTTATCCATTCCCGCATTTATAACTATTCTGGTTTTTGCTTCATACCGGGCAATTTCCTTACAAGCATACTGGTCGTTTTCATCCATTCTGGCCATTAGTGCAAACCGGCCTTTTTGCCATCTTGTCCGGTCAACACGTTGACTGGATATTTTGGTAATCGATTATTTGCCTGAAGAACGCATGCTGGTCATTTTTCCTTATTCATATCGGGCCAATTTCCATACCAGCAAATCGCGTATACTAACAAATTGTGCATACTGGTTATTCTTGCTACAAATAATACCGGTAATTTTAGTCATAATCATACCGATCATTTTTCTCCATTCCGTCCGTTTGCTTCGTTTTTGGAAATTCACCAAACCACCTAAAATGCTCCATATTGGCAGACTGCGCATTCTTGCTAAATGCGCCATACCAGGCAGATTTCGTATCATAGTCAAATGCGCCATACCGATAATTTTACCCACACCAATAATTTCATTCATACTGATAAATTATGCAAACCGGTAATTTTCATGTATACTCGTCATTTTTACTCATTTGTCACTTTACTCTCATCCATCCTGGTATCACCATCCCTGCAATTTTGCTACATCTATATAGGTTAGTTTCGCTGTTTATTCATGCCGGAGATTTTGGCTTTGTTTCATCACTTTACTTCTTTCCGGAAGAATACACTATACTGCCCGAAATGCATTTTTCCTCCCATGGTACCATTCTGGCAATTTGCACCTAACTAGCTAATGAACTATTACGCCCAAAATACCCATTTCGGACAATTCTTCTTATGAGCATACCAATTATTTCCCATACCGGTCATTCCTCTCATAAGCATTCCAGCTATTCATTTGTGCCGGTAATGCCATCCCGGCTCTTGGTGCAAACCTGGCAATTTTGCCATACGGAGCAAAATGGCACAATTACTGGTCAACGTGTTGACTGGACATTTTTTACGACCTTGTATTTTGCCTTAAGGCGCGTTCCGGCTATTCTCCATTATAAGCATGCTGGGCAAATGTTCAATTAACTAGTCAACATGTTGATCGGTCTTGTAACATCTTGAAATATTTTTATCTGATTAAATTGAAATTATTTATTATTTTTGATAATTTTGAAAAATTCAGGCGTGAAAAATAAAATAATTAATTGTTATGAAGTTTTGGAGAATAATTGGATCTGATGGACTGATGTTCGAAGTGCGCTCGTTCGATCGCTCGAATATCAATTTGGTTTGGTGAATTAATCAAATGGATATATATATATATAACGTATTATATAATAATAATAATAATAATAATAATAACATGAAAACAGAAGAGAAAATGAGAAGCAGGAGGAAATAGAGGGGAAATGCAGGAAGGAAAAGCAGGGGGAAATGCAGGGGAAAAAGAGGGGCTACTGGCGCACGCCCCCTCCATGTGATTACCTGCCCTCCTCTTTTTAATTGAGGAAATCGGGTGTTAAGGGAAGTGAGGGGAGCAGCAGCAGTCGAGAGAAGAACAAAGGGCACCGGGCGTGAGGGTTTTGTGAAGGGAAAAAAGGGGGAAAAATCTACCCATTTTGATCCAATCCAGATAAAAATAACTGTATAGCGAGCTCGAGACAAGTATATTCCGGATGCTATCTTTTATTTTTATAGCTTTTCGGTATCTTCAAAATTATATTTTTGCTCTATAATTTATATTTATTCATGTTCTGTATAAATAAAGCATGTTTCTCCTGATTAATCGGACAAATATCATGTTTGCTTGTTTTTATTGCAACGTATAGCCCTCATTTTGTGCGTATACATAGATTAGTGTGTGGGTGAATATTTTCAGAAGCTGCTGCCATGATGTTCTTCCTGAGGAGCATCACACACACATATATATATATATATACGGAAATATGTATTTAATTATGCATATATATATATATATGTACGTATATGTATATTTGAATATACATGTATTTTTGGCATCCGTTTTATGACCGGAAGCTTCGGTGAAACCCTAAGTATAAAAATGATGGTTGTTAACGGTTTTAATCTATAACTTCTGATATGTAAAAGCTAATCTGTATTGAAATAATGTCTCTGATGTGATTTATTTTTGAAAAAGTTACACTAATTTATATTGAGTAATTATTGTGGATTTCTGAAGCAAAACTGAAGGGTTAATTGTGATATTTCTGACTGATTTTTGAAACTTGTCCAGTTATAAGTTAAGAAAAATATTTTCGATCCTATTAGTTAGGATCCGAGACTAATAAACAGTCAGGTTAGGTTATCTGACATGTCTTAGAACATTATGGTAGTAATCGAAAATAACTCTATCTATAGAGTTATGCATGGTCCACCCTTTCTCAAGGCGTTAATCTAGATGGTAGTTTTCTGTTTTTGGCCTACCTTCGGGAGGCATTTTTGTACAGATCCCTCGAGATGGGATCTTTCTATTTTATTTTTTGCCTTGGATTGTGTGGAGTGAACACAATCTATCCTCGATCATTCACCCCCTCCACTAGTAGGGTCTACTAGTTGGGTCTACTAGTTGGGTCCTTTACTGATAAAAAAAGGAGATTTTTTATAATTCATAGATTTTGTATCGGTTTTTGACCTTTGATTTATGTTTACAGGTTTATAATTTCTGAAGCCTGATTTCGTGGAATTATGCTTTCTTTGCTCTCATACACTTTTCTGCTATCACCATGATTGAGTATTCCCATGTTATTGGTCATCTGCACTTATGTTTGGCACAGAAGCTTGTTTTACCGATTTATCATTATCGAAGCATGATTGCACTGAATTATGATTTCCAAAGGTTAATTAATTATTGAATTATGCTTTCTCTATTTCCTTGCACTGTTTTGCCCCTAAAGATTTCCATGTTGCAGTACATCTGCATAACTGTTCTACATAATGGGATTTACTGCATATTTTAGTACCTTGTTGGGTTTTGGCTTACTGTTTTATTATTTTCCCTCCATATGAGACTGTAGAGTTTATACCTGACAAGAAAAAGTGATTTAGAGCTTGGTCTGAAGATATTTTGGAGATTTAAAGTATTTTGGAGACATTGGAAGGAAACAGTTGGATAAAAGACCTGATTTTTGATATATGGTTCTTTTATATATGGATTTTGTATATATGCAGATTCAGTATGTGAAATGTGTGACGGCCTCAGACGTATTCCACCACATATGGCCACCGTCAAGCCAACATATACGGTATAAATACTAACTAGGTGGACATAAAAATTTTTCTTTCTTTAATTTCTTCTATTTTTATCTTGGATTACGCATATACAGGATCGCTTAAGGCCGAACTCCTTGAGTTGGCCATTAAAGTCTAACCTCATACCTGACCGGCCAACATTAAGGTCAGTCGGTCATGAAGACCTTGACATGAATTGAGATGCTACTAGGAATGTCAAGCTTCATTCTCCCATATAGTAATTACGGAAACATACTAATATCCATTAATTCTTTTATAGCGGAAATGTTTTACAAGTCTTTCCCAAAACATCAAAAGAAAATACATCAATTCCTTCACTCCTTCGCTGATCAGCTCTGGCCAGCTATGCCATCTAACTACACCACATGACTTTATTCAATTTCATCCTCCATAAGCTTCTCATCATCTGAAAAATAGCAAGAGTGAGCTACAAAGCCCAGCAAGGTACCCACATGCAGAAAACATTAACATACATATCATCGGATCAAAGTAGAGGTTCATAACATAAACTTAGCATGCAAAAATCACTATATCATTTCTTCTTAAGTTCGGAAATCTTTGTTCTTATTCTTACTATCTTGTCTTTAACATCAGAAAATTCATAAAACCATGCAAAATTCTTATCATCTTTAGGGATGGGATGGGAGCGGACAACATCGAGGAAGGGTTGTATGCTACCCCACAACCTAATGCCATATCCTCCTATTATACTCCCAGAGGCGGGGGTAATGCCTTTTACCTAGCATACAGGGCCATAGTCCATAAGCCTTGTGCCATCAGAAATTTTCCCGTGGCCGAGGGGCAGTCCTCGAGTGTCACTCCAATATCCTTCATACAATTTTAACAGCAAGCTTAATGGAAACTCGGTTCATAGTTCGTATCGTTTGATGGCCATCTATCATAGTTCAAAAGTCGGAAGTCATAGAGTTCCACTTGCTGTCCATATTACATACATTTTTCCTTGTTCTTGTAGCATTTGTTCTTAACTTCAAACAATTGAAGTCCGTATAGCCTTTCCTTTAACATCTTAAAATCAAAGATCTTTTATCAAAGTATCGGAGGTCTCATTCATCAAAGTCGGAGGTCTTATGTCAAAAATCGAAGGTCATTTATCAAAAGATGGACTGTAATGACCCAAAATTTTAATAAGAAAATTTTAACCATCGAGTCCAGTCAACGCACGTTGACTGGAAAACGAAATAAGAAGAAGTCCGGATTGTATTGGTGAAATTTTAGTCCGGATTTCTGGATGAAAAAGAAGTCCAAATGTCCTTTGGTAAAAAGAACTCCGGAATTCCTCTGGTAAAAAGAACTCCGAATTTCGTGGGGAACAGAAGTCCGGATTTTCCTTGGAAAAAAAAAAAAAAAGAAGTCCGGATTCCCTTAATAAAATGAAGTCCGGATTTCCTTAGTAAAAACACTCCGGACTTTCGAAGTAAAAAGAAGTCCGGATTTGCTTGAAAGAAAACACTCCGGATTTCCGAAGTAAAAAGAAGTCCGGATTTAATAAAAATGAAGTCCAGTCTGTAAAGACGGAATGAAATGTGCGAATTAAAGACGGAGTAGTTTTTGAGATGAAAAGGCCGAAGTTAAAGTAAAAGAAGGAGAAATCCGGTCAACGAAAAATGTTGACCGGAGAAACGTGAACAAATGAATAGAAAGGAGATAGAAATCCGGTCAACGCTCGATAGTTGACCGGAAGTTGTTTTGATGAAATAATGAAGTCCGGTCACAGAAAATAAGGAGGAATATTGGGAAGGAGCGACATCAATAAATTTGCTATTTCCAGGACTTATTGGAAAACGACACTCCTTGGGAAATGTAAGATTTATAAATATCACCCTTGGAAAATGTACAAACATAAATGATACCCTTGGAAAATAGGAAAATCATAAATGATGGCCACCAAAACCTAGGGCTATAAATAAGGGCCTAAGAGCATCAGGATAAGGCACCACTAGTAACTCTCAGTAAAGAAGAACAGAAAGCTAAGGAAAAAGTAGAAAAGAACTCAGGCAAGATACTCACCCCTATTTCTAAAACTCATATTTGTTTATGTTGCTATGAAAGTATAGGATATTCTGATAAAGTATGCTTTTACTGTTCGCTCTGAAATGCATGTTTAAAGAAAATTCTGTTACGCATGATGTTAGATTTATTCTGTTATGATTTATTGTCAATGGTTATGAATTTTGTTAAATGCATATTTACGGAAAGGAATTTTAGGCCTTAAGATGAAACAGAAAATCCTGCTATTGAACTCTGTTCTGTCAAAATATTTATGAATTTAAGATAAAAGACTTCTGGCATGTTGACAGAAAATGAATTAGAACACCGGTATTTTAAGAAATAAGTAACCGTACAGTTTGAATAAGGAACTCCGTCCAAAAAGAACTCCAGCTTTTTACGGACAATGTACTCCGTCCTCTTGTGAAAAGTACTCCGGTTTTAAAGAAGAGGAACTCCGGCCTGTACGTCTTTAAATGTACTTTGTTCTTTTGTTTTGAAATAAACTCCGGCTTATGAATTCCGTATATTTAGAGCTTCGGATTTTAAACAGAAACACATTCCAGAATTTAGAACTTGGATTTTAAAAAAGAAAAGTGCTCCGTTCATGAAGCACTCCATCCTTTAAGCACTCCGGATTTGAAAGAAACGTTACTCCGTCCATGATGCACTCCGTCCTTTAAGCACTCCGGATTTATGAAAGAAAAAGTACTCCGTCCTTTAAGTACTTCGGATTTTGAAAGAAAAGTACTTCGTCCGTGAAGCACTCCGTCCCTTTAAGTACTCCGGATTTTTGGTAAGAAAGGCACTCCATCCCTGTTGAAAAGAAAGACACTCCGTCCCCTTTAAGAAAAAGAACTTCGAATTTTGTTAAAAATGTACTCCGTCCTTTATGAACTTCGGTTTTGATAATCTTTGGACTCAGAAAGAACTCCGGTTTTTATTGAAAGGCATTCCGGCATTGATAAAAGAAGTCCGGCTTTATGAACTTCGGTCCTCTGTATGAAATGAACTCCGGCCTATGAACATGAAAAATAACATACGGAGAGTAAGTGGAACTCCATGACTTTTGACTTTTGAACTATGATGATTGGCCATGAAAGAACACGAACCAAGAACCGAGTTTCCATTAAACTTGCTGTTAAAAATGGATGAAGGATATTGGAGTGACACTCGAGGATGCCTCCTAGGCCACGGGAGGGGACCTTTTGGTGGCATAAGAACTATGGACTATGGCCCCGTATGCCGGGTTAAAGGCATTACCTCCCACCCCGGGGAGCATAATGAGGGGATACGGCTTTAGGTTGTGGGGTAGCACACAACCCGTCCTCGATGTTGTCCGCTCCCGTCCGGTCCCTAAAGATGATATGAATTCTGAATGATTTTGATGAATTTTCTGATGACAAGATGAAAGAACATGAACAAAAGAAGAAACGATATGATGATTTTTCTTATGCTATGCTATATATTTTGATGAAATTATATGTATGCTTATGTTTTTACGCATGTGAGTATCTGCTGGGCTTTGTAAGCTCATTCTTGCAACTTTTCGGATGACAAGCTTATGGAGGACGAAGTTGAGTAGAGTCCTATGGTGTAGCTGAATGTTTAAGCTGGCTGGAGCTGATTTTGGAGTTTTGTTTATTTTGAGGAAACTTGTAAAAATTTATTGCTTGGCTTATGAATGTTAGAATGTTTCCGTGATACTTTGGAATTTATGAAATTTTAAATCTTTATAATGCATCTCGGGTTTGAATGAAGAAAAGAAAAATTTTTATGTTCACCTCTTTATCTTTTAAGAACTTTGGATTTGACGTCGGCTTTAGATGGTAATAAAAGTCGGGTCGTCACAGTTGGTATCAAGAGAAAAACTGAGATGCTTTAGGATAGTTTGAATCAACACGGAAACTTAGGACAAGTTTTTGTGTTGGCAAGAAGAGTATTATCCTTACTTATGCTTTGGGACAAAGACTATTACGATAGTTATCTTTAGACTAATTGACTAACGAAATTGTTCTTTTCAGACGTTTACGCAGCCATGTCTAACAGAGGAAGGAGAAATGATCAGATTAACAACACTCTTGATCGGGAGGCAAGATATGCGAATCTACTCGACAGAATGGCCGAAGTCATAGAAGCTTTGACTCCGACCACTCCACCCACTCCGGTGACCACCCCAATTCCTGTCCATCGAGAAAGGTCGGTCTACGATCGGTTTACCAATGAACGAATCCCTGAATTTTTAGGGGAACCCGATCCGTTGAAGGCTGAAACATGATTCAGCGACTGAAGAAGGTATTTGCAGTAATCAAGTGCCCTGCTAGGGACATGGTGCTATATGCCACTCATAAGCTGGCAGGGGAAGCACACCACTGGTGGGATATGCAGAAAAGGGTTTTTAATATGCCAGAGCGGGAGATTAGTTGGGAGATGTTTGAAGCAGCTTTCCTGGAGAAATATTTTCCTGCAAATCTTCATGGGCAGAAGGAGGATGAATTCCTTCGCCTAAGGCAGGGAAATCGCTCGGTGGCAGAATATGATTCAAAATTTATTGAGTTATCTCGCTATGCCCCTTTCATGGTGGAAGATGAGGAGAGGAAGGTTAGACGGTTCTTTCAGGGATTACGGGATGATATCAGGAGACACCTTTCAACTCTAATGTTGACAACGTATGGAGAGGTGCTCGCAAAGGCGGTCATTTATGAGAAAGAATTGGAAAGGGGGGCAATGTCCAGACAAAGGACTTTCAGTCAGGCATCCAAGGCCAGTGCTAGTGAAGGGCCTTCTAAGAAGGCAAGACAATCAAGGTTCAGCGGGGAACAGAGCCGATCGGTGCAGAATTCTCGATCTACGGCTAATGATGTATGTGATCATTGCAGGAGATCACATAGGGGGAAGCCTTGCTACAAGAAGCTGGGTGTTTGTTATAACTGTGGGCAGGCGAGACACATGATCAGAGATTGTCCGCTCGCTAAACAAGCCCCAGGAGTTAAGTCTCCTATCCCAGTCAAAGTGTTTGCCATTTCTGCAAAGGAGGCTGAGAAGTCTACGGAGGTGGTAGAAGGTACACTTTCTATCTGTGGCATCTCTAGTCACGTACTCTTTGATTTTGGATCTACTCATTCTTTTGTCTCCTATGAATTTTCGAAGCATCTGACGACCCTTCCCAAAGTTGTTGACTACCCATTGATGGTTGCCTCACCAACAGGGTCGTCCGTAATATTAAATATAGCATTTTCCGAATGCCCAATAAAAGTAAATGAATATTTGATGCCTGTTAACTTGGTTGTCTTGGAAATGAAAGACTTTGATGCGATCTTGGGGATGGACTGGTTAGCCGGGTATCATGCCAAGATTATTTTTCGAAAAGAGTAGAATTCACCATTCACGAAACAAGCCTTTTCACATTCGGTGTTCGGCGAAAGGAAGCATCCTGCTTTATTTCACTCTTCATGCGGACACTTGATCGGTGATGGATGCCAAGCTTATTTGGCCTTTGCTAGTGTAACTATTAAAATCAAGAATCTACGGCTAGAGAGATTCCTGTGGTGCGGGAATTTGAAGACGTATTCACTGATGAATTACCTGGATTGCCACCCTAACGAGAGTTAGAATTTGGAGTGGAATTGATACCGGTTCGGCACCGATATCCAAACCACCCTATCGGATGGCTCCGGCTGAACTCAAAGAGTTGAAACAACAACTGCAGGAAATGCTAGATAAAGGTTTCATTCGGCCAAGTGTGTCACCATGGGGAGCACCTGTTCTCTTTGTCAAAAAGAAGGACGGAACCATGAGATTATGTGTGGACTATCGAGAATTAAACAAAATCACCATCAAGAACAAATATCCTCTGTCGAGGATTGATGATCTCCTTGATCAGCTACAAGGAGCTTGCATATTCTCAAAAATCGATCTTAGATCCAGGTATCATCAGCTTCGGATCAGCAAGGAGGATATAGCAAAGACGGCGTTTCGAACCAGGTATGGGCACTATGAATTTGTAGTAATGCCTTTTGGGTTGACTAATGCTCTGGCTGTTTTTATGGATCTGATGAATCGAATTTTCCAACCATACCTGGACAAGTTTGTGATCATATTTATTGATGACATCCTTGTGTACTCGAAAAGCTCTGAGGAACACGAGGAACATTTACACACTACACTTCGGATTCTTAGGGAGCATCGGTTGTTCGCCAAATTGAAGAAGTGCGAATTTTGGTTGGAAGAGGTAGGATTCCTTGGATACGTCATCTCCAAGGAAGGAATCTCTGTCGACCCTATGAAAGTGGAAGCAGTTGTAAAGTGGAACCGGCCAACTTCTGTGACTGAAGTGTGAAGTTTCTTAGGCCTGGCTGGATACTATAGACGGTTTGTAGAGAACTTTTCGTAAATCACCTTGCCACTCACCCAATTAACTAAGAAGGATGCCAAGTTCGAGTGGACCAAAGATTGTGAAGAAAGCTTCCAGACGCTTAAAGACCGGTTAACTTCTGCTCTGGTCCTGACCATTCCAAACGGGTCAGGAGGACTGATTGTTTACTGCGATGCCTCGAAGATTAGATTGGGCTGTGTTCTAATGCAACACGGTAGGGTAATTGCCTGTGGGTCGTGACAGTTGAAGGACCATGAAAGGAATTACCGAACTCACGATCTAGAATTGGCCGCAGTGGTGTTTGCATTGAAAATCTGGAGGCATTACCTATATGGTGAAAGATTCTTGGTCTACTCCGATCACAAGAGTCTGAAATATTTATTCTCCCAGAAGGAACTGAACATGAGACAGAGAAGATGGATTGAATTCCTGAAAGACTATGACTGTGAAATCCGTTATGAGCCAGGAAAGGCCAACGTAGTTGCCGACGTGTTAAGTAGGCAGCTTGGGATGCTAGCTAGAATGCAAGTTAAGCAAATGGAGATGCTGGATTGTCTCATGAACTATGATGTCCAGCGTTATGTGCATGGGAAGCGAATGATTTTGGCACATCTTCAAGTTCAACCAGAAATGATTAATGAGGTAAAGGGATGTCAAACGAATGATTCTTTTCTTGTAAAAATCATGGGCGAGCTAGATAAAGAATCCCGAAGTGATTTTCAGATTTCGCCGGATGGAGCTTTAAGATTTAGAAATCGGTTATGTGTGCCGGACAATAAAGACTTAAAGGAGAAAATTCTTAAAGAAGCTCATCGATCCCGTTATACGATTCACCCAGGAGCCAATAAGATGCATCAGGATTTGAAGAAAATATTTTGGTGGAGAAATATGAAAAGGGATATCGCAGCTTATGTGGAAAAGTGCCTTATATGCCAACAAGTAAAGGCTGAAAGAAAACAGCCGTTTGGGTTATTACAACCAATGCCATTACCGGGCTGGAAATGGGAGCATATCGCCATGGATTTTGTGACTGGTTTACCAATGACGCCAAGGAAACATGATGTTATTTGGGTGATTGTTGACCGACTAACAAAGTCAGCCCACTTTCTGGCAATCCGGATGACTTACCCCCTTGATAAATTAGCCCAGCTGTATGTGAACGAGATTGTCAGACTTCATGGTGTGCCTGTCTCTATTGTATCAGATAGAGACCCTCGCTTTGTTTCACGGTTCTGGAAAAGTCTACATAAAGAATTGGGTACTGAATTAAAATTTAGTACTGCTTTTCATCCGCAAACCGACGGCCAATCGGAATGGACTATCCAGATTCTCGAGGATATGTTAAGGGCCTCAGTCTTGGGATGAAAAGGACTTGGGATGATTCATTAGCTCTTGCAGAGTTTGCTTATAATAACAACTACCAGGCCAGCATTGGCATGGCTCCTTTTGAAGCATTGTATGGGAGGAAATGTAGGTCGCCAATCCACTGGGAGGAACACAGAGATAGAAGAATTTTGGGTCTAGACATTATCAAGGAGTCGGCAGAAAAGATAAAGATATTATATGAGAATCTCAGAGTAGCTCGGAACAGACAAAAGAGCTATGCAGACCGGAGAAGATCGGCATTGAAGTTTGAAAAGGGCGATTTTGTGTTTCTAAAGGTATCACCATCCAAGGAAAAGTACAGATTCGGGGTAAAAGGAAAACTGAAGCCTCGTTTTATTGGGCCTTTTGAAATCTTGGAAAGGATTGGAGAAGTAGCTTACAGACTTGCACTGCCTCCAAACTTGGCAGATGTACATGACGTATTTCATGTATCAATGCTTCAAAAGTATGTCCATGATCCTACTCATGTAATTCAGTATGAACCTTTGACGGTCGACAAAGACTTGTCCAATGTAGAAGAACCAGTGGAAATCTTGGATCGAAAGGATCAGAGATTACGCACCAAATCAATCACTCTAGTAAAGGTGCTCTGGAAGAATCACACACCGGAAGAGGCAACTTGGGAACGAGAGAAAGAGATTCGGAACAAATACCCATCTTTATTTTCTCGAGGTTAGTGACTCTATTTAAAATTTCGAGGACGAAATTCCTATAAGTGGGGGAGGTTGTAATGACCCAAAATTTTAATAAGAAAATTTTAACCATCAAGTCCGGTCAACGCACGTTGACCGGAAAACGAAATAAGAAGAAGTCCAGATTGCATTGGTGAAATTCTAGTCCGGATTTCTGGATGAAAAAGAAGTCTGGATGTCCTTTGGTAAAAAGAACTCCGGAATTCCTCTGGTAAAAAGAACTCCGGATTCCGTGGGGAACAGAAGTCCGGATTTTCCTTGAAAAAAAAAAAGAAGTCCGGATTCCCTTAATAAAATGAAGTCTGGATTTCCTTAGTAAAAACACTCCGGACTTCCGAAGTAAAAAGAAGTCCGGATTTGCTTGAAAGAAAACACTCCGGATTTCCGAAATAAAAAGAAGTCCGGATTTAATAAAAATGAAGTCCAGTCTGTAAAGACGGAATGAAATGTGTGAATTAAAGACGGAGTAGTTTTTGAGATGAAAAGGCCGAAGTTAAAGTAAAAGAAGGAGAAATTCGGTCAACGAAAAATGTTGACCGGAGAAACGTGAACAAATGAATAGAAAGGAGATAGAAATCTGGTCAACGCTCGATAGTTGACCGGAAGTTGTTTTGATGAAATAATGAAGTCCGGTCACAGAAAATAAAGAGGAATATTGGGAAGGAGCGACATCAATAAATTTGCTATTTCCAGGACTTATTGGAAAACGACCCTCCTTGGGAAATGTAAGATTTATAAATATCACCCTTGGAAAATTTACAAACATAAATGATACCCTTGGAAAATAGGAAAATCATAAATGATGGCCACCAAAACCTTGGGCTATAAATAAGGGCCTAAGAGCATCAGGATAAGGCACCACTAGTAACTCTCGAGAAAGAAGAAATGAAAGCTAAGGAAAAAGTAGAAAAGAACTCAGGCAAGATACTCACCCCTATTTCTAAAACTCATATTTGTTTATGTTGCTATGAAAGTATAGGATATTACGATAAAGTATGCTTTTCTTGTTCGCTCTCGAAATGCATGTTTAAAGAAAATTCTGTTACGCATGATGTTAGATTTATTCTGTTATGATTTATTGTCAATGGTTATGAATTTTGTTAAATGCATATTTACGGAAAGGAATTTTAGGCCTTAAGATGAAACAGAAAAATCCTGCTATTGAACTGCATTACTCACAAAATATTTATGAATTTAAGAAAAAAGACTTGGCATGTTGACAGAAAATAAATTAGAACACCGGTATTTTAAGAAATAAGTAACCGTACAGTTTAAAAAAGGAACTCCGCCCAAAAAGAACTCCAGCTTTTTACGGACAATGTACTCCATCCTCTTGTGAAAAGTACTCTGGTTTTAAAGAAGAGGAACTCCGGCCTGTACGTCTTTAAAAGTACTCTGTTCTTTTGTTTTGAAATAAACTCCGGCTTATGAATTCCGTATATTTAGAGCTTCGGATTTTAAACAGAAACACATTCCAGAATTTAGAACTCCGGATTTTAAAAAGAAATGTACTCCGTCCATGATGCACTCCGGATTTATGAAAGAAAAAGTACTCCGTCCTTTAAATACTCCGGATTTTGAAAGAAAAGTACTCCGTCCGTGAAGCACTCCGTCCCTTTAAGTACTCCAGATTTTTGGTAAGAAAGGCACTCCGTCCCTGTTGAAAAGAAAGACACTCCGTCTCCTTTAAGAAAAAGAACTTCGGATTTTGTTAAAAATGTACTCCGTCCTTTATGAACTTCGGTTTTGATAATCTTTGGACTCTGAAAGAACTCCGGCTTTGATTTCAGAAACGAACTCCGGTTTGTAAGAAAAGAACTCTGGCAATGAAAAAGAACTCCAGTTTGTATTGAAAGGCATTCCGGCATTGAAAAAAGAAGTCCGGCTTTATGAACTTCGGTCCTCTGTATGAAATGAACTCCGGCCTATGAACATGAAAAATGACATACGGACAGCAAGTGGAACTCCATGACTTTTGACTTTTGAACTATGATGATTGGCCATGAAAGAACACGAACCAAGAACCGAGTTTCCATTAAACTTGCTGTTAAAAATGGATGAAGGATATTGGAGTGACACTCGAGGATGCCTCCTGGGCCACGGGAGGGGACCTTTTGGTGGCATAAGAACTATGGACTATGGCCCCGTATGCCGGGTTAAAGGCATTACCTCAAGCCTCGGGGAGCATAATGAGGGGATACGGCTTTAGGTTGTGGGGTAGCACACAACCCGTCCTTGATGTTGTCCGCTCCCGTCCGGTCCCTAAAGATGATATGAATTCTGAATGATTTTGATGAATTTTCTGATGACAAGATGAAAGAACATGAACAAAAGAAGAAACGATATGATGATTTTTCTTATGCTATGCTATATATTTTGATGAAATTATATGTATGCTTATGTTTTCTGCATGTGAGTATCCTGCTGGGCTTTGTAAGCTCATTCTTGCAACTTTTCAGATGACAAGCTTATGGAGGACGAAGTTGAGTAGAGTCCTATGGTGTAGCTGAATGTTTAAGCTGGCTGGAGCTGATTTTTGGAGTTTTGTTTATTTTGAGGAAACTTGTAAAAATTTATTGCGCTGCTTATGAATGTTAGAATGTTTCCGTGATACTTTGGAATTTATGAAATTTTAAATCTTTATAATGCATCTCAGGTTTGAATGAAGAAAAGAAAAATTTTTATGTTCACCTCTTTATCTTTTAAGAACTTTGGATTTGACGTCGGCTTTAGATGGTAATAAAAGTCGGGTCGTCACACGGACACCTTTTTAACAAAAGTCGGAGGTCATTTTTAACAAAACCTGAATACCTTTTCTTAACAAAGCCGAAGGTTATATATCAAATGCCAAATACCTTTTCTTTAACAAAACCGGAGGTCATATATCAAATGCCGGAGGTCTTTTTATCAAAGCCCGAGGTCTTTTACTCATATTCAAATCAGATATTTTAAAAACCTGTTTGTTGCCAGATTTCAAACAAGTAAGGTTAATCGGAGATCTTTATGAAAACACATAAAGGAGCTTCCTTTAAACATGACTTTAATAGAAATTCTTCCTTAATTCAGAGGATCAAAGCAGATATCATGGCATACCGTAACATAAGTTCATAAAAAATCAGGCATACTTGCATTTCAAACATGAACTAAAGAAAATTGAGTACACTTACATTAAATCATAAACTTAAAAACAGCGGTACACTTGCCTGAATCTCTTTACTTCGTCCTAGAATTCTGGGTTCCTTCACTAAGAAACTCGGTTGGGAGTCTCTTCCTAGCCTTTTTTCTTACACTCTTTAGTTCTTATTTATGGGTCTTTGGTCTGATGGTAGTAGGTAGGGCAGGTCAACCACTCTAGGGGTGGTTGAAAGTCGATTACCTACTTAGGCATGGTCTTCCTGACCTTACTTTTAATAAGGGCTCCCTCATTATTTTCGGTCAACTGGTATTGACTAGATAAGCTTCCCTTTACGTCTCTTAAGATCACGTTCATCGTCTCTGGAAGCCTTCTGAATGGCCTCCGGAAAAGGTCACCAGAAGCGGTCTTCGAAAAAGGTCTCCGGAAGACTTTAATTTCCTCCAAAAATCTTCTCCGGAAAACTCGTCAGTCTCCTATGAGATTTGTCTCCGGAGAGCTCCTCAATTAGCTTTGGAAGTTGTCTTCATCGTCTTCGGAACTTCACATATGGCATTCGAAAATGGCCTCCCGAGAGCCTTTTGAAGACCTCTGAAAAAGTGGTCTCTGGAAGAACATCTCCAATTCTCATTCAATCCTGCGTGAATAACGTCTTCCGAAGAATTGTCCCAAATTCATTTCCCGAATTCACATAATCATCTTCGGAAAATGCGTCCATCGATTCCGGAAGCCTCCTTAATGGCCTTCGGAAAGCACTCATTAATTGTCTCCGGAGAACTAATCAATCTTCTCCGAAAAACCGTCTCCGGAGACTCCTCAAAGGCCCCAAGAAATAGTCTCTGAAAAACTCTTTAATTGTCTCTGGAAGTCTCTCCCTTCACCGTTTCCGGAGATTAAGGTCTCCGGAATTTTAGCCTTTAATAACAATGTCTCCAGAGATCAAGGTTTCCGAAAACTTTAGCCACTAAACTTTAGCGTCTTCAGAGATCAAGGTCTCCGAAAACTTTATTCTCCAAATTTCAATGTCTCCGGAATTCATCCAAAGGTCTCCGGAAACTTTGGCCTCCAAACGTCTCTGGAATTTACTGTTCCCTCTTATCTTCCGGAGATCAAGGTCTCTGGAGTTCAGTGGTTCCGTACTTGTTTTCGGAGATCAAGGTCTCCAAAAAACTTGCGCTTATTGAAACTTGGTCAATATTGCATTGACTAGTAAATTGGGTTACACGACAGCCGGCCTTCATGGCTCTCTCTCTCGTCTCAACACTTCTAGCCTCCTTTTTCCCTTACAGTCAACTGGTGTTGACTGGATAAGCTTTCCTTCATATTTTTCGATCAACAGGCGATGACCAGATTAATTTTGTCATTATATTTTCCTTCATCTCTCTACCATTCTCTCTCCACAAAATAATTTGATCCTTATATTTTCGATGACAAAAGATCCCAAAAATTTAGCACATTACAAAATGTATATGATACATGTGATGAAGCAATAAATTATACTTCTGTAGGTTCATAGTTTTGCTTCCGCTACATATTTTTTGGATTATATATAGGTCCTAGACGGCATCTCCTTTCTGAACCATTGATTTAGTGGATAGGTTATGTGAAATGCAAGTCATGGGTAAATATACGACATCTGTGGTCCTGTGAACTCGTGTTGTAGGAAAATTGTGGTATAAATGGATAGTTGTGTGCATGTACTGGTTTGTTATACAAGTTTTGTATAAGTTTATATTTCTGTTTAGCCAAGTTTTAGGGAAAATTTTACCCATTTTTCTCTAGAACCTTAAGTGAGATTTGGGCTTCTGTTCCTATCCTGAATGACGGAAATTAATTGAGAAAAAAAAATCCGTTCCGTCATAGGTCTCTTTTTACATAACATCTAGTCAACACTTGTTGACTGGATTTATTTCCTCCAATTTGTGCTGGTCCACTGTTCTTGTCCTTAGTAGGTAATTTCTTAACCATTATGATATTTACTCATAACTTAATATCTCATTAATTAACCTCAATCTTGATTATATAATCTTAATTTCTATACTTAAAAAAATTGAGATATTACAATTAATCCGCAAGGTATCCCCATCCAACTTCTCTTTCTCTTAGTTCTTGCTCGGACTAAGTCCTCCAAGACATTCAAGTTTTGCCATCATTCCAAGTAAATTTATATACTCCGCTTCTCGATCTCACGATTGGCCACCACCTACATGCAGTTCCCCATCTAAGAGCCATGAGTCAGCTGCTAATATTCCTTCTAAAATACGAACAATATAAGTTAGTTCATAACTCGGATAATAACTTGGACAATGTAAGCTAGACAATCAAACTTAATCACTGATTCTAACTTAGTTCTAAACTAGGTTATTTAAATTAGGATTACTAGAATTATTCGATCTAATTTAATCAACTTATGCCTTCCTCTACTTATTTAACTATCTTACTCTAACCTAAGCAACCACATAAGATTCAGGTTAAACTTAAGGTATCTCTTTCTCTAATACCAATGTGACGACCCCACTTATCTTAACCGAAAATCAGCAAGATTCTGGCAGTAAAACAGATGTCAAACTAATACAAACCTCATACAACGGATGTAAAACGGATGTCAAACTATACAATATCCCTGTACAACACAATATATATCCACAATTCACATCACATGATCCAAAAAGCAACTACAAATCTCGTGGCACCAACATTTTTACTCCGGTTACAACATTGGCTCAAATAAAATGCCACTAGGCACCTAAACAAACCATGAAAACTTGTGGGAGCATATATATCCATCACAAAACAACGAAAACTAAGCTATCTGTACAGTCATCAACATACACATGCATCATTAATACATATCCATCTCAAAATAATACAAAAGTACTCCATGAGGTATACAACCATAAAACTAAGTGCACAAAATAATCCTCCATGATCTTCATGCCTAGCCGACTTCTAATCCTCTACTTTGCCTCATCAGGCATAAGCTCGTGTTCATCTGAAGGAAAGAAAATAGTAAGGAGTGAGTCAAATACTCAGTAAGGCATAATATAATAAAAAACAGTAAGTAATATACTCAAAATAAAGCAAGGGAAGAGAATAAGAGTATAATATGAATACATAAATATGAAGCATGAACAAATACATTTTCGGAATACATTTATCTTTCTCATTTTATTTGTGATCCTTTTAGGTCCTAAAATATGTAGAAATTTCTTTATCTTTGTGGAACATGGTTAGTAGGCCATACCAGCTAACGGTGTGGCCAAACGAGAAAATGAATGTGTATACTTTTACATATTCTAAGACACAACCCATGCAATTCAAACACCCCGTGGTGAGTGGTATACCTTTATCTGGATATACGAGGTCATAAAGCTTATGCCACTATGTCCCCATGGCCTAGAGGCAGTCCTCGTGCTACCATTGTAATATCCTAAGACATATCAGATAATACTACCCTTTGAAGTACAAATTGTTGGTCCAAATTCATAATTACTTATTCTTAAGGGAAGATTTCACCATAAATTTATACATAGTTCTCACTCTCTAGAGAACGAATCATTAGATATAACAAATTATGGAGTTCCCTTTAAATACATTACATAATCTATATAATTCTTTGATACAGATATAGATAATCATTTTCTTATGAGTTTAACTCTTCACATGTCTTTAATTATATGCACAAATTAACATAAAGGTTGAAACATGTCAGAAATTCTTACCATAATGAGTCAAATATAACTTTAGAGCTTTCGGACAACAAATCCCTTCACAAATGTACACAACATAATTTTTAGAGTATACACAAGATGACATATATAACACACATGTGAATGAATATCACTATTCATAAAATAATATATTAAAATTATATGTAAATAAATACCAAATAATCGAAGTACTAATGTCCATGAAGTTAGGGTTTCAAGTTTCTAAAGACGAATCATGTATAAATCTTAAATAAATCGAGTAAAAGCCAAGGGGGTGCGAGTTAGGGTTTCCATCTGTGAAATATCACATAAATCTTATAAATTAGTCATAAAATTGAAGTATATATATGCTGAATACACGAGTTTCATAAAATATGAATTTAAACGAGCATTGAAACGAGAATACCGGAAGAGAAATAGAACAAAAAGTGAAACGAATGAGAGAAAGGTATATGAGTACACTTGCCTCGACCTGGTCTACCACTTCTCCAACTAGCTCTAAGCTAGAATCGTACTCGGGAACCTCGATCTCCTTCCCTCTCTTCTCCTTTGTGCTCTCTCTCTCCACTCTCTCGGATAGCCCCAAAAATGACATGGAATAAACCCAGCCGTGTTTTAAATCACATGCTAGCACTCAAGTGCTAGCCCGGCGCGCAGTAGGAGTGCTTGTGTTGGATCCAATGCCTGCCGCGGGTGCTTGAGTGCTCGGCAGGTCCCCTGGCCAGGGATCCTGCGGTGTTCCCTCGGGCGGTCAGCTACTATCCCCCGTTGATTACTCCTACCACTTTCGGAACTCAATTTTTCTACATGTATTATTATATTACCTTAATTAATCCTAATTTTGATATTATTGAAACCGATACCTTACATAACCGTTTTACTAGTCGATTAAGGTGTTTGTTTTATTTTTGTTGATATTTGTGGACTTTGTGATTTTGTAAAAAAATGGATAATTTTCGGACTTTATCTATGTTTATATTAGTATGTGTGATGGCACGGGTCCCTATCATCTAAAGACCTTCTGTCAATAACAAACAAAACTAATATTCATAAATTTAAATCATTATATTATGTAAAAATTTTGGCAGAGTTTTTTGTGTAATTGGACGAAAATAAAAAATATAACCAGTATAAAATAACCTGTATAAGCACACAACTATTCAAATACCATAATTCACCCTACAACTCCAATACATAGGACAACAAATTGCCATATCATCCATGGCTCCAATTTGACACTTCCTATCCACTATTTAGACTCAAAATGAAATGTTGTCTAAGACCTGTACATGTCCAATTCAGAATAGTGTAAGCAACTATATTCATAACGTAAACCTGTGGAAGTATAAATCATTGTTCCATCAAAATAAAAGACATATTATGACCTTTATACATATTCAATATCCATCCACAAGTAACATAATTACATGCAAAACTGTCAAAATTTTTAAAATCTTTAAGATAACTTCGAGGCTTCAAAGTCTCCCTTGCAAAGCTTTGCCTATTCTTGCTTGTTGGGAATTAGTTTTACCATTTCATCTGGAGGGGAGGAAAAAATAGAAGAGTAGCTGAAGCCCAACAGTGTACCATAAAACATACAAGTGATATGCTTTCATACAGAACATAATTGTAGAAAATCATGAAAATTGCTAAAGAATGGAAACATATACAAAAGTCATATGAAAAGTATAATTCGATATGGACAGGTCTTGAAAATCATAATTCATGCTTTTCTATGGAACATATATTCAATAGAACAGAAGCCGCGATAATATCAAAAGAACGAAGGTGTCCATGGAAACAGGAATAAAACATAATTTCATTTAAACATGTATCAGAATTTATAAAATAGTTCTAAATCTTATTTGTTCCTCAGAAATTCTAGTTCAATATCCTAGGGACCCAATCAGTGTAATCAAGGATAAATTGTATTTAGTCCATACAATCAAATGCCGATAGTTCGATAATATTTAATTTCACCTCATTTCACAATTCTATAGTTCAATGATTTGATAGTCCGATGGTTCGATAACTTATCCTTGATTACCACCACAACGTTCTAAAGCATGCCGGAGAACATCATCTGACTGAACAACAGTTCTAGGTCCATTTTTCTTACTGATTAAATTAATTTAAAACCTTTGCTCAAAATTCTATAATCAAATTCAGCATATTTCAAAGACAAGTCCAAATCTCATTTAATTACTCTTTCAGACAATTTTAGGAGACTTCTATAGTTCGATAACACAGTTTCATGCAGAGTTTTCAGATACAAATTATTCAACAAGCTTTATCAAGGCAACAATTAACATTTAGAATCAACAAAATTCCAAGTTTTCAACACAAATCTCCCTGTTTTCGTGCTAGGGTTTCAAGTAACATTTTCAGGCATAATTTGAGCATAAAACTTAGGCCAATTTACAAAATCAAAGCCATAATTCATAAAACATATATATAACATGAATTAAACTCAAATTCACACCTGAATTTTGAGCTAGGGTTTGCAGTATGTTGTCCAGACATGAAATGAAACCCAAACTTGAGCCAAATTATGAAATTGGAGTTATCAGTCACAATATATATGCATAAACATGAAATCTAGTCCAAAAGTCATGAGATTCATGCATTATCCATGTCAAATCTTAAGGAACAAGTGATTTAGAGCATAAACAATAATATGGTGATACTCAAAAATAGTAAAAATGGAAAACGAGGTCCGAGGTACACTTGCCTTAGTCCGAGTTACCATTTTTCTTACTTGGATCATAGTGAAACGGCCCAAAATTTCCTTACTTTCTTCCCCATTCCCTCTTCTCTCCCTCCGTTCACTGTTGGAAAGGCCAAAAATGGCCAAAACAGAATGCAAACGACATTTTAAATGCAGGTCAAGCGCTTGAGTGCCAATCGAGCACGCAGTGAGTGCAGCCCCTTCCAAAGCAATCTGCTTTTGGCGGTCACTGTTAGGCTCGAGCCTACGGCGAGCCCAACTCTACATCTTCCCATACAATGCTTAAATTTCAAATTTTTCGAATTTTATTTATCCCATACTTAAGTCTATCAATCTTATTAACTTATTTACTAGAATTTTCTATATTTTGGAAACCTAGGTCATCACAATATGTGTATACAAAAATATGCATGAAACTTGCATAGGTCATGCATTTTCACATGCATGTGTCGAGTTGTGGTCACTACATTTAGATTTGGGTATTGGATGTTCTGGCCAGCTCCTGACGGTGAGATATTTATTATTTAGAAATCCATTTTCGCCGATAAAAAATGTTTGGAGTAGTGATTCTTCCATTTGGATGATTTGATTAGACTTTATAAGATATTCGGACATTCTAATATATCTGACAAGTTTGAAGATTGCACCTAAAGTCACGGGTGGTGCAACATAGTGAGGAACTTTACTTGTGGAAGATAGAGTATATAGGTGGCCAATTATGCTTGTAAGGGCCCAGATCCTAAAACATAGAAAATTTTTGACATCGAGTCAATATAATCAAGGAGTTGAGAAAAATCAAGGGCCATCCGGTCAACTAGCGTTGACCGTAAGATGAGTAAGGATATTAATCCGGTCAACAAGTGTTGACCAAAAAACTTGAGGAAAAGGGAGTAATCCGGTCAACGTCTGTCGACTGAAAAGCCTAAAGGAAGCCTTATCCAGTCAACGCAAATTGACTTGAATGTACAATTAAGTCCGGTCAAGGCGAGTTGACCGAAAACGCGAAGGAGAAACCCAAATCCGGTCAAGACCAGTTGACCAGAAATAATAAAGAAATTTCCTACGAAAAGTAAAGTCAGAATAACCATGCCTGCAACGCCAGTAAGGAAGCCCTTACGAAAAGTAAAGTTAGAATGACCATGTTTGCAATGCCAGTTGTGACGAACCAGGTTATTTTCCTTAAATAACCATTCATCAATAAAACTTCATTAGTGTCCAGAGTTTTCTTTATAACTGGACAAAAGACCAAACTGGTTAAATAGGCTAAACATACTTTTCACAGGATCTCACAATTTGCCATCTCATTCATGGCTTCAATATAGTATTCCGACCGTACTGTGTTAGATTTAGAGAGATGCCATCTAATAACCTAAACCTTGAAACATCAAAACAAAGTGCGGAAGCATACTATAATACCATAAATTGCGGAAGCATAATAAAACCATAAAAACAACCACAAACCATACCAATATCCCGAGTGGCTGTCCATACCAATTTTGATATTCAAGTCCTTGCTGCACTTATCTGTCTAGTCCCATCAAGCAAACCCTTCCTTGTTCTATCTTAATGCTTTCATCTGGAAAAACAGCAGATAGCAAGAGTGAGCTTATCGCTCAGCAAGTATAATCATACATTACTATCAGATTGTGAAGAATATAATATGACAATGGAATAGGACAACATACTTTTGAAATATCATGAGACATTAGAGGGAAGGAACATTTGGAAGTATCGATTTCCTGTTTTCCATGTCTTAGAACATTTAATTGTCATTTAAATCATACTTTTTATTTTGTACTTTAATCTTTGCGGACCAGGGCTAGTAGGTCGTACTAGCAAACGATGCGAGAGAACGAGGAAAGGATCGTGATACTCCAAATGATCTAAGGTCGTGAGGGATTATCTTTAACGACCCTCCGGGGGGTCATGCACATCACATCGTGCCATATCGTATCGCCCCATTCCCCCGGGGTACCAGGGCAGTCCTCGTTCTTCCACAATAGTATCCTAAGGCGTGACACGGACACCACCCGCTTACACACAAGTAGCCAGAATACGTGGCCCAAGTATTCTTCGGGTTCATACCGTGATGGACGTGTCAAACCAGAGAATACTACCCGTCTAAGAGTCCATGGTCCTAGTTTCATGATTCTATAATTCCTTTGAAGGAAAGTCCACCATATCTCATATATCATATCTCCCACCACACGGGAGGTTTCATCATATCTCCCACCACACGGGAGGTTTCATCAATCACATATCCATTGTGGACTTCCTTCCGTTCTATTTTCCCATTCGTTCGTATCTTCACTTGGAGACTTTAGCATTCTTCGTAATTCATTTTATAAGCATGATTCACAGTATTCAAAAGGAATTGAAATTCCTTACTGTTGATGAGTCATTCACATTGGGGTCCTCCGGAGCCCGTTTCTGAATCTTTTAATTTTAAATGCTCATTAGTCATAGCTTTCATCACAAGGGGATGCATATTTTCCATTTACTTTCCATTTACTTCATGTGAACGGTAATAGCATTCTGTTAAGGGATCCGGTCATTGTGAACGGTTAGAACTTCATGAGATCGATTGTCTGGCTATTACGTATGCGTGGTCGGGATGTGGTGATGCATATTTTGGAGTGAAATTAACATATGCTTTCATCATTAATCATGGGCTATATGATTTTCATAGATTGGGTGGTATTGGAACGATAATACTATTAATAATCACAGTTTAACAAATAGTGAGTATGATAATACTTGCCCCGATGTGCTCCATATTTTCTCCAACTGGCTTGTGCTCGGAATTGGGCTCGAAGGCCTTCATTTCCTTCCTTCTTCTCCTCCTCTCTCTTTCCCTCTCTCTTTCTTTCTCTTCCTCTCTCTCTTCCTCTCCCCGCGCTCGCCCCCTGCCCGCTGGCTGGCGGCCTTTTTATAGGCATCAAGCCGCTCGAGCGCCCGTCGGGCGAGCAGCGAGCTGCCAACGTTTCTGGAAGGCTCGGGAGAATTCTGGAAAATTCGCTCGAGCTCCGCTCGAGCGCCTAGCGAGCGCGAGAGGTTTCCAGAGGGTTCTGGAAGGTTCGCTCGAGCGGCTGGCGAGCGGGAGCTTTCTGGAAGGTTCTGGAATATCCGCTCGAGCGGGTTTCGAGCATGCAGCAGGCGGCTAGGCTTGTGGTGTTTCGGCTCGAGTGGTGGCTTGAGCATGCATCAGGCGGCGGGCTGTTTTGAGCGGATTCGAGCGTGTATTGAGCGGGAGAGCTTCGGGTGGCGTTTTCTTCGTCAAAAGTCGCCAGATTTTTACCAAGTTCTTCTATTTTTTTTATCCAATATTCTATTATTATATAAAGAGATTTCCTAGCCTCATGTTAATTCTATTTTTGTTTTAGGAACCTCACACCAGTTGACCGAAACAATAAGGAAGCCTTACGAGAAGTAAAGTCAGAATGACCATGCGTGAGTAGGTAAGCTACTCTCAACCACCGTGATGACCTCACAGAAAAGAAGTACAAGCAGTTGACCTGCCCTACGTACTACCACTAACCCCAACGCCTATAAGTAATGACCCTCCCCATGAGTTAGGAGAGGAAGCTAGGCAAACGACTAGGTGAAAGCGTTAAGAATTCCGAGCCAGAACTAAGTGAAAGGTTCATAGATCCAATCCAGGCAAGTGTACTCCCTATTTTAAAAGGTTCATGTTTGAAATCGGAATTTTGTTCATGAAATTGAAATAAGCCTTAGAGCATGTTTGAAATCGAAATTTTGTTCATAAAATTGAAATCGGCCTTAGAGCATGTTTGAAATCAGAATGTTGTTCATGAAATTGAAATCGGCCTTAGAACATGTTTGAAATCAGAATTTTGTCCATGAAATTGAAATTGGCCTTAGAGCATGTTTGAAATTGGAATGTTGTTCATGAAATTGAAATCGGCCTTAAGAGCATAATTGAAATCAGAATTTTGTTCATGAAATTGAAATTGACTCTTGAAGAAAAAGAACTCCGGCTTTGAAGAACTCCAGCTTTTGAGCTCCGGCTTTTAAGTAAAAAGACCTTCGACCTTTGATTATAAAGAACTCCGGCTTTCAGTAAAAAGAACTTCGGCTTTCATTAAAAAGACCTCCGGCCTTTGGTTAAAAGAACTCCGACTTTCAGTAAAAAGAACTTCGACTTTCGTTAAAAATACCTCCGGCCTTTGGTTAAAAGAACTCCGGTTTTCAGTAAAAAGAACTTTGGCTTTTGTTAAAAAGGCCTCCGGCTTTTGTTGAAAAAGAACTCCGGCTTTTGTTGAAAAAAGAACTCCGGCTTTCAGAAGATGAACTCCGGCTTTTAAGGAATAGAACTCTGGCTTCTATAAAAAGGAACTCTAGCTTTTAAGAAAAAGAACTCCGGTTTTTAAGGAAAAGACCTCCGGCTTTTAAGAAAAAGAACTTCGGCTTTTAAGGAAAAGAACTTTGGCTTTTATGAAAAAGAACTCTAGCTTTTAAGGAAAAGAACTCCTACTTTTAAGAAAAAGAACTCCGGTTTTTATGAAATAGAACTTCGGTTTTTATGAAAAAGAACTCCGGCATTTGATAAAAAAACTCCGGCTTTTGTTGAAAAGACCTCTGACCTTGTTAAGAATATCTCTGATGTTAAGACATTAAAAGAAAGACCTTATGGTGTCCGGTTAATTACATATTTGACTGTGATTTTTGGAAAAGCATGATTTGCGGATCTAAGTGTTTGATGGCCGAGTAGTTGCAGGCCTTAAATGTTGCCGTTATTGAGATATGATGGTCGAGTAGCTACAGACCTTAAATGTAGCCATTTGATTGGGTCATGACTGCGAACCTTAAATGTAGCGTTATATGATTCTGAGGGTCGAGTAGCTGCAGACCTTAAATGTAGCCATTATTGAGATATGATAGTCGAGTAGTTGCAGACCTTAAATGTAGCCGGTTTTTGATGGAAATGAATTTGGAAACATAAGTATGTTTTTGGGAGTCAAATTGCATGAAATTGACTTTGGAATCTGTTTACATCAACTCTGGCCATGTTTTATGAAACTGCACGTATACATGTCTCTATTGTATTATGCCTGCCTATTCATGATTATGCATGACTTATGCACGAGTACTTTGCTGGGCTCTCTAGCTCACCCCTTATATTTTTCAGATGACGATGATGACAAGCTTATGACAGATGAAAAAGAATGAGGTCCGATGGGCTAGATAGGCAGGATAGCTGGCCGGAATTTTTAAGCAACAAAGCAAAACTGATGTCTTCACTTTTGATGTTTTGGAAAATGATTTGTAAATTTCCTCTCTTTGCTGAAAGTTAATGAACATTAGTATGCTTCCGTACGCTGTTATGGTTTGAGTAATTTGTGATTCCTAGTGGCATCTCAGTTTGTTCGGAAACTTCATGTTCAACCGACCTCGTCTTGGCCGGTCAAAAGAGAGAAACCACGCCCCTTTGCCGCCAACTCACGAAGTTGGGCCTTATGATCTCGTGCACGCAATATGTATGTATATATAAAAGAAAGAAAAAATTTTAAATCCACCTTTTTAATCAGAGTTTATGATCAGTTTCGTTTGACGGGCGGTCGCATGTGGTGGAATGTGGCCGGTCCGTCACAATGCTAGCTTAATTTGCATTTGATATATGGCATAATGTTATCATGAATATGTGTAATCCTTCCTCAAACTAGTCTTTAAATAATCAAAACTCAAATTTGGTGTATAATTTGTATTTCTATATAGATTTGTGTTAGAATTTGATTTGGACGTGGACTTTAGATTTGGATTAGAGATTTGTCAATTTTGTCCATAGATGGGTCTTGGTATGTCTCGTACAAATACTTTTAATTATATATTTTGATCCGAACCTTTGAACTATCTGTTACAATACTGCTTGGGTTTCTATGCACACAATTGAATTATCTGACTATTGAAGTCCTCCCAAAATCATGAGCTGATCGAGCCTCAGATTTGGACTTGGAATTGGATTGGACATCTACTTATTGGAATCGATCCAGATAACTTATATATATATATATACGTCCCAATGAGGACTATTTTTTTATTAGAGATTTATTTTGGATTTGAATATTTGATTTGAGTATGGGACTACCATTGGATTTTGGATCTTTGATTTCTATTGGATTTTATTGGATTTGGATATTGAATTTTGTTTTGGATTTGATGAGATAATTTTTGTTTTGTATCGGCGACTTGGATTTATAGTTATTTTCTGATTTTGGTATTTGTTCCTTGACCTCCCTCTGATTTATTAGACCCGTTTGCTCGTATATGGTATTTGTTGGTCTTTGAGCTCATGTTTTATATTTTGTCCATTAAGAGTAGGAGGTTCGAATGTATTATAGGTGTAAGGACATGATTTATTAGCCGTTCGCTTGATTTGATTAGTTTTAGTTCCGTTAAGATTTAAATTGGTATTTGATTTGTGATTGGATTTTGGGTTCAACCGAGTATAGGCCAATGGTTAAATATCGAGAGTAGTTGGAATGTTATATTATATATTGATCATGATTATGGTTGAATTATCATATCCCTTACGATGATTGCAGAACATGTCATATTTATATTATTCAGATAGTTGTTTGATGAGGTCCTTATGGGTTTTGATCTATCGGGTTGTGTATATTTGGCTTGTCACACCTAGATTTTATGACTTAGCATTATTTATTGAATTTCTTTGAAATTTTAAATTTTAAAAATAATAATTAATTAGACCTACTATTTTTTGGGTTGTGACAAATTTTATATATTTTTACGACAAAATGAAGAGATTTTTTCATGTATGCTAAACATAAATATCATAATTTCAAATTCATATCATGTGTAAGTATATAAAATAAAAAATACTCAGAGAATAAGAAAAAGATTAATAATTGTAACAGCCCAGATTCTGAAATATAGAAAGTCCAAGTCCTTAAATCAATATAATCAAGGAGTGAAGGGAAATTGAAGGCTATCCGGTCAACGCTAGTTGACTAGAAGATGTAATGAGAAAATTAATCCGGTTAACTCTTGTTGATCGGAAAGCATGAGGAAAAATTTAACCGGTCAACGCTAGTTGACCGAAAACGTGAAGGGAGGTTATGCAGTCAACACGCATTGACCGGAAGGGAGGAAGGAGGCCAGAGATGTTAAAGCCATGAAGGTTGGCCGACCAAGTTTCAATAGGCGTGATTTTCCCGGAGACCGTGAACAGTAATTTCTGGAGACCTCGATCTCCGGAGGCAAGAAGCAACAGTGATTTTTTTAGAGACCTTGATCTCCGGAGACGTTGAGGATTGGAGACTGAGGTGGCTTTTTGAGGAGATTTTCGGAGGCTATATGTAAAGTTTCTGGAGACCTTGATCTCCGAAGGCAATGAAGGGAGACGTTCTTCCAGAGGCCATTCCGGAGACAATTGAGGGGTTCTTCCTAAGACCACGATTCCGGAGGCCTTGTTTCCGGAGATCCTTCTGGAGACAATTAAGGAGTTTTTCCTGGAGACCTTTCCGGAGGCCTTGTTTCCAAAGACGATAATTCCGGAAACCTTGATCTCCTGAAGAAAAAAGAGGAAACAGTGAATTCCAGAGACGTTTGGAGAATGAAGTTTCCAAAGACCTTGATCTTCGGAGATGATGATATTAAAGGTAAAGTTCCGGAGACCTCGATCTCTGGAGACGGCAAAGGAAGAGACTTCTGGAGGCAATGAAGATGATCTCCGAAGGCAGTAAAAGGAGAGTTTTCCGGAGGCTATTTCGAGCAGCCAATGAGGGGTCTCCGGAGGTGGTTTTCCAGAGAAGATTGATTAACTCTCCGGAAACGAAGAATGCAACTTCTGAAGACCATACTGGAGACGTTGAGCGCCGTCTCCGGAGGCGACATGATAGTTAAAGGGGGAAATTAGAACTGGTCAACGGCAATTGATCGGAAACGTAAAAGGAGAGTTGACCACCCGATTTCTTGACGTGATAACTAATTATGACTAGGGTTAGGGTGACCATGCCTAAGTAGGAAACCTACTCCCAACCACCCCGCTGACCTTCTAGAAAGGCAAGAGGAGCAAGCAAAGAAGTACAAACAGTTGACCTGCCTTATCTACTACCACCAACCCCAACATCTATAAGTAATGGCCTCGGGGATTAGGATAGGAAGTTGGGCAATTGACCTGGTGAAGGTGCTAAGAACTTCGAGCCAGAACCAAGTAAGGGGTTCATAGATCCAATCCAGGCAAGAGTGCTCACCTTTTGTTGACCATGTGTTTAATGCAAGTGTACTCCCTATTTTTAAAGCTCATATTTGAAATACAAGTATACCTGACTTTGATGAATTTATGTTAAAGGTATATTATCAGTTTCTACATAAAGTAATACTATGGTAATTTGCTTTGATCTTCTGAATTAACCGCATGCTTAAAAGAGGCACTGCTATTTCGTGATGTTTGGCTAATTGACTTAAAATGCATGAAATCGGTTAATTTGCTGGTGTGCATGAGATTTGACATTTGCATGTTCTAAAAAGTTTGGCTATTTCGCGTTTAAAATACCGCTGGCTTTATGATAAAAGACCTCCGGCCTTATAACAAAAGACCTCCTGCTCTCTTTATGATAAAAGACCTCCGGCCTTTTGATAAAATAATCCCTAGCTTTTAAGACTTTGAAGGAAAGATTTCATGGTGACCGGTTGATTGTATAATTTGACTTCAGATTTTTGGGAAAGCATGATTTGCGGAACTAAATGTTTGAATGGCCGAGTAACTGCAGGCCTTAAATGTAGCCGTTTTGGATGGTCGTAACTACGGACCTTAAATGTAGCGTTTTGGATGGTCATGACTACGGACCATAAATGTAGCGCTTTGGGTGGTTATGACTACGGACCTTAAATGTAACGTTTTGGATGGTCATGACTACGGACCTTAAATGTAGCATTTTGGATGGTCATGACTACGAACCTTAAATGTAGCGTTTAATGAGAATTGATGATTCAGAGGGTTGAGAGCTGCAGACCTTAAATGTAGCCAGTTTTTAACGGAAATGAATTTAGAAACAGAAGCATGTTTTTGGAAATCAAATTGCATGAAAATGACTTCGGAATTTGTTGCATTAACTCCGGCCATGTTTTATGAAACTGTTTGCATATGCGCCTTTATTGCATTCTGTCTGTTTACTGTTCATAACTATGCATGATTACCTTGTTGGGCTCTCTAGCTCACCCCTTCTATTTTTCAGATGACGGTGGTGATGAGTTTATGCCGAGCAAAAAAGAATGAGGTCCGATGGACTAGATAGGTAGGATAGCTGGCCGAAATTTAAGCAGCAAAGAAGCAAAATTGATGTTTTCGCTTTTGATGTTTTGGTAAGGATTTGTAAATTACCTTTTTTGCTAAAAGTTGATGAATATTAGTATGCTTCCGTATGCTGTTATGGTTTGAGTGATTTGTGATTTCTAGTGGCATCTCAGTTTTTTTTCGGGACCTTCATGTCCGATCGACCTCATCTTGGCCGATCAAGAGAGAAACCACGACCCCCTTGCCGCCAACTCACGAAGTTGGGCCTTACGCGATTCTGTGCACAAAATGTAATGTATATATAAAAGAAAAGAAAAATTTTAAGTGGACCTTTTTAATCGGAGTATATGATCGGTTTCGACCGACGGGCTGCCGCATGTGATGAAATGTGGCCGGTCCGTCACAGTAATAATAGAAGAAAGGTTGGAAATACACTTGCATTAACTTAATTCTTACTAAATTCTAGTTTAGATTCACTGAATTTGAGTTTCCTTGGTTTTCTCTCTATTCTCTTCATCTCCTTCTCTCTCCTCTCTCAAATTTCTTGAGAAAAATGATAAAAATCAGTTGAATTCTACTATTTATACTTAGTAACCCTCGTGCACACAGTGGGCATCTTGCTAGGTGCTGAGGCCATATACTAGAGTGCACGAGCTCTAGTACCATTGGTTTTGGTGCTCGGGTGTTCTTTTTGATGTGCTTCAAGCATGTACATTTTACCATCACGTGCTTAGGTGCCGATCAGGCGTCATTCAGGAGTGGACCAGTTTGCCTTCCATGCACGAGTGTATATTGGGCACCAGTTAGGCATCTCTTAATTTGATGAAATTTGGTCTAAATTTAACTTTTGACCTTTTTATCATTATTTGACTTCAATTTTAATTATATCAACTTAATTAACCAGGATTACATTAAGATACAGATTTAAGCCTTACATTTCTCCCATCCTTATAAAGATTTCGTCCTTACAATTTTATATACCTTAATGAAGAAACAAATGTGAGCATTTCTCCTGGATCCCATCTTTGTTTTCCCATGTGGCTTCTTCAAATGAGTGATTCCTTTATAAGATTTTGACTAAAGAAATTACTTTTGTCAGGAACACTTGGCCTCTTTTACCTAAAATCTGAACCGATTCCTCAATGTATGTTAAGTCTTTCATTAATCCTCAATGGTTTGTATTCAATTATATGTGTTATATCATATACATTTTTCCGTAGCATCGACATGAGAAACACATTATAAACCTCTCCTAAAATCAGGGGTAGAACTAATCTATAGGCTACTTCACCAATTTTCTCCAAAATTTTGATTAGTATGATAAAACTTGATTTTAATTTTTTCAAATCCCAAACCTTGAGATTCTCTTCAATAGAGATATCTTTAAAAATACGTAGTCCCCAATATCAAAACTTAGCTTCGATCTCCTATGATTAGCATAGCACATTTACTAATATTGAGCAACCTTCAACTGGTTATGAACCAAATGGATCTTATCGAATGTCTCTTGTATTACCTCGGGTCCCAAATGTCTTCAATCACCGGTCTCTTCTCGATTGATTAGGGAATGTCATTTTCTCCCATACAAAGCCTCGAATGGGACCATATTGCTTGATAATAATTATTATATATAAATTCAGCTAATGATAAATAATCAATCCAGCTACCCTTCATTTCAAAAATCAAAATTCTTAACTTACCCTCTAAAATCTGAATTGTATGCTTCGATTGTCCATTCGTTTGAGTATGATAAGTTATGATAAACTTCAAATTAACCCCCAATTCTCTACACAAACTTTTCTAAAATTTAGAGACAAACTTTGGGTCTCAATCATACATAATCAAAACTGGCACACCATGTAATTTGACCCCTTTATTGATATATAATCTTGCCAGCCAATCTCTTGAGAATGTCATCTGAACGGTAATAAAATGGGCTAATTTACTAAGCCTATCTACAATCATCCAAACAGTTTCACAATTTCTTGGTGTCCTCAGCAGTCCCATTACAAAATTCATTGTTATTTCTTCCCATTTCTAGATAGGAGTTGGCATAGATTGCAATAGGTTGGGTGGCTCCTTGTGCTCGACTTTTAATTCTAATTTCTGACTTCTGTTTCCTGATTTCTGATTTACGAAGCTTGATTTTGTTATATTGAGCCTTCTCTATTTTCTTGTACTGTTCTGCCACTGTCATGAGTATGTACTTTCTTGCTATTGTTCATCTACATACATATCTTGCATGGAAGTACATTTTACTGTCTTCTAATTTTTAAAGCTTGATTTAACGTCAAATTAGGCTTATTCTGTTCCCCTGAACCATCCTGACCTTAAATGCTTTTATGCTTTAATATAAATACATTATTATTCTACATTCTGAAACCCACTACATGTTTTAGTATCTTGTTGGGCCTCGGCTAACTATTTTACTATTTTTTCCCTCTCCAGATGAAACTATAGAGTTGGTACCTGATGAGAAATAGTGGCGTAGAGCTCAATCTGTAGATTTCTAAGGATTCTGAGGAATTTTTGAAGTTATTTTGAAGAAACTGTTGGATATAAAGATTCAAATTTTGATACGTGGTTCTTTTATGCTTATGAATATTTACATATATATGGGTTCTGTATAGAAATGTATGTGGTGCATGTGATGAATAGGAAACTATGCTCTGCAGGTTAATAGTTCTACTTCTGCTATATGTTTTCTGGATATTCTATATAAATCCTAGATGGCATCTCACTCATGAACTATTAATATGGTAGATGGATTGTTCGATTAATGCCATGGATGGCATCTGTGGTCCTGTGAATGCGTGTTGTAAGAAAATTATGGTATAAATGGATAGTTGTGTGCTTGTACTGGTTTGCTATACCGATTTTGTACAGCTTTATATTTCTGCGTAGCCTGATTTTAGTGAAAAGTCTGCCCGTTTTTCCCCAGAACTTGAGTGAGACTCGGGCTTCTGTTCCTATTCTAAAATGATGGAATTAACTGAGAAAAAAAAAAGAAATCCACTCCATCACATGTACTGACATAATGGATAACAAATTCAGATGACAATACCAGTACTAATAGAAGGACAACAAATTTAGATGGTAATACCGATACTGACGAAACGGATAACAAATTTAGATGATAGATCAAGGATATCGGATATCAGATTTTAGAATTTTAATTTCTTATCTTATCATAGGGAAATTTTCACACTTAATTCTTATCACTTAGTCTTCACTCTCTGGAGAATGGTTCATAATTCTTAATAATTGTGGAGGTCCCTTCTTATTCTTTTTATATTTTTATATTTCTTGGATATAGATAGAGATATTCAGATTCTTGGGAACATAAGTCTATATATGACTTCAAATACAAGTACAAATTAACATGGAACTTGAAAAAAATTAGAAAATTCTTACCACGATGAGCCAAACATAACTTTAGAACTTCTGGAGAAAAAATCCCTTCATAAACGGTTCACAACATTATTTTCAGAACACACAAAATATCATATACAATTTACATGTAAATAAACATCGAATAATCAAGGTAAAAATGTTCACCAAGCTAGGGTTTCAACTATCTAAAGCCAAATCATGCATAAACGTCAAAATAAATGGGCAAAAATGACGAGGCACGGTTTAGGGTTTTTCATGTACACAAAACCACGCAAAACTACCAAATCAGATACCAAATTGATAAATGATCAAACTCAAAATATGGGTATCAATTTTCTAAAGCCAAATCATGCAAAAATCTAAAAAAAAAGGGTAAAAGAATTTCGGTGTGGATTTTGGTTTTCAGTATAAAATACCGCATAAAACTTAGAAATCGGACGTAAAATCAACATATATATACATGCTCAATACATGGGTTTTACAACAGGTAAACTTATGCGGGAATCGGAACAAAAATACCCAAAAAAATGAAACAAAAAGTACAAAGAGAAAAAGAAAAGTATATGGATGCACAGGCCTTGATCCAATTTACAACTTCTTTAACTAGCTCCAAGCCGAAAATGAACTCAAGAGCCTCGATCTTATCCTTCTGTGAGATCCCAAAATCAAATGGCTCAAAGTGTTGACCGAAATACGAAATCTAAACTGGCCTCCTTAAGCCTCAATCAAGTTCGGCCTTTCCTTAGTACAAAATAAGTCTGGCACCACCCTTGTTAAATCAACTCCGGCCATGTGAAATGACTGGCCAGTTTTGGAAGTGCAAGAGGCCGAAGTAAAATTTGACCGGAATTAAAGAGTTGGCCGAGGATTCAAAGATATTGACCGGATTGGAAGAGTTGACGAATTTGATGACTAGAGTGAATTGTGTGAAGAGAGGCCGACGTGGCCTTGAAGTCCAGTGGGTTTACGTATTTGGCGAAGGTCGGAGTAGAATTGTGGAGAAGAAATCAAAGTTTATGAAAAGGTGATGGACGGAGTGAATAATAAGAAGATATTGACCGGAATTGAAGAGTTGATCGGATTTGAAGATATTAATCTGATTGGAAGAGTTGACCGGATTTTAAGATGTTGACCAGAATTGAAGAGTTGACCAACAGCATTGGCAATAAATAAGGAGCAGTTGGCCGGAATAAATTAATACAACTAAAGAAAAAAGTAAACTTTAGGATTTAGTTATAATTCAACTAGGCGGTGACCAAAAAGGAGTAGGTAAACTAATCTAGTTACTCCCACCTACCGTCTGCAAACAAGTACAGGAGTAAGTTACTTACCCCACCAAACTCCTCCTCTATATAAACTGGCGCTGGTTGATGTAAGAAGATGGAAGAGAGTGAACCCGGCGCTGGTTGATGCGAAGGCAAACAGAAGGAAAAATAAGGAACGAAGGAGGGGAGAACTTTGAGTGGCTAGAGAAGGCAGTCAGGCAAGTGTACCTCGGATGCTGTTTTTAAGTTCATGTTTTAAGAATATTATAAGATGTTGCTCTTTAAAGATCGATTTTTAACAATACTGCAAGTGTACTCTGTTTTGAAATTCATGCTCTATTTTGAAGTTCATGTTTTACTGCAAAGAGTACTTCGGACGATTACCCTTTTTAAGTCTCATTTGCAAGTGTACACCCTTTCCCCCTGCTTTTAAGATCATGATTTAATGCAAGTATACTCTGCTCTGTTTTGAAGTTCATGCTTTACTGCACGTGTACTCTGTTTTAAAGTTCTTACTTTCTACATTAAATATCGACCTTCTGCATTGTAAAATGAACTTGGCTACATGAAAATTGAACTCGGATTCCTATATATGTAAAATGAACTCGGATTCCAACATATTAAAAGAACTCCAGCTTTTTGAGCTCTGGCCTTTGAGAAAATGGACTCCGTGCTTCGAGAAAAAGCACTCCGTCCCCTTGAGCGAAAAGTACTCCATCTGAAAAGATCTCCATCCGAAAAGCACTCCGTCCAAAAGTACTCCGGTCTTAATGTGAAATGAACTCCAGCTTTTAATGAACTCTATCCTTAAAATGAACTCTGACCTTTATAAAAGAAAGAACTCCGGCTTTAAGAAGAAAGAACTCCGGTTTTAAGAAGGAAATGCACTCTGTTTTTAAGAAGCAATTTGCACTCTGGTTTTAAAGGAATGTCACACCGTTTTTAAGAAGGAATTTACACTCCGGTTTTAAAGGAATGTCATGCCGTTTTTAAGAAGGAATTTGCACTCCGGTTTCTGAGCACTCCGGCTTTTTGAGAAAAAGGCACTCCGGCTTTTTGAGAAAAAGCACTCCGACTTTTTAAGCACTCCGGCCTTTAAGCACTCCGGCTTTTCAAGCACTCCAGTTTTTGAGGAAATGCACTCCGGCTTTATTAAAAGAGAACTCCGGCTTGTATTGAAAATAAATTTTGACTCCAAACTGAAAATGAATTCCGGCTTTACTGAAAATGGCTTTTAAGAAGGAAGTATTTCTGCTTCTGTTATTTTGGACCTTGGACTCGCTAAAGTCCGGATAGGTTCTCCGGCATGCCTTAGGACTTTTCGGTGGCAATCGAGGATAACTCTATCCATGGAGTTATTTGTGGTCTGCCCTGCCCTCGAGCGCGCAGACGAGGGATTCTGTTACCGGCCCTTCGGGAGGCACCCTGTTCTGATCCCTCAAGATGGGATACTTACATTCGGCCTACCTTCGGAGGCAACTGCATTCTAATCCCTCAAGATGGGATACTTCTGTTACTGGCCTTAGATTGTGTGAAGTGAGCACAATCTATCCTCGATTATTCACCCCCGGCCTAGTAAGGGATACGGGCGGGGTCTATCTTTATTATGTTCGAATCGCCGTTGCTGATTCTATTCTGTTGTTATACCTGCTTGCATTGAGGATACCATTCTCATTCGATTCTTGTTTCTGTTATACATTGCATTCGCATACCGCTCTCGTCACGATTCGCTACATTTCGCTATCTTTATTCTATTCGAATACCGTTCTATTCTCGATTACATCGTTCTATTATCGCCATTGCTCGAGATACCGCTCGCTTGCGATTCGCTTTTGTTAAATCGTGTTCTTGCATCAAGTTATTATTGTAATCGATTTACTGTGACCGACATCAGATTTGTTTTGAATAAAAGAGGAGTTTCTGATTCTGCTTTCTAGATTATAATGATTACTGATCACCGATTTCTGACTATTCATTTTTGATTCCGAAGTATAATATGGTCAAAGCATGATTTCTCTATTTGCTAGAGTATATTCTGATAACCGTTCTCTTCATGCATAGTTACATAACCATTCTGCATCATCGTTTTACTACCCATGTGCATGTACCTTGCTGGGCCTCGGCTCACTGTTTTAATATTTTCCCCCACAGATGAAGCTTTAGAGCTTGTGCCTGACGAGTTGGAGTGATTAGAGCTTGTCTAAAGGATTAAAGACCTTAGAAGCTTATTTTGGAGAAATATTATTGTAATGACTTGATGGACTTCTATGGTTAAATATTTTGGCTATGTACTCGGAAATAAATATCTTGGAATGAATATGAATACTTCCGCAAGTGTTAGAATAACTTCTGCTATACTTATTATGGTTAAAAGTATATGGGTCTTAGACGATATCTGTGATCCTGTGTTGCACCCAATTGGTTTAGTTGGGTTTTCAATGGTGTTATACATGACGGAATCAAAAAAAAATTCGTTTCGTCACAATTGGTATCAGAGAGTTGAGATGCCTTCGGAATTGATTGATCGAAAAGCGGAAGCTTAGGATAGGTTAAGTTGAATCAAAGGATGATTATAATTAGCCATCTGTTCCGACTTAAGGTGTTTGCACTAAATAAGTTTGGGATAGGTTATGAACGATCGAATAAATAAATAGAGGTGTTTGGTGATTAAGCTAGCCTAATCCAAATGACTTAGGCCTGTACTAAGTTAAGAGTAATGATTTAATCCAATTAGCTAGCTTAAGGTGAAATGTCTTAGAACTAATAGTAGTGGCTCTTAGACGGAAACTACTAATATTAGTGATAGGTTGTGGGGTCAAAAGGAAGATGGTGCGTAGAAACTCCTTAATATTGGAATTTGATTTGTATCAATTGGGTTCTTAAACTGATCGGTGTTGATTCGAAGTCTAGATTAATTAATCTCGGTTTGAGGATTAAGTTTGATCGGCCATGAATTGAAGTTCTTAGGTTAGCATTTCACTAAGAAGGGTTGCCTGATCAACCCAACAAGTGTAATGAATACGGTGGAGTTAGCAGCTCAAGGTTTGTAAACGGGAGTAAATTCCTGGGCGTATCAAGTCTTAAGATGATAATTCATAATTGTTTGGGAATGCTTAAGTGTATGGACCTTGGGTAGCCCCGAGTTATATTAAGGTTGCAATGTGAAATCTTAGACTTAGAAAAACACTGTGGTGACCCCCATGTCTGGTAGAAGATGTGGCGTGTTGCCCCATGCTAGATAGGAAGTGGCGTCGACCTTGGTTGATTGACATAAGAAAGATCCTGGGTCTCAAGGATTGAGAGGCACTGCCCTATGTGTTTATGGAAGCTCCTTGGGTGAATGCCTTGTGTCGATAAAACTCTCGGGAACATACTTCAATAGTGGTTGGCTTGATCGTAAGATTGAAAGATGTCTTTATTCATGGACAGGCGGTAAAAAGGTTTAGTGTTTTAAATTAGGGTCCTAAGGTATTGACTCAATGTGTTAATGCCACCTACCGTGATAGGAGGTAAGGCTCTTGGGTTTAATATTGTGATCTGGTGTCATTTTGGGGATTCCGAACCCGCGTTGCATTGTGTTTTGAGTCATGTGTGATTGGAGGACATAGGCTTTGTAATAGCGGCAAAGGTAATCTAGTATTCAGAAAGATAAAAGGATGTATCAAAGTGGATGTTCAAGTAAGAATTTTGGGTAAATGCCTTCCCAAAGAGACTTTGGGGCTATGACCTAAGTGTAAATAGCATGGTCACTGGATTAAGGATAGTTCGTATCCTCTGCCCTGGCAGTAAAGAAATTCAGTGCCATGGAATCAGAGTTGGGTGGTGATGGTACATGAGGGAATATGTGGATTGCTGAGATTGAAGATGAGATTTCTCTATTTTGATGTCACAACACTTGTATCGTTGGGATCCTGATTATGAATAATTTTGTGGTTCCTAAGTTTGCTTCATTAAGGATCTAAGTTTGATATAGACGGTATTAAGGTTGTGACATTTTCCTTAAGTTTGTAGATGCGATTGGTTGAGTCAACTGGAGTTATATTAGTAAGTGTATTATGCCTTGTAATTGAATTGTGCGATTTTGGGTATGAATTTGAGCTGGCTAAGGTATTAAGTCTTAACCTAATCTTAATAATTGTTCGATGGGCAAATTGCAGTGCTAATATGATTAGACTGGTAAAAGATAACCTCTGGCTATTAGGTTGTGGGATTTGAAGCATGAGGTGAATTGATCGAGGTATCAGGAAATTGATGTCGTCCTTCTTGTAGAGTATTTAATGAGAATCTGCGTTAAGTCTAATTAGTATATGCGGCCACCGCTTGAAGTTATTTTTTGGTCATTGAGGAGCTTCGGCCATGTGACTAATTGATGATGAACTTCCCTAGATTGTTGAGGGTTAAAACTCTTGGGTCAATTAGGAGAGGAATCCCTTATCAGAATTACTTGAAATCAGTAATGAAATGTCTCCACTTAAATGACGATAAAATGATACCCCCAGGTTGATTTCAAATAATGTGTCGATTCACATGCCAACGAGGTCTTAAAATTGTTAAGTGTAGAGGTAATGAATTGGACAATGGAATCTGAAGCCACATTGAACTAGTGGTAACGGTATAATTTGTAGTTTTGATCTTTCCACGGGTTGAGGGTTTGAGAAAAGTTGTTTCCTTCGGTATATGGACTTTGAGATTTTGAGGCTGTTAAGTGTTAGGATCTCGAGGTCTTGAGCAATGGTCAAAGACTGAACCGAATCCACAGAGACGGTCGTAGTTAGGACTTCTTCTCCTGTTATGAGTTGAGGATCTGTGAGAGATATTTATGAGGTATGGATATTTTAGAATCAATCTAAATAAAGGTTATCACAAGGCTTGGATGTTTAGAAGAGAATCTGACATGAAATGAAGAAAATGTAAAGTATCCTGCTTTCAAAATCTAATTGTATCTTGCATTTCATGTTGGGATTTTGGCTAAAAGAACCAAAATGCTAGGCTGTGATAGTGGCGGTGAGATGAAATTGAACAAACCAAAGCTAACTGATTGATAAGAGCGTGCAGCGGAAGAGTGATGAACCTGAGCATATAAAAAGGTTTAAGTTCATAACCAAAGAAAATGCTCAACATTGAGGTTTAGCGCGAAATAGAATGAGGTATTTCCTTAATTTCGAGGATGAAATTCCTTTTAAGTGGGGGAGAATTGTGAGATCCCAAAATCAAATGGCTCAAAGTGTTGACCGAAATACAAAATCTAAACCGGCCTCCTTAAGCCTCAATCAAGTTCGGCCTTTCCTTAGTACAAAATAAGTCCAGCACCACCCTTGTTAAATCAACTCCGGCCATGTGAAATTACTGGCCAGTTTTGGAAGTGCAAGAGGCCGAAGTAAAATTTGACCGGAATTAAAGAGTTGACCGGATTCAAAGATATTGACCGGATTGGAAGAGTTGACCGAATTTGATGACTAGAGTGAATTGTGTGAAGAGAGGCCGACGTGGCCTTGAAGTCCGGAGTGGTTTTCTGTGTTGGCGAGGTCGGAGTAGAATTGTGGAGAAGAAATCCGAAGTTTATGAAAAGGTGATGGACGGAGTGAATAATAAGAAGATGTTGACCGGAATTGAAGAGTTGATCGGATTTGAAGATATTAATCTGATTGGAAGAGTTGACCGGATTTGAAGATGTTGACCGTAATTGAAGAGCCGACCGGCAGCATTGGCAATAAATAAGGAGCAGTTAGCTGGGATAAATTAATACAACTAAAGAAAAATGTAAACTTTAGGATTTAGTTAGAATTCAACTAGGCGGCGACCAAAAAGGAGTAGGTAAACTAATCTAGTTACTCCCATCTACCATCTGCAAACAAGTACGGGAGTAAGTTACTTACCCCACTAACCTCCTCCTCTATATAAACCGGCGCTGGTTGATGCAAGAAGATGGAAGAGAGTGAACCCAGCGCTGGTTGATGCGAAGGAAAATAGAAGGAAAAATAAGGAACGAATGAGGGGAGAACTTTGAGTGGCAAGAGAAGGCAGTCAGGCAAGTGTACCTCAGACGCTGTTTTTTAAGTTCATATTTTAAGAATATAATAAGACGTTGCTCTTTAAAGTTCTATTTTTAAGAATACTGCAAGTGTACTCTGTTTTAAAATTCATGCTCTGTTTTGAAGTTCATGTTTTACTGCAAAGAGTACTTCGGACGATTACCCTTTTTAAGTCTCGTTTGCAAGTGTACACCCTTTCCCCCTACTTTTAAGATCATTATTTAATGCAAGTATACTCTGCTCTGTTTTGAAGTTCATACTTTACTGCACGTGTACTCTGTTTTAAAGTTCCTACTTTCTACATTAAATATCGACCTTCTGCATTGTAAAATGAACTTGGCTACATGAAAATTGAACTTGGATTCCTATATATGTAAAATGAACTCGGATTCTAACATATTAAAAGAACTCCAGCTTTTTGAGCTCCGGCCTTTGAGAAAATGAGCTCCGTCATTCGAGAAAAAGTACTCCGTCTCCTTGAGCGAAAAGTACTCCATCTGAAAAGCTCTCCATCCGAAAAGCACTCCGTCCAAAAGTACTTCAGTCTTAATGTGAAATGAACTCCGACTTTTAATGAACTCCGTCCTTAAAATGAACTACGACCTTTATGAAAGAAAGAACTCCGGCTTTAAGAAGAAAGAACTCTGATTTTAAGAAGGAAATGCACTCCGTTTTTAAGAAGGAATTTGCACTCCGGTTTTAAAGGAATGTCACGCCGTTTTTAAGAAGGAATTTGCACTCCGGTTTTAAAGGAATATCACGCCGTTTTTAAGAAGGAATTTGCACTCCGGTTTTAAAGGAATATCACTCCGTTTTTAAGATGGAATTTACACTCCGGTTTCTGAGCACTCCGACTTTTTGAGAAAAAGGCACTCCGACTTTTTGAGAAAAAGCACTCTGACTTTTCAAGCACTTCGGCCTTTAAGCACTCCGACTTTTCAAGCACTCCAGTTTTTGTGGAAATGCACTCCGGCTTTGTTAAAAGAGAACTCCGGCTTGTAGTGAAAATGAATTCCGACTCCAAACTGAAAATGAACTCCGGCTTTACTGAAAATGGCTTTTAAGAAGGAAGTATTTCTACTTCTGTTATTTTGGACCCTGGACTCACTACAGTCCGGATAGGTTCTCCGGCATGCCTTAGGACTTTTCGATAGTAATCGAGGATAACTCTGTCCATGGAGTTATTTGTGGTCCGCCCTGCCCTCGGGTCATTACGGATAGGAGGGATTCTGTTACTGGCCTGCCTTCGGGAGGCACCCTGTTCTGATCCCTCGAGATGGGATACTTTTGTTACCGGCCTACCTTCGGGAGGCACCTTGTTCTGATCCCTCGAGATGGGATACTTCTGTTATCGGCCTTAGATTGTGTGGAGTGAACACAATCTATCCTCGATTATTCACCCCCTCAGCTAGTAGGGGATACCGCGGCAGGTCTATCTTTGTTGTTCGAGATACCGTTACATTGTTATATCTTTACTGCCTGAATACCGTTACATTACGATTCTGTTACTGTTATATTTATATTGTTCTGTTGAATACCGTTACATCTCGATTCTCATTATGTTCTTTTCGAATACCGCTTACTTACGATTCTATTTTGTTACTGTTATCATTATCTACCTTGAATGCCGCTACATTCGATTACATTTTTATTATTACACGTTATTATTGTACTGATTTCTATTCCGTACCGATTACTGTACTATTTTGAATAAAAGAGGAGTTTCTGATTCTACTTTCTAGATTATAATGATTACTGATCATCGATTTCTGACTATTGATTTCTGATTCCGAAGTATAATATGGTCAAAGCATGATTTCTCTATTTGCTAGAGTACATTCTGATAACCGTTCTGTTCATGTATAGTTACATAACCGTTCTGCATCATCGTTTTACTACCTATGTGCATGTACCTTGCTGGGCCTCGGCTCACTGTTTTATGTTTTTTCCCCACAGATGAAACTTTAGAGCTTGTGTCTGACGAGTTGGAGTGATTAGAGCTTGTCTAAATGATTAAAGACCTTGGAAGCTTATTTTGGAGAAATATTATTGTAATGACTTGATGGACTTCTATGGTTAAACATTTTGGCTATGTACTCGGAAATAAATATCTTGGAATGAATATGAATGCTTCCGCAAGTGTTAGAATAACTTCCGCTATACTTATTATGGTTAAAAGTATATGGGTCTTAGACGATATCTGTGATCTTGTGTTGCACCCAATTGGTTTAGTTGGGTTTTCAATTGTGTTATGCATGACAGGATCAAAAAAAAAAATCCATTCCGTCACACCTCTCTCTCTTCTCCGCGCTCTGTCTCTCTCCTCTCTCACAGATCTATTGAAAAATGATAGAGAGAAAAGTTGTGCGTGCTTAAATAGTCGCAATGGCGCTCGAGCATGCGTCGGGCACGCTTCAAGTGCCCGTTTTCTAGAATCGATGCTCAATAGAGGGCTTGAGCACGTGTTGAGCGCAGGTTGGGCCTTGGGTAGCCTTACAATGAGTCAGCTTCACGCACGCGCCGTTCGGGACCGGTCTCGACCTTCCCAATATTTCACATTCTTGAACTCTAATTTTAGTTATATTAGCTTAACATGTCATGTTTATCATAATTTAAAACTCAAATTTTATTTACGAATTAACATTTTATGATTTACAATACGAGTTCTCAATTTTGCCAATTCTGAATCTTTGGGTTTTTTAATCCAATTTCTCCCACGTCCTTTGACCTTGATGTATTTATGTTAATTTAATTACTCATAATTATCATATTTTGGAAACTAGTACCTTATAACTCTCCTCTACTTGTGGAAATTTCATCCTTAAAATTTTTACAAACCTTAAAATTCAACAATCAGGGATAATCCTTCAAGATTTATCCTTCACATTCTTAAGTTACTTTCTTAATTAAATGATTTTCTTAGAGAACCTCAACAGACTGAATTATCCTAATTCTTAATATTTGATACTTTCTATATAAAATCTAAATTGAAACCTTATTATAAGATAAATTCCTAATCTCCTACAACGGCTTAACCCGATCACATGCTTATTTCCTCAACATCGATATGTGGGAGGCTTCATGATAATCCACCAAATTCAAAGGCAAACCAAATTTATTGACTACCTCTTTGACTTATTACAAAATCTCAAACGGACAATAAATTCTTACATTAATTCACCCTAAGTCCCAAAATGATTATTCACGTGGAACTTCAATCTTATTCTGAAATCTATGGATCATGGGCCCACTGTGAGATCTCAATCCTGAGATATGATAAATATAGAGTAATTAAGTTGATGATGATTATGATTAGGTATAAGAATAAGTGATAAATGGACACCGAAATAAAAAGGAGCAAATAGGAAGAAAATGGGATCGACGCTATTGCTCGAGCACTAGTGTGGCACAATTTTACGAACACGGCTGCTTGATGGCCGCCCTAGTGAGATGGGAGCGATGCAAGTTACGAGGGTGGCTGTGACGGAATGAATTTTTTCTTTTTTTAGTTAATTTCCGTCATTCAGAATAGGAATAGAAGCCCAAATCTCACTTAAGGTTCTAGGAAAAAACGGGTAGAGTTTCCGTTAAAACTGGACTAAATGAAAATATAAACCTGTATTAAACCTGCATAATAAACTAATGCATGCACACAACTATCTATTTATACTATAATTTTCCTACAACATGCATTCACAAGACCACAGATGCTATCCATGGCATTAATTAAACAATCCTATTTACTATATTAGAATTTAGATGAGAGATGCCAACTAGGACCTATACCGAAATAAGAAAGTATATAGCGAAAGTAAAACTATGAACCTACGGAAGCATAATTCCCTGTTTCATCACTTTTATTACATACATTCTATGTACAAAAATCCATAGGCATAACATCTATATACAAAACCATATATCAGAATCAGTTCTTTACCTCCAACTGTTTCTTCAAGATAACTTTAAAATACTTCAAGTCTTCAGAAGTCTTTAAATTAAGCTCTAAGTCATTCTTTCTTGTCAGTATTACTTCTATAGTCTCATCTGAAGGGAAAAAACAGCAAAATAGTGAGTCGAGACCTAGTAAGGTACACGCAGGCATGTAGTAAAACTTTTATATAGAGCAAAATGCAGTAAAATGGATATAGTGGCATGTCAAAAAATAAATGCTAAAAAGTAGTGATTTACAGAAATTATAGTAGAACATGATGTAGAAGATTACAGAACTATCGAAAAATAAAAACACTCAAGTTTCGAAAAGCAGAAGTCAGTGTAGTCATACTTTGTTAATAATAAATTGATAAAATAGGTTTTAGAAAGAAAAAATTGGTTTCAATTCTATAGATTATAGAAAATTTCTTTTCTATCAGTAAAGGATCCAACTAGTAGACCCTACTAGCGGAGGGGGCGAATAATCGAGGATAGATTGTATTTGCACACAATCAAAGCCAGTTAATTATTGTCCGTCTCATGGGACATCCCTTCTCGCGGGATTCAATATAGTACACCGGCCGGTAACAGTAAACTACCATCTAGATTAATGTCCTAAGGAAGGGCGGACCACATATAACTCCATGGACAGAATTATCCTCGATTACCACCAAAATATTCAAAGGTATGCCAGAGAACTTAACCTGACTATATATCAGTCACGAGTCCTAATTAAAGTACCAGAAATATTTTTCCTTCTTATTTTATAACCGAAAATCCTTGTCAGTTTTAAAAATCAGTTAGAATTTCATAATAACTCTTCAGTCAGTTTTAGAATATACGGTAACAGTCTAAAACCCTTCAGTTTTGCTTTAGAATATATAGAAACAGTTGGAAACCCTTTAGATTTATTTCAAAATATACGACAATGGTCTAAAACCCTTTAGTTTTGCTTCAAAATATATAAAAACAGTTAGAAACCCTTTAGATTTGTTTTAGAATATACAGTGTCGGTCTAAAATCCTTTAGTTTTGCTTTAGAAGTCCACAGTAATTTATCAGTATAAGTCCATGTAAAATTTTTAGAAATAGATTACTCAAGAGTTTTATCTCAGTACAGATTAACTTTTATATAACGAGATTTTTGGACAAAAACAGTTAAATCCCTCCAATTTCGTGATTAGGATTTTGCTAAAATTTTCAGACGATAAACGGACACCAAACACGAACATTTTCATGAAATCGAAGCCAAAAATTGTAGTATATATATAAACATGAAATTTGTTTGAACAATTTTCAGAAACAAACTTTATTTATACAGAACATGGTGAAACATGCTTTTAGAGTATAAATACTATTTTGAGATACAGAAAAGCAGTAAAAATAGAAAATAGCATTCAAGGTACACTTGCCTGAGCTCAATTTATAGTTACCGTGACTCTAATCGAAGTGGATCAGTAGATTTTTCTCTTTTCTTTCTCTTTCCTCTCCCTCTTCTCTTCTCTTCTCGTTGCTGTCGAGGGCTGCTGCAAAGAAAACCCCCCAACTTCCCCTTTAAAACACGAAGGGAAGAAGTCACGTGAGGGAGCTCGTGATTGGCACTTGAGCGGTGCTTGAGCGGCAAGTAGGTGCCCTGTGTAAATTGATGGCCGCGCTTGAGTGCCAACCGGGCACTCCAATTGGATTTTGGTGAGGGGATTTTTGTGAGGGGAGATGTAGAATGCAACAGCAGCACAAAGGGGAAAAGAAGGAGGAGGAGGAAAGAGAAGGAAAGGGAGAAAATCCGCCGTTCCACTCCGATTCAAGAAAAAATAACGGTGGATTGAGCTTAGGTAAGTATACTCTGAATGATATATACCATTTTTACAGTGTTTTAATTTCTTTGAAACTGTATTTATGCTCTAAAACTTTGTTACTCCATCTTCAATATAAATAAAGTCTGTTTCTACAAATTGTTCAGATAGATTTCATATATATCTACATGTGTGATAATATATAGCTTTGATTTCGCGAAAAATCATGTATTTGGTACTCGATTTATGTCCGAAAGCTTGACCAAAACCCTAGATACGAAAATTGAAGATTTGGTGCTTTAAATCCATAATTTTGATATGTAAAAGTTATTTTGTAAAAGAATACTGCCCATATTACGAATTATATCTGAATAATTTACACGGAACCATACTGATAAGTTACTGTGGAATTACTAAAGCATACTGAAGAGTAAACCATGAGATTTTGACTAATTTTCTAAAGAACGATAGATTATAAGCTTTCTAATACTGTTAATCAGGACCTAGGATTGATATACGGTCATGTGAGGTTCTCTGGCATGCCTTAGGACGTTACGATGATAATCGGGGATAACTCTATCCATGAAGTTATACATGGTCTGCCCTTCCTCAGGGCATTACTGAAACTGATTCTTGAGGTTATAAATTCTCTGTTGGCTTTGAATTGTGTGCCTAAAAATACAATCGGTCCCTATTATCATCACCGTCCCTGGCCATGGATTGTGCGGTTAAAACCCAATCTATTCCCGATTATTCACCCCCTCGGCTAGTAGGGTATGCAAGTTGGGTCCTTAAGATATCGAACTAGACTTTCTGAAGAAACAAGTGAGATTTGGAACAGTTTTATAAACCCTGATCCATGTTTAAATAGAATCATACTTATTCTTATTTTCATGAACTACTTTTGTTCTTCTACTCTGATTTTAACGTGGTTTTCTGTCCCAGTCTAATTATGTTTTTGCCTGAAAGCATGATTTATGATTACTGAAACCTATTCATATTAAATTATACTTTTCTCATACTTTTTGTATATGTTCCTATTCTTGGACAGTTTCTAGGACCTTCGACACTTATATTCTACTAATATTTTCATAATCACCGCCTTAATGCATTTATACTTTATATGCCCCATGTATCTATTTTATATGCACTTATATTCTATATGAAAGTATTAAAGTCTGCATGTTTTAGTACCTTGCTAGGCTTCGACTCACTATTTTATTTTTTTCCTCCAGATAAGGCTATAGAGACGATACTAGATGATCAGACATTGTTAGAGATTAGCAAGGAAGGTTCTAGAGCCTCGGTGAAGTCTCAAAGATTATCTTGAAGTATTTTGAGAAATCTGATAGTTCTGCATGTTCCATAGAGTTTTATAAAGAAAATTATATATAAATAATTATAGCATGTTCTGTAAATCGTTAGAACTGTATTTATGCTTTCGTAGATTATATCTTGGGCATGTTGCTTCTACTATGTTTTCTAGTTTTGTACAGGTCTTAGATGACATCTCTCATTTGAATTTAGATATAGTAGATAGAATGGTTAATCTAAAGCCATGGATGACATTTGAGATCCTATGAATACGTGTTGTAGGAGAATTATGGTATTTTTGATAGTTGTGTGCTCATACCAGTTCTGCTTTTGCATTATGGTCATAAGTTTGAGGTTTGGATAATGAGTATGCTCTGTACAGGTGTAAATAAGCAGGTTGTATTTTTAGTTTCTGTCTAGTTATAGAGGAGACTCTATCAAAATTTCTGTATGAGTTAAATGATTTAAATTTATGAATTCTGTTATATATCTGTTTGACAAAGGGTCCTATGAGAAATATGATCTATTCCGTCACAATTAGTATCAGAGAAAATGAGATACCTTAGTAATGATCTAAATTGTAAGCTTAGGAAATGATTCTGATTGATCACATAAATAGGCACAGATATATGATGATTAAGTCAGGTTAGGAAATCCTAGGTGTTCTAGCTTGCATAAGTTAGAATTGACTTGAGTTAGGACATAGTGATTAAACTGAATGATTAAATTGATTTAAGGTGGTCTTAGGTCTAAGTTGATCTGTTTGGATTTTAGGCTTATATTTAAGGTAATCTGATCTAAGGTCAAGATGATTTAGGATAGAAATGAACCAAGGTTTAGTGATTATGCAGAATCAAAATAGGTTGAAGGTTCAGGTGGAACTATTTTGAGATAAGGTAAGGTATTTTGGCTCGTTCTAGTTTAGAATTAAGTCGGGAGAATAGTCTAAGAATTGAGCTTGGGGTATTAAAGAAAGTAATCAGGATTCTTGATTGTTCAGATAAAGTTTAGCTAGCTAAGGTAAGGCAAGGCTGATAGTGGGTTACTTGGTGTCACGCCTCATCTTTTAGTATATTTCTGGAAGTAATTGATTTTAAAAAAGACCCTTCTCTTTATATAACGTTTTTTCATAGCCAAAAGGTGAAGCAAGTTAATGATGACTAGGAAATAAGTTTACATGTGTTCTGAATTTCAGAATAAAATCTGATGGTATCAATCCATGAGGGGCAACCTTTGTCTAAAGGAATTATGAATTTTGATCTATGGGTTGGGTTTGTGAATAAATTAACTTTGATGGGATATTGAGATGATCTAGTTGGCATAATTGCCCCACTAGAACCAATGATTTGAAAAGAGTGATCTGAATTGTAATTTGGATTATAGGTTTTAAATTATCGGATGAGTTATAAAGGAAGTAATGGAACTAATATGTTAGTGTCTGTAAGTTATGTAATGAGGACTGTGCTAAGTGTAGATGGTCTATTGGGCCATATCTAAAAGTCATTAGACAAATAAGGAAATTAGAGGAAAATGTTGAAAGAGAAAATTTGCCTTTCTGACTGATGAATAAAGTTGTTGTTGAGGTTATGTTGAAATTAGAAATAATCTTGAGAATTCAAGCGTAACAGATGAATATTTGGTGAACTCTGAATAATCAGAAGTTAATGATTTGATGATTGGGAGTCTTTAAGATTAAGATATTCGTGAGAAAGGTGAAGGGTCACTGGGAACTAGTCTCGCAATCGGAACAGTGCGGTTATAAAAACATGAAAGGAGAACCTTTGCGGTTTCGCTCAAGGTTGATCGAATGGTAAGGTTCTTGGGTTTTAACTAGATGATTACAAAAACTAAGTGGTCTGATTTGGGATAAATAAATTAACTTGATGATGAAACATTAAGTTACTAAATGTTAAAGTTTTAATGGTAATTGGGGATTGTGCTGAAATTTTTGGAATGATTGTCCTATAGTGTTTTTATGCTAGTTAAAATTTGAAATTTGTCGATTTTGCTTTTGTGATGTTAATCTCTTCAAGATCTTTTTGGGTTATGAAGACCCTTTCAGAAATTTAAATAGTACTTGAGGATACTTGTATAAATTGTCCCAAGAGAATATGATGCCCTGTAGAGACGCACTTTAGATTAATCAAATTAATTCGAATCAAAAATTCTGAGTAAGAGGCAAGGTTAATCGAATTAAGAATAGGCGTTAAGTTTAATTAGAAAACAAACTACCCTTTTTGAAGTCAGTAAATGACCGTTTGAGAATTTAGCTATGAAAGTTTTGAGAAATATATGTATTTGGAGGCAAAGATCAAGCCAAACTGTTTTAATGGGTGGATTAGAGGCAATTGAAATTGGCATTAGTCTCTCAGGATTTGTACAAAATCGAAAGAGTATCAGTTAGAAGCTATTGAAGGAGCTTTAAGGCCTCTTGAAAGTAGAAATTAACTAATGGGCCAAGTAAGTTGTTAAGTAAGTTAGCATAGGTGGTATATTCCTAAAGAAAATTAGGATCTTATCATTCCGCATCAATAGGTATTTACCCACGAGCAATGTGGGGGAGGAGTTGTGGTTGAAATTATTTCACCCGTAACTGAAATTTTGTGACAAGACTCTTACCTTGAGGATTTGTGGATAATACTTTTGGAAAATTTTAATGTCTTGTAAACCAAAAAGTTAAATGTTATGATAGGTGGATCTCAGCTTGATTCGGAGGAGGTCAATGTTAGGATCAATTGTTGATATCAGAAGTCTCCATTTGAGAAATTGTAGAATTACTTTGGAGATAATTCTGATCTGATAATCTTAAGGATTTAAGTAAATATGTCATAACGGAAAAGTAACCTCAGGTGATCCCGAACAGACTAATCTGTTTAAAGATTGTGTTTTCCTATATCACTTGTGGATCGATACTCTTGAGATAAGTAGGAGAGGAATCCTTAGTTAAAGTTACTCTTCCATTGGTCAAAATTAGCAAATTGGAAGTCTCTGCTTAAGAAGTTTTGGATGATAGGTTGTCTGATAAATTAAGGGTCAGAATGGTTATGTTATGACTGAAGTTGATCTTGAGATTTTGTGAGCGGATAGACATGTCTGAGGATTATGTAGATGAACTTCGGTATCTCGAGAGAAAACGAGCATCAGTATTGAAGGTGGATGTTAAGAGTCTATAAGCTTGTTATGCTTTGCTGCCTTAAGGGACATGAGAAAGGAAAATTACGGGTAGGCTCAATTGCCTGGAAAATAAAATGCCACATTCCTAAGCTAAGAAGTGGAATTGTATTCGGAATATTTGGATTATGAAATTTTGAATTGGGAAGCCCTTGTGGTTCCATATTAGAACAACCCATTAATCATGATTATGGAGGATGTGTTCAGGTTTAACCAATGGGCTTATCGGTATGCTGACAAGATCTTAAATTGCTCAGCATGGGAGTTTTGAAATCTTGAAGTTGCTAAGTGTATAGGTATTAAATTAGGCGATGAATCTGAAGCCACGTTGAAACCGTGGTAATTGTATAAATTGTAGTTTTTGATCATTCTACAGTTTGAGGGTTTGTGGGAGTTATTTATTTGGTATGAGACTTCGAGATTTTGAGGTTGTTAATTGTTAAGGACTTGAGATTTTGGGTAACGATCTGAAATTATATTGAACCTATGGTGACTGTTATAGTTAGAACTTCTTGTTCTACGGTGAATTAAGGATCTGTAAGAATTATTCTCGTAATTTGGATATCTTGAGGGCAATTTTAATCATGGTTACCGCATGATTTGGATGTTTAGAATGGAATATGTGCCTTATAGAAATGCCAAATTGAGGACATACCAACAAAATGAAGATGTAGAGTATCCTGCTTCAGAAGTTTAATTGTGACTTGGAACTTACATGAAGATGTTTAGAATGGAATATGTGTCTTATAGAAATGCCAAATTGAGGACATACCAATAAAATGAAGATGTAGAGTATCCTGCTTCAGAAGTCTAATTGTGACTTGGAACTTACATTAGAATTTAAACCAAGCATGATGAAAGAATTTAGGAGCAATGTTGAATTGGTGTGATAGCAAATTGTAATTAGATAAATTGAACTTGATGGATGATTAGAGCGCGTAGTGGAAGAGTGATGAACCTGTCATGTACTAAGGTCTAAGGTAATGTTTAAAGAAAATGTTCAATCTCAAGGTTTAGTATGAAATAAAATGAGGCATTTTGCTTGTTTAAGGTTTGGAACTAAGTTGGAAGTGGTTAATGAAATAGGTTTGCCTTCAAACTTAGTGAATTTGGATATGGAAGGGACACATCAAACAATGAGGATTAAGGCAATTATGATATTTATGGTTTTCTAGGATAATCATCATGATTTAGAAATAAATTGGAAACATTAAAGAGGTTCCTTGATTATGAAAATTTAAGGATCGTGAAATTTTGAGGATGAAATTTCTATAAGTGGGGGAGAGTGTGAGATCCCAATCTTGAAATATGATAAATATGGAGCAATTAAGTTCATGATGATTATTATTAGGCATAAGAACAAGGGATAAATGGGTACCAAAGTAAAAAGGAGCAAATAGGAAGAAAATGGGATTGGCACTCGAGTGGTGCTTGAGCGCTGGTGAGGTGCAATTTTATGAACATGGCTGCCTGATGGCCGCTCGAGGTGAGATGGGAGTGGTGTAAGCTACAAGGGTGGCGCTCAATGGGAGCTCGTGTAATGACCAGATCCTAGAATATAGAAAACCCCTGATGTTGAGTTAAAATGACCGAAAGGCGTAATCCGGTCAACGTAAAATGTTGACCAGAAGGGGTGATCCGGTCAACGTAAATGTTGACTGGAAAACGTGAATGGAAGAAAGGACGGGAAAGAGGAAAGAAATCTGGTCAACGCTAGTTAGTTGACCGAAATGTATTTAAATGAAAAACATCCCCCTTAAATAATTTAATGAGGAAACTCTTTGAAAATGTAAAACCACAAATAAATACGCCGAAACATTCCCCCTAGTATAACCAATTGAATGTAAAGCCATAAATAACATACACCCCTAGTATGACCAAACCAAACGACGGCCGCCAGACCCAAGGCCTATAAATAAGAACTAGAGGGCGTAAGAAAGAGGCACGCAACAGAGTTTACTAGTAAAAGGAGACCAAAAGTTCAAGAAGAAGTAAAAGAAATCCAGGCAAGAGTACTCACCCCTGTTTTAAGTTCGTATTTATGCATGTTTACAATGCTAGTATATCTGATATTTTTATGAACTTATGTTTCAGTATGTATGATGTTTTTTCTATTCCTTTGATTTAATGATATTCATGATGTTCGATTTTGTTGTGCTTAAAGTCTAATTATTTGTCGATTTGTATGAACTTTGATAATTGCATGTTTAAAGAAAAAGAACTCCGCCACTTGAAAAAGAACTCCACCTTATTAAAAGAACTTCGCCTTATTAAGAAAAGAACTCCGCCTTATTAAAAGAACTCCACCTTTTGAAAAAGAACTCCGCCTCTTGAAAAAGAACTCCGCCTTATTAAAAGAACTCCGCCTTTTGTAAAAGAACTCCGCCTTTTGAGAAAGAACTCTGCCTTATTAAGAAAAGAACTCCGCCTTTTGAAAAAGAACTCCGGCTTTCAAAAAAAAAGAACTCCGGCCTTTGTTGGAAAGAAACTCTGAATTTGGAACTTCGGCTTTTCTTCAAAAAGAACTCTGGCTTTTGAAAAAGAACTCCGGCTTTCAGTAAAAAGGACTCCGGCTTTTGAACTCCGGCTTTTGAACTCCGGCTTTTAGTAAAAAAAAGAACTCCGGCTTTTGTTGAAAAAGAACTTCGGCTTTTAAACTCCGGTTTTTCTTGTTGAAAAGACCTTCGGTTTTAAAGAAAAATGGACTCCGGCTTCTAAGAAAACAACTTCGACTTTAAGAAGATACGGACTTCAACTGATGAAGTTAAGAACAAGGAAAATGTATGTAATCTGGATAGCAAGTGGAACTCTACAACTTTCGACTTTCGAACTATGATGGATGGCCATTAAAAGACATGAACTAAGAACCGAGTCTCCATTAAACTTACTGTTAAAGATGGATGAAGGATATTGGAGTGACACTCGAGGACTACCTCCTGGGCCACGGGGGGAGACTTTTGGTGGCATAAGACTTTTGGACTACGGCCCCGTATGCTGGGTTAAAGGCACTACCTCCCGCCTCGGGGAGCATGATGAGAGGATATGGCCTTAGGTTGTGGGGTAATGCACAACCCTTCCTCAATGTTGTCCGCTCCCATCCGGTCCCTAAAGATGATAAGAATTTTGAATGGTTTTATGAATCTTCTGAAGACAAGATAATAAGAATTAGAACAAGGAAATTCTGAACTATTACATGGTGATTTTTTATAATAAAGTTATGATATAATGCCTTACTTTGATCTGTTTATATATATATATATGTTTATGTTTTCTGCATGTGAGTATCTCGCTGGGCTTTGTAGCTCACTCTTGCCAAATTTCAGATGACGAGAAGCTTATGGAGGAAGAAGTTGAGTAGAACCATATGAAGTAGCTAGAAGGCATAGTTGGCCAGAGCTGATCAGTTCAGAACTTGATTTATTTCTTTTGATGTTTTGAGAAGAACTTATAGAACAGTTGTGCTGTATAAGAGTTGGTGGATGTTAGCATGTTTCCGTGATTACTTATTGGATAAATGAAATTGATAATTCTAATAAGCATCTCAGGGCTTTCAGGTCCGTCTAACCTTAGCATTGGCCGGCCATGTATGAAATCAAAACCGGAAGGCCAGCTCATGTAGTTCGGCCTCAAGCAATCCTGTGTATAATAGAAAGGTTTATTCTTATGAAAGAAAAGAAAAAAATTTTATGTCCACCTAATTTTACTTATTAATTTATTTTAAGGCAATGATTTAGGTTTGACGGCGGCTTTATGCAGTGGAATAAGGCCGGACTGTCACAATTGGTATCAGAGAGAAAAACTGAGATGCTTTAGGTCAATTTAAATCAATACGGAAACTTAGGATAGGATTAGTTAAGGCAAGAAGGGGGTTAACTTTACTTATGCTTTGGACGGAGTAACTTATGATAGCCACCCTTGGCTAGTGGACTGATGAAAATATTCTTTTCAGAAATTAAAGCCGTCAACTGAAGTCAAGTCTAATAGAGGAATGTGAGGAAGGCGAACCGTTTGGATTAACAACGCTCCGGACCCGGAGGCAAGGTACTTGAACCTGCTAGATAGAATGGCTGATGTTATAGAAGCCTTGGCTCCACCGACTTCGGTGACCACCCCAATTCCTGCTCAACAGGAGAGGTCGGTCTACGATCACTTTACCAACGAGCGAGTCCCTGAATTCTCAGGAGAACCTGACCCGTTGTAGGCAGACACCTAGATCCAGCGACTAAAGAAGGTGTTTGCAGTAATTAAATGCCCTACTGGAGATATGGTTCTATTTGCCACTCATAAGCTGGCAGGTGAGGCCCACCACTGGTGGAAATTGCAGAAGAGAGTTTTTGAGGTACCAGACAGGGATATTACTTGGGAAATATTTGAAGCAGTATTCATGGAAAAATACTTCTCAGCTAATCTTCGCGGATAGAAAGAGGATGAATTTCTTCACTTTAGGCAAGGTACTCGCTCCGTGGCTGAGTACGATGCAAAGTTTGTAGAGTTATCTCGTTATGCTCCTTATATGGTGGAAGACCAGGAGAGAAAGGCTAGGAGGTTCTTTCAAGGATTAAGAGACGATATTAGGAGGCACCTTTCAACTTTGAAGTTGGCCACATACGGAGAAGTGCTAGAAAGGGCTGTCATCTATGAGGAGGAGCTGGAGAGAGGAGCATTTCTCCGGAAAAAGAACTCCGGTAGTCAGACATCAAGGGCCAGTGCTAGTGGAGGCCCATCTAAGAAAGCGAGACCGTTGAAATCCAGTGAGGAGTAGAACCGATCTGTACAGATTTTCCGAACACCTAGTAATGCATGTGATTATTGCAAAAAATCACATGAAGGGAAGCCGTACTATAAAAAGCTAGGGGTCTTTTATAACTGTGGCCAGGCTGGACACATGATCAAGAATTGCCCACTTGCCAAACAAGCCCCCGGATCTAAGTCTCCCATTCCAGCAAAGGTGTTTGCTGTTTCTACAAAGGAGGCCGATGCCTCTACGGAGGTAGTGGAAGGTACACTTTCTATCTGTGGCACTTCTAGTCATGTGCTCTTTGACTCCGGATCAATCCACTCATTTGTCTCCCATGAATTTGCGAAATATCTTACGACCATCCCTCAAGTTCTTAGCTGCCCATTGATGGTCGCCTCACCCATAGGGTCGTCTGTAATTTTAAATGTAGTATATCCAGGGTGTCCGATAGAATTAAATGAATGCGTGATGCCTGTTAATCTAGTTTTGCTGGAAATGAAGGGCTTCGATGCAATCCTGGGAATGGATTGGTTAGCAAGGTATCATGCCAGCATTGATTGTTTCCGAAAAAGAGTAGATTTCGCCATCCCTGGAAACAAGTCCTTTTATATTCAGGGAGTCTGGCATAAGGAAGCATCTTGCTTCATTTCGGCCCTCCATGCCCAGCACTTAATTGGTGATGGGTGCCAAGCTTATCTAGCCTTCGCTATGTGACTATTGAGGGTCAAGGAACTCTGGCCAAAGAGACTCCTGTGATACGGGAGTTTGAAGACCTATTTCCTGATGAGTTACCTGGGCTACCGTCCAAGCGGGAGCTGGAATTTGGAATAGAATTGGTACCAGGATCAGCACCAATATCCAAAGCACCATATAGAATGGCGGCAGAACTGAAGAAGTTGAAGCAACAACTGTAGGAGTTGTTAGATAAGGGTTTCATTCGGCCGAGTGTGACACCATGGGGTGCCCCGGTCTTGTTTGTAAGAAAGAAGGATGAGACCTTGAGGTTATGCATGGATTATCGAGAACTGAACAACATTAATACCAAGAACAAATATCCTTTGCTAAGAATTGATGACCTTCTTGATCAGTTACAAGGAGCTTGTGTATTCTCAAAGATGGACCTTAGATCCGAATATCATCAGCTTCGGATCAGAAAGGGTGATATAGCAAAGATTATGTTCCGGACTAGATATGGGCACTATGAGTTTGTAATGATGCCTTTTGGGTTAACTAATGCTCCAGCCGTTTTTATGGACTTGATGAACCGAATTTTTCAACCCTACTTGGATAAATTTGTGATAGTTTTTATTGATAACATCCTTGTTTACTCAAAGAGCTATGAGGAACACAAGAAGCATTTACGGATCACACTTCTGATCCTTAGGGAACATCAGCTATTCACCAAATTAAAGAAATGTGAATTTTGGTTAGAGGAAGTGGGATTTCTTGGTCACGTCATCTCCAAAGAAGGGATTTTCGTCGACCCTAAGAAAGTGGAGGCAGTGGTAAAATGGAACTGGCTAACCTCAGTGACCGAAGTACGGAGCTTCTTAGGCCTGGCCGGATATTATAAACGGTTTGTGAAAAACTTTTTCCAAATCGCCCTACCACTCACACAACTAACAAAGAAAGATGCTAAGTTTGAGTGGACCGATGATCGTGAAGGGAGTTTTCATACACTTAAAGACCGGCTAACTTTTGCACTGATCCTAACCATTCCAGATGAATCTGGAGGACTGATTGTCTATTGTGATGCCTCAAAGAGCGGATTGGGTTGTGTGTTAATGCAACACGGAATGGTAGTTGCCTATGGGTCAGGACAGTTGAAGGATCATGAAAGAAATTACCCAAATCAAGATCAGGAATTAGCAACTGTAGTGTTTGCGCTGAAAATCTGGAGACATTACCTGTATGGTGAGAGATTCTTGGTCTATTCCGATCATAAAAGTTTAAAATATTTATTCTCTCAAAAGGAACTGAACATAAGACAGTGAAGGTGGATTGAATTTCTGAAGGATTATGATTGTGAAATCTGATACGAGCCTAGTAAGGCCAATGTAGTCGCCGATGCACTAAGTCGGCAGCCAGGCATTTTGGCAAGGATGTAAGTCAAGCAAATGGAGATGCTGGATTGTCTAATGTACTATGACATCCAAAGATATGTTCAAGGAAAGTGAATGATTTTAGCATACCTTCAAGTCCAGCCGGAGGTGATAGATGAGATTATGGGAGGTCAGGCAAATGATTATTTCCTTGTGAATATCATGAGTGATCTGGATAAAGATTCCCAAAGTATTTTCATGTTAAGCTAGATGGAGCACTAAGGTTTAGGGATTGATTATGTTTACCAGAAAAGAAAGGATTGAAGGAGAAAATTTTGAAGGAAGCCCATAGATCCCGGTATACAATCCACCTGGGAATCAATAAGATGTACTAGGACCTAAAAAAAGCATTCTGGTGGAGAAATATGAAGAGGGATATTATAGCTTACGTGAAAAAATGTCTTGTATGCCAACAAGTAAAGGCCGAAAGAAAGAAGCCGTTTGGATTATTACAACCAATGCCACTTCCAGGCTGGAAATGGGAAGATATTGCCATGGACTTTGTGACCGGCCTGCCAAGGACACCAAGGAAAAATGATGCTGTTTGGGTTATTATTGACCGGCTAACAAAGTCAGCCCATTTTCTAGCAATACGGACGACATACTCTCGTGATAAACTGGCTCAGCTGTATGTAAACGAGGTTGTCAGGCTTCATGGTGTGCCTGCCTCTATTATATCAGATAGAGATCCTCATTTTCTTTCAAGGTTATGGAAGAGTCTACATAAAGAATTGGGGACAGAATTAAAATTTAGTACCGCTTATCACCTGCAAACTGACAGCCAGTCAGAACGGACGATTCAGATCCTCGAGAATATGTTAAGGGCCTCAGTGTTAGAGATGAAAGGGACTTGGGACAATTTCTTAGCTTTGGCTGAATTTGCATATATAACAATTATCAGGCTAGCATAGGCATGGCTCCTTTTAAGGCCTTGTAAGGAAGGAGATTTAGATCACCGATTCACTGGGAGGTGCCCGGGGATGAAAGGATTTTGGATCCAAAAATTGTTAAAGAGACGGCAGAAAAGATAAAGTTAATACATAAAAATCTTAGAGTAGCCCGGAGCAGACCAAAGAACTATGCAGACCGGAGGAGGACTACATTAGAATTTGAAGAAGGCAATTTTGTATTTTTAAAGGTGTCACCATCTAAGGGGACGTACAGATTCAATGTGAAAGGAAAGTTGAAACCACGATTTATTGGCGCTTTTGAGATTTTAGAAAGGATTGGAGAAGTGGCCTACAGACTTGCACTCCCACTAAGTTTGGCAGAAGTACATGACATGTTTCATGTATCAATGCTTAGGAAATATGTCCATAATCCTACTCATGTAATTGAGTTTGAGCCTTTAGCAATTGAAAAGGATTTATCCTACGTGGAGGAACCGATACAGATTTTGGATCAAAAGGAACAAAGGTTACGCACCGAAACAATCTCTTTAATAAAAGCACTCTAGAAAAATCACTCACCTGAAGAAGCAACATGGGAATGAGAGGAAGAGTTTCAGAACAAGTATCCCTCTCTATTTTCTAGAGGTTAGTAACTTTATTTAAAATTTTGAGGATAAAATTCCAGTAAGTGGGGGAGATTGTAATGGCCAGATCCCAGAATTTAGAAAATCTCCGATGTTGAGTTAAAATTACCTAAGAAAAGTAATCCAGTCAACAAGTGTTGACCGGAAGGCGTGAAGGAGTAATCCGGTCAACGAGTGTTGACCGGAAGGCGTGATCCGGTCAACGCAAAATGTTAACCGGAAGGCGTGATCCAGTTAATGTAAAATGTTGACCGAAAAACGTAAATAGAAGGAAGGATGAGAAAGAGGAAAGAAATCCGATCAACGCTAGTTAGTTGACCAGAATGTATTTAAATGAGACATATCCCCCTTAAATAATTTAATGAGGAAACTCTTTGGAAATGTAAAACCATAAATAAATATGCCGAAACATTCCCCCTAGTATAACCAATTGAATGTAAAACCATAAATAATATACACCCCCTAGTATGACCAAACCAAACGACGGTCGCCAAACCCAAGACCTATAAATAAGAACTAGAGGGCGTAAGAAAGAGGCATGCAACAGAGTTTACTAGTAAAGGGAGACCAAAAGTTCAAGAAGAAGTAAAAGAAATCCAGGCAAGAGTACTCACCCCTGTTTTAAGTTCATATTTATGCATGTTTACAATGCTAGTATATCTGATATTTTTATGAACTTATATTTCAGTATGTATGATATTTGTTCTGTTCCTTTGATTTAATGATATTCATGATGTTCGATTTTGTTCTGCTTAAAGTCTAATTATTTGTCGATTTGTATGAACTTTGATAATTGTATGTTTAAAGAAAAAAAACTCCGCCACTTGAAAAAGAATTCCACCTTATTAGAAGAACTCTGCCTTATTAAGAAAAGAACTCCGCCTTATTAAAAGAACTCTGCCTCTTGAAAAAGAACTCTGCCTTATTAAAAGAACTCCGCCTTTTGAAAAAGAACTCTGCCTTATTAAGAAAAGAACTCTGCCTTTTGAAAAAGAACTCCGACTTTCAATAAAAAGAACTCTGGCCTTTGTTGGAAAGAAACTTCGAATTTGGAACTTCGGCTTTTGTTGAAAAAAAACTCTGGCTTTTGAGAAAGAACTCCAGCTTTCAGTAAAAAGGACTCCGGCTTTTCAAGAAAGGAACTACGGCTTTTAAAGAAAGGAACTACGGCTTTCAAGAAAAGAACTCAAGCTTTTGAACTTCGGCTTTCAGTAAAAAAAAGAACTCCGGCTTTTGTTGAAAAAGAACTCCAACTTTTAAACTCCAGTTTTTCTTGTTGAAAAGACCTTCGGTTTTAAAGAAAAATGGACTCCGGCTTCTAAGAAAAGAATTTCGGCTTTAAGATGATACGGACTTCAACTGATGAAGTTAAGAACAAGGAAAATGTATGTAATCCGGACAGCAAGTGGAACTTTACGACTTTCGACTTTCAAACTATGATAGATGGCCATTAAAAGACATGAACTAAGAACCGAGTATCCATTAAACTTACTGTTAAAGATGGATGAAGGATATTGGAGTGACACTCGAGGACTACCTCCTGGGCCACGGGGGGAGACTTTTGGTGGCATAAGACTTTTGGACTACGGCCCCGTATGCTGGGTTAAAGGCACTACCTCCCGCCTCGGGGAGCATGATGAGAGGATATGGCCTTAGGTTGTGGGGTAATGCACAACCCTTCCTCAATGTTGTCCGCTCCCATCCGGTCCCTAAAGATGATAAGAATTTTGAATGGTTTTATGAATCTTCTGAAGACAAGATAATAAGAATTAGAACAAGGAAATTCTGAACTATTACACGGTGATTTTTTATAATAAAGTTATGATATAATGCCTTACTTTGATCTGTTTATATATATATATATGTTTATGTTTTCTGCATGTGAGTATCTCGCTGGGCTTTGTGGCTCACTCTTGCCAAATTTCAGATGACGAGAAGCTTATGGAGGACGAAGTTGAGCAGAATCATATGAAGTAGCTAGACGGCATAGCTGGCCGGAGTTGGTCAGTGAGAACTTGATTTATTTCTTTTGATGTTTTGAGAAAAACTTGTAGAACAGTTGCACTGTATAAGAGTTGGTGGATGTTAGCATGTTTCCGTGATTACTTATTGGATAAATGAAAATGATAATTCTAGTAAGCATCTCAGGGCTTTCAAGTCCGTCTAACCTTAGCACTGGCCGGCCATGTATGAAATCAAAACTTGAAGGCCAGCTCATGTAGTTCGGCCTCAAGCAATCCTGTGTATAAAAGAAAGTTTTATTATTATGAAAGAAAAGAAAAAATTTTTATGTCCACCTAATTTTACCTATTAATTTATTTTAAGGCAAGGATTTAGGTTTGACGGCGGCTTTACGCGGTGGAATAAGGTCGGACTGTCACAACTCAAGCGCCAACCCAAGCGCCATTTTACGAGAGGGAGTGCTCGAGGACTGCTCGAGCGCTAGTCCTCGGGTGAGTCATGTGCCTGCTTTCCTTCGGTTTTGAAAAGGGGATTTTGGTGAGGGTAGAGGTAGAATGCGACAACAGCACGAAGGGGAGGAGGAAAGAGAAGGAAAGGGGGAAATTCCGCCGTTCCACTCTGATTCGGGTGAAAATAACGGTAAATCAAGCTCAGGCAAGTGTACTCTGGACGTTATATATTGTTTTTACAGTGTTTTAATATCTCTAAAATTATATTAATGCTCTAAAACCTTGTTTCTACAGGTTCAGTATAAATAAAGTGTATTTCTGTAAATTGTTCGGATAGATTTTATGTTTATTTGCATGTGTGACAGTATATAGCTTCGATTTTATCAAAAATCATGTATTTGGTACTCGATTTATGTCCAAAAGATTGACCGAAACCCTAGATACGAAAATTAAAGATTTGGTACTTTAAATGTATAATTTCGGATATGTAAAAGTTGTCTTGTAAAAGAATACTGTCCACATTTCGAATTACATCAAAATAATTTACACGAAACCGTACTGATAGTTACTATGAAATTACTGAAGCATATTGAAGAGTTAACAGTGAGATTTTGACTAATTTTCTGAAGAATGATAGATTATAAGCTTCTGATACTGTTAATTAGGACTCGGGATTGATACACGGTCATGTGAGGTTCTTCGGCATGCCTTAGGACATTACGGTGGTAATTGGGGATAACTCCGTCCATGGAGTAAGACTTCTGTAGAGTTTAGGACCAAAATATAAAGTAAGACTTCTGTAGAAATTTCAGCAGAGTCTCATTTGTAATTGGATGAAAACCCAAAAGTACAACCTGTATAGAACCTGTATAACCAACCAGTACGAGCACACAACTATCAATTTATACCAAAATTCTTCCTACAACACACATACACAGGATCACAGATTCCATCCATGACATTAATCTATAAAACCATCAACTATACTAGCAGTTCATAAATGAGATGTCATCTAGGACCTATACATAATGTCCAAAATATAGAGCGGAAGCTGAACTATTAACCTGCAGAAGCATAGTTTTCCTTTTTACTATCACATACATCACATGTATTTCTATACAAAATCCACATATACATGAATATCCATAGGTATAGAATCCACATATAAAATCACATGTCCAGTCAAGTCTTTACATCCCACTGGTTCTCCCAAAATAGTTTGAAATGCTTCAGATCCTCAAAAGTCTTCAGGAAATGCTTTTAGTCACTCTTTCTTGTTGGGCACTAGTCTACAGTCTCATATGGAAGGTGAAAAACAATAAAATAGTGAGCCGGGCCCAGCAAGGTACATGTAGTTATGCAGTAAAACAGTTATGCAGAACAGTCATGAAACTATGCAAAAATAGAACGGTTATACGGAATATAACCTAGAAAACATAGAAAGCATAATTTGACGACATTAAACTCAAAAATCAAAAATCAAAATCAGTAAACAGTATAATTCAAAAAGCATAATTAGTAGCTTCTCTTTTATATCAGTACAGAATAGTGATCAGTACAGAACAGTAATCAGTACAGTAATAATAGTACAGAAAAGTAGTAACAGAATAGAGTGGTAAAAGACCCTGCCAGTATCCCTACTAGCTGAGGGGGCGAATGATTGATGATAGATTGTGTACGTTTCCTCATAATCCAAGGCTATAAACAGTAACAGAACATCCCATCTCATGGGATTGGTACGGTTGTGCCACCCGAAGGTAGGACAGAAACAGAACTTTCCTCCTGACTGTAATGCCCTGAAGAAGAGCAGACCACATATAATTCTATAGACAGAGTTATCCTCGATCATTACCGTAAAGTTCTAAGGCATGCCGGAGAACCTAACCTGACTGTAATCAGTCCTAGGTCCTAAATAACAGTATCAGAAATAACCTCTTTATTGAAATCCCTCTTTCATAATCAGAGTTTCACAATTTTGTTTCAGTTAACTTCAGAACGTTCAGACATTCAGTAACGGTCTAAAAACCTTTCAGTTTTGCTTCAGAAGTGCATGGAAATTTATCAGTATAAGTCCGTGCAAAATTTTCAAACACAAATTATACCAGGAGCTTCATTTCAGTGCCAATTAACTTTTATATAACAGGAGCTATGGTTAAAAATTATTAAAACCCCTTCATTTTCGTACCTAGGGCTTCGTCAAAACTTTCGGACTCAAAACGAACACTAAACATGTGTTTATTCATGAAATTAATGCCATAAATCTAAACACATATACTAAAGCATACAATTTAACCAAAAATCCCTAATATTTTCGAGTTAGGGTTTCATCACATGCTTCTGGAATCAAATCAAACACTAATCACATGCTTGTTCATGAAATCGAAGCCAAATCTTAAATAAACATGAGTAAACACAAAATCTAACCGAACAATCGAGGGAAACATGCTTCATTTATTTTAAACATGCAACAATAAAGATTTAGAGCATTTTCATCAATTTTGAAGCAAGAAAAAATGGTAAAAACGAAAAACAAAGTCCGAAGTACACTTGCCTGAGCCCGATCTACCATTATTTTTACCCAGAGTAGATCGGAATGAGTGATTTCCTCTTTTTCCTCTTTTCTTCTCCCTCTTCATTCGTGTCTCAGCTACTCTACTTTTTCATCTTCTCCCCTTCTATTTATAACTAAAACGGAATTAAAACGTGGGCAAAAGTAGGGACCGCGCTCGAGCGCGTGTCGAGCGTGCTACATTCTGCCAGTGCTCACCTCGAGTGCCCAACAAGCGTGCGGAGAGCATGGGGTTTTTGCCCAGGCCTCGCTCAAGCGTGCCTGGCACATGGCCAGTGGCTAGGTACTGGATTTTTGCGCTCGCTACCGCGCCTCGGGCACATGGTAGGCACAATTTTGCTGCTTGCTGAACTCGGGTATTTTTTCAACTTTTTTCTTTCAACCCTCATTTTTCAATGCATACTTGGCCTCTTAATGATTATCATCATTTTAATTACTCCCAATTATCATGTTTTTGGTTACAAGGCCTCACAGTCTGCCTTTCCTTAGGGTGTTACTGGTACTGATTCTAGAGGGTTATAAATCATCCATTGTCTTTAAATTGTGTGCCCAAAAACACAATCGGTCCCTATTATCGTCACCATTCCAAGCCTTGGATTGTGTGGCAGAAACACAATCTATTTCCAATTATTTGCCTCCTTGGCTAGTAGAGTACGCTAGTTGGGTCCCAAGGATATCAAATTGGAATTTCTGAAGAAGCAAGTGAGATTTGGAATAGTTTTATGAACCCCGATGAATGTTTAAATAGAATCATACTTTATTCTTATTTTCATGAACTGCTTCTATTCTTCTGCTCTGATTTTAACGTGGTTTTCTATCCTAGTCTAATTATGTTTTTGCCTAAAAGTACGATTTATGATTGTCGAGACCTGTTCATGTTGAATTATACTTTTCTCATGCTTTTTGTATATGTTCTTATTCTTTGACAGTTTCTAGGATATTCTGTATTTATGGTCAGCTAATGTTTTCATAATCACTGTCATAATACATTTATACTTTATATGCCCTTGTATCTGTTTTATATGCACTTATGTTTTGTATGAAAGTATTATATTTTGCATGTTTTAGTACCTTGTTGGGTTTTGACTCACTGTTTTGTTTCCCCCATCTAGATAAGGCTATAGGGACGATACCGGATGATCAGGTATAGTTAGAGATTAGCAAGGAAAGTTCTGGAGACTCCGTGAAGCCTCAAAGATTATCTTGAAGTATTTTGGAAACTCTGATAGTTTTGTATGTTCCATAAAGTTTTTCTAAAGAAAATTACATATACATAATTGTAGCATGTTTTGTAAACTATTAGAACTATATTTATGCTTCCGCAGATTATATCTTGGGCATAGTTACTTCCGCTATATGTTTTCTGGATTTGTATAGGTCTTAGATGACATCTCTCATCTGAATTCGGATATAGTAGATAGGATGGTTGATCTAAAACTATGGATGGCATTTGAGATCCTGTAGACGCTTGTTTTAGGAAAATTGTGGTATTTTAGATAGTTATGTGCTTGTACTGGTTCTGCTTTTACGTTATGGTCATAAGTTTGAGGTTTGGCTAATAAGTATGCTCTATACAGGTGTAAATAAGTAGGTGGTATTTTTAGTTTCAGTCTAGTTATAGAAGAGACTCTATCTAAATTTTTGTATGAGTTAAATGGTTTAAATTTATGGATTCTATTTTGTATCTGTTTGACGGAAGGTCCTATGAGAATTAGGATTCATTCCGTCACACCCACACTTTTACTGCGCTACTCTAATTGATCATTTATTTATACAATAAAATCAACTTATAATTCTTATCCATTGATTCATATCAGACACCTAGGTTACACAGTAACTATAAACCTAAGAAAGTTCCAAAGATATCGATATATCTAAGGCAAAACCCATAGTCCTTATATTACAATCAACTTAGGATACACAATTGAAGCAATTATCCCAAAAATTTCAGTACAACCTCAAGTTACTACTGAAACCTCAAAACTCAAATATTTAGCAGCTCATCATCTCGTTGGCTTACAAGCCAACTTATTCAATCCGATCGTATCATCCAAATTCATGGAAAATAGACTATCCTCGTAAGCTAATCCACAATTATCAAATTACCAAAAATCTTTGCCATTCTAACAAACCCGAAGCAAAACCACATGGACTTCTTATATCATAATTTCATAATTTCAATACTTCGAATACAATTCTTCTTCCCAAAGTCATAAGTAAAGCACCCCATTTGTTCAGATATTGGTACAAGTTCGGGGCCCACCCTTCCACATCTCCTATGAAGCATTGAAGACATACCAATTTTGAAAACTCCCGACATCAAACTATCGGCATTAATATTCACTTTCCTTAAGTGATACCGAGATTCATCTTCACAGTCCTTAAGTAGAATTGCCTATTTACACTGTCGCATGATCATATCCTCTTTATGACACAACTCCTTAAGCCTTTAGGGTCAATTAGACAATAACTATCTCTATAAGTAACATCTATAAATCCTCGAAGTGAAAATCTTGACCACTGACTCATGATTTGGAGATATTCTGGTCATGGACTTCTCACTTATTTAACCCAAGGGCAACCACTTATATACAATGCAGGAAAATACAATCCTAAATATTCTTTAAAAGCATCACATTCTACTACAATTCACCTGATCGATCAGGGATCAACCCATATGACATGGTCGACAACCTTAAAAGTTATCCTCACATATCTCATTCTGACAGATACCAATCACTTCCTTGATTCCATGGTTGGCCACCATCACGCGTAGTTCTCCTTCTAGGTGCCATTGTTAATATTCTCTCTGAAATAAAAATAATGTAGGTTAGTTCACGATTTGGTCACTAACTAGAACATTGCAAACTTTGTGATTCGACATAATTACTGATCCTAACATCGTTCTAGCCTAAGATATTTAAATTAGAATAATTAGAACTATTTGATCTAAATCATTCTACGCCTTCATCTACTTATTCAATTTATTTGACTCTAATCTAAGCTTCCGCATAAGATTTAAATCAAGCCGAAGGTATCTCCATTTCTGATACTAACTGTGATGATCCAAAAATTTTAACTAGAAATCAACAAGGCTCCACTTGCATAGCGGCTATCAATCCATACATAAACCTATACAATCCACTTGTACAAATATACATAACACAATAACAGCCAACACAGGATCCAAATGATATAATATATTCATGGCTCCAACGTTATATCTCTAGACATAACGTCGCATCTCTCCGGATAGAGAGATGCCACTAAGTACCTGAATATAAACCATAAATACCTGTGGAAGTATATAAAATCATCGATATACAGTAGAAACTAACTAATCAGAATCTCATCAATATACACAATATACATCAACATGTCAATCCAAAACTATACAAGTCTTCCATACATGTATACGAAACTATAAACCCAAGAGTACAAAACCTTCTTCCAAATCCTCAGCCTAGACAACTAGGACCTCTACTCCTCATCGGGCATAAGTTTGAACTAATCTGAAGGCATAGAAATAGCGAGTGAGCTGGATGCTCAGTAAGGAACAAATATAATAAATACAATAAGAGATATACTCAAAATAATGCAAGAAAAGTGAAATAAGAGCATAATACGTGATGCATAAAAATGAGATATGATTAAATGCACTTCCAGAATACATTTGACTTTTATATCTTATTTCTGATTTCCTTTAGATATAGATATTGCATTTAAATTTTTGATTCCTTTTTGTCTACAGAATCTTACAGAAGCAGATACGGTTGACAATATCGATACTGACGAAACAGATAACATATTCAAATGATAATACCGGTTCTGATAGAATAGATGACAGATTCAGATGGCAATACTAGTACTGAGGAAATGGACAATGGATTCAGATGGCAATACTGATACTCACGGAATGGACAACGGATTCAAACGGCAATACCGGTATTGACGGAATAAATAATAAAATCATATTGCAATACTAGCATTGATAGAACGGATAACAAATTTAGATAATAATACCGATACTGAGGAATAGATAATAAATTCGGACGATAATACCAGTACTGACGGAACGGATAACAAATTTAGATTGCAATACCGGTACTAATGGAACAGATGACAAACTCGGATGACAAATATCGGATATCGGATAACAGATTTCAGAGTTTTAATTTCTTATCTTATCTAAAGGGAATTTTCACACTTAATTCTTATCACTTAGTTCATATTCTCTGAAAAACAGTTCACAATTCTTAACAATTGTGGAGGTCCCTTTTTATACTTTTCATATTTTAATATTTCTGGGATACAAATACAGATGTTCAGATTCTTGGAAACTGAAGTCTATACATGACTTCAAATACATGCACAAATTAACAAGAAGCTTGTAAAAAATTTAAAAATCCTTACCACATTGAGCCAAACATAATTTTAGAGTTTTTGGGCACTAAATCCCTTCATAAACAGTTCACAATATAATTTTTGGAATACACAAAATATTATATATAATTTACATGTAAATAAACATCAAATAATTAAGGTAAAAACTTTCTCAAGGCTAGAGTTTTAATTATCTAAAGCCAAATCATGCATAACCCCCAAAAAAAACGGGTGACAATGATGAGGCGTGGATTAGGGTTTTCAACATACACAAAACCGCACAAAACTACCAAATCAGACACCACAATGATAAATAATCATACACAAGACATGTGTATCAATTTTTAAAGCCAAATTGTGATAGCCCCTAATTCTACCAAAAATTTGGTAGAGTTTCGTCTATAAAATGAACATTCGCCAAATGCAAAACATATATAAAACCCTATACAATAACCACCACACACATATAACACATACATAGGATCCCAAGTGCCACCAAATACACGATGTGTGGCACTGATGTCATAACTTTGGGTATGATCCCAGTATAAAAAAGATGCCACTAGGTAAACAAATACAACCATAAAAACTTACGGAAGCTACTACATCCATTATATATAGCAAAAACTAAACTATACAACCATCATCATCATTATTACACATATACGACCATAAGTATCAAAATAATTTATATAAATTTTCTGTTAATACACAAGTCATGAAGCTAAGCCCAAAAGTCTCTCCACATCATGTCCAGCTGCCTATCCAATGCCTACAGCCTACTCGGACTTGTCAGGCATAAGAGCGTGCTCATCTGGAAGGAAGAAGAAGTAAAGGTGAGCTAACAGTTTAACAAATGCATCATAAATAAATAATAAATAATATATAATCAAATGAAACAGTAATGAGATGGGAGCAATATATATACAAATATAATAGGACATGAGAGGGAAGTGATGTGTAAGGATGCATGATGATATGAAACATATTTCTATGCACTCTTATGATTACGTTAATCTTTGCAGATCAAGGTCGGTAAATCTTACTAGCTAAAGGTGCGGGGGGAAGAAGGAAAGGGTCATGACATCCATATGGCCTAAGGGCGTAAGCTCCTAATATTGACCCAGAGGCAGGCCATCTACATATCATGCCTATAGATAGGTCATACACATATGCCCCCATGTCTCTTGGGACCCAGAGGTAGTTATTGTCCTTCTATAATAATATCATAAGGCTTGCAAAGAGTATCACTCGCTACAATATATGGTCAGGATAATCCTTGAGTATCCACTATCATACCAATAGCATGCCAAGGGGTATTACCTTTCAAAATATGAATATGTGGTCCTAGTTTTATGATTTCTTATTCTTTTGAGGGAAGGTCTACCATATTTCTTTCATCACAATTTCATCTATCTGAGAGAACAATTCAATCATGTAACAAATTGTGGGTTTTCCTTCGAATACTTGTACAATCTTTATCTTTCTTTTGGATTTAAGTCTTCTCATGACTTAATTAGTATGTATGGACATCATTATGTATAGGAAAGATCAGAAATTCTTACCACTGAGAGGCAATTATAACTTTAGAGGCTTCTGGACCACATTTCCTTCACAAACGGAACACAAGCATATTTTTTTGGAGCTTACAATTAAACACATGCAATTAAATATAGATTTCATAACAATTACATAGGGTGGAATCATGCAAACTTAATAATTGTCTTGGATGAATAGTGTTAGGAAAGATTTAGAGCTTCAGGACGTGTCAAACGGGTCAATCTTGGGAAATCAAACGCCCAACTGATATATATAAATAATTAGGACATGGGTAATACATAATTAAGGACAATTTATACAAAGGGGAATTGGAAGGGAGACGGGAGCTGGGCACAGGACGGGTTTTGCTGAAGCGAAATCCGTTCGAAACATGGGGGAAACGGACACCAAACCACCAATAATCTACGTAAGAGTCATGGGTTCCATGTTTTACATGATTAGGGTGGGTATCGAAACAAAAATACCAAAGAGAAAATGAATAAAAACTAAAAGAGAGAATAAAAAAGGTATGGGAGCACTTACCTTGACTCGATCTATGATTTTCCAACTAGTTCAAAGTTGGAATCAAACCCGAGAGCCTCCATTTCCTTCTATTTTCCTTTGCTTGGTCTCTCTCCTACGTGGCTCCCTCTCTTTGCGCACGCAACCGCCAGCGCTCAACCTCACCGTGACAACCGGCCACCGCTGCACACAACCCTCGCCGGCCACCACCGACAACCTACGTGCCACCTTCTTCCCCGCAAAACCCTCCTCTCTCTCCTCTTTTCTTCCCACCCGAAACCCACCCCCTCTCTACTTCCTCCGATTCCCTTCTTTCTCCCTTCTATTGTTATTGTTATTATTATATTTATATATATATATATAATATTTTTTATTCAAAAACTAAAATCTATACTTAGACAACTGAACAGGTGCATCTCGGATGCCGGTCCAACAAGTCCAAATATCCTCCAAAATTTCATAATATCTAATTAGTTTTTACCACATCTAAATTACTAAAATAATAAAAAATAATCTCAATTAATTAGGATAAAAATCTGGGATATTACATTCTCCTCCACTTATGAAAATTTCATTTTTGAAATTTAACGAATCTCAAAATTTAACAATAGGAGGATAGTCCTTCAAGATTTCATATAAGGTACTGATCCCAAAATATCATAAGATGAGTAATTAAGTTAAAATAAGTGAACCGAGGTCAAAGAACATGGGAGGAATCAGATTGAAAAGCCCAAAGATCCAGAATTGGCAAAATTAGGAATTATAGTTGTAAACCGTAAAATATTAATCCATAAATAAGATTTTGGGTTTTAAATTAGGATAACCATGGCTTATTAAACTTATATAATCAAAATTAGGGTCTAAGGATGTGCTGAATTGGGTTAGAAGGATCGAAACGGATCCCAAAGGGTGCGAAATTGAAGTAGGATTACTGTAGGCTTGACGCGGACCTGACTCCTGCCTGACCCATGCCAGACCAGCACCCGAGGTGCCACCCAAGCATGAAAAACATAACGTGTCGCCTGAGGAGCACCCGAGGTGTACCCAATGCACGTTTAACAGAATTGCTTGCTCGTGGAGTGCCCGAAGGGCACTCGAGCGCGTCCCTTTGGGTGTCTTGGCACCCGATGAGTGCTTGAGCGCCACTCGAATGCCAATGTGTTTAAAGATGCGTGCAGGTTTTGCCCATTGTGTTTTTTATGCGGAGAAGAAAGAAAGGGAGAGAGAGAGGGCACGGAGAAGAGAGAGACAAGGAGCAAACGAAGGTTTTTAAGTTCGATTCCGGCTTCGAGCTAGTTGGAGAAATTATAGATCTGATCGAGACAAGTGCATCTATATCCTTCTCTTTCATTCTTGTTGATTTTCATTTAATTCCCTTTGGGTATTATTGTCCCGATACCCAACCCATGCATGTATATGTGATGCCCATAGATTAATTATACATATATATGAATTTCATGTTTGAATTTGAAGATTTATACCGATTTTTGTATATAAACCCTAACCCCACGCCCAGGTGGTTCTGGCCCTCGATTTTAGGGATTTTGTATAAATCGAGAGTAGAATATCATTACCCATATCCAATATAAGTTAATTTATTGATTGGATACCATATTTGGTGGATTTATGTGGATTTTTGTTCACGAAACCCTAGAACCTCGACAGGACCTTGTTTAAGCACATATTTTGAGTTTCATGCATAAATGGAATTGAGATTATGATTACTTATGACATAAATATGATAATTTACCAGTTGGATGCCCACATTTTTTAGAATTGTCTGATATGCACCACCAGTCACTATTCATGCATGGTTATTATTTATTGGACCCCAATTGGTAAATTTTGCATAAATTTTTTATTATCTAATTGTTAATTAAGCTTCATGTACATTTGCACATGTTTAATTATTATTCCGAAATCATGTTCATTAATCAATTGTGAAGGAAATGTAATCTGAAGGCCTCTAAAGTTATGATTGCCTCTTGGTGGTAAGAATCTCTGTTCGTTACTTTCTTTATGATATTCGTACATGCAAAAAGAGTCATGAGAACACTTAAATCTGAAGAAAAGATAAAAGTTATGCAAGTATATGGAGGGAATGCCACAAATTGATATGATATATGATTTGTTCTCCTAGAGTGAGAATCATATGAAAGAAGTATGGTGGACCTACCTTCAAAGAAAATGAAATCATGAAACTAGGACCGTGGATGTAATGTACTGATTTTTAAGATCTTCGATAATCAAAAAAATATTAAGTTATGAAGACGTGATTTTCATTAATAAATTTCATAGCTGATATGAAAGTGATGAGAAGATGGATATGAAAAAGATTCCGGTCAACTCATGTTGACCGGCTATTAGGCGTTAAAAAGGCTGGCCACCCAAAGCAACAAGATGCTCAAATGACTGGTATGCGTCTTTGAGGCTAAATGCATGGTTGCCAAAATATCTGGTCAACTTGTTTACTAGACAAATTGGCAAAGAGGCCGGTTTGCGCACTGGATGAAATTACCGAAATTGATTTGCACCAAGGATGACTGGTATGCGCAAATTGTCGATATGACAATCTGTGTGAGATCCCGATTCTAGAACATAATAATAATGTAGTAATTAAATGATTGGAAATCATATTTAGGTTTAAGAATGTGAAAAAATTTAATATCGAAGAAAATGAGGCAAAATGGGCGAAAGGAGTGCAGGGCGCTCGAGCATTGCTCGGGCACCTGGTAGGCACAAAAATGTGCAAGCTACCGCTCGCCAGCCGCTTGAGGCAAGGTGAGAGCGGCCCCCGCTTACGAGCACATATTTGCACAAAGTGACCGCTCGAGCGCCGCTTGACCGGGGCTCGAACGGTAGTCACATGGACCCACTTGTGCCCCATTTCTTCTGCATTTTAAATGGGATAATTAGGGATTTGGGGTTCTGTTTTGAGCAGCAGTCGACAAAGAACAAATGAGAGAAGAGAGGAAGGAGAGAGAAGAGAAAGGAAAGGGAAAAATCTACCGTCCAGTCCCGATTTGAGTCGCGATAACTATAGATCAAGCTTAGGCAAGTGTACCTTCGACGTTATTTTTCTATTTTTATAGCTTTCTTGTATCTCAAAAATTGTATTTATGCTTTAAATCCATGGTTCTGCATGTTTACTATAAATAATGCGTGTTTTTCCTGATTAATCAGACAGATTTCATATTTACATATATATACGGCAATATTTGGCTTCGATTTCATGTAAATGCATGTGTTTGATGTCCATTTATCATTCATAAATTTCGGCAAAACCCTAATCATGAAATTGAAGGAATTTAATGGTTTTAATTCAAAATTTCTGATATGTAAAAGTTAATTTGTAACGTGATAATGTCTAGCATGTGATTTATATCTAAAAATTTTACATTGATTTATACAGCTAATTTTTTGAGGATTTATGAAGCAAAACTGAAGGGTTTCAAACTATTACTGTATATTTTGGAACGAATCTGAAGGGTTATGAACTGTCTCTGTATATTCTGAAACAAACCTGAAGGGTTTTAAACTGTTTTTATATATTTTTAAGCAAAACTGAAGGATTATAAACTGTTACTGTATATTCTAAATCTGAAAAGGTTTTCAGTTGTGAAATAAGAAGGAACAATATTTTTGATACTGTTAATTAAGACCCAGGACTAATATAAAGTTTTGTTAAATTCTCTGGCATGCATTAGAACGTTATGGTGGTAATCAATGATAACTCTGTCCATGGAGTTACACGTGATTCGCCCTTCCTTAGGGTGTTAGTTTTATAGGGTAGAATTCAGATGATCCACCATCCTTCGGGAGGTATTAGTGCATAATCCACCATCCTTCAGGAGGTATTTGTATATAGATCCCGCGAGAAGGAATCTCCTGTTCCTGTCATCGGCCTTTGATTGTGTGGATTAAATATAATCTATTCTCGAATATTTGGCCCCTCTGCTAGTAGGGTTAGTGATTGGGTTCTTTACAAATAGAAAAGAGATTTTCTATAATTTATAGAATTAAGACCAAATTTTACTTCCTGAAGCCTATTTTACTAATTTATTATTAACAAAATATGACTGCACTAATTTCTGATTTCTGAAGTTTGATTGTTTCTGTTTCTTAGCAGTTCTATAATCTTCTATATTATGTTCTGCTATAATTTCTGTAAGTTACTATTTTAGAGTATTGATACTTTAATATACAACTGTATCCATTTTACTGCATTCTGTTCTGCATAAAAGTTTTACCGCATGCCTACATGTACCTTGCTAGGCTTCAACTCATTATTTTACTATTTTTTCCCCTCCAGATAATACAGTAGAGCTAACGCCTGACAAGAAGGAATAGTAAAGTATAGCTTGAAGACCTTTGGAAGACATGAAGTATTTTGGAGATCTAGAAAGAAGACAGTTGGATGTAAATACCTTATTTTTATATATGGATTTTTTTATATGGATATTGTATATGAAATGCATGTTATGCATATGATGAAACAAAAATTGTGCTTCCGTAGGTTTATAGCTTTGCTTCCGCTATATATTTTCTAGATTTTGTACGGGTCTTAGGTGGCATCTCAATTCTGAACTGCTAGAATATTAGATAGGAAATGTGAAATGTAAGCTATAGAGAATTGTACGTCATCTGTGATCCTGTGTCTAAAAGGAGAATTTCTACTAGTAGATATGATGATGTTATTCTGTATGTTTATAGGTTGTAAGAAGGTTTTGTATTTCTATTTAGCCTAGTTTTAGGGGAGACTCTGTTCGTTTTACCCTCGAACTTTAGGTTGTTAAATGGGCTTAGGTTTCTAGTATTATGTAATAACGAAAAAATTCTGAGGATAAAAAAAATCGTTCTGTCGCAATCTGCCTGAGATGCTTGTGAGGAACTAGCCTGTTTTTCATTTGAGGGAAATGGCCAGTTAGGATGAATGGCGAGTTGACCAGAATAAGGAACGTTGATCGGCTTGAATGACAATTCTTTTGGAGACATTTTTTGGAAAGGATTGAAGGAGATTTTGGAGATGTTTTTTCAGAGACCATTTTTAGGCAAGATTGAATGATTTTCAGAGACGTCTTTTTGGAAACCATTTCCAGACAGGATTATACAGTTTTCAGAGACTATAATTTTGAAGACCACAATTTTCAGAGACAATGATTCCGGAGAAGATGATCCAGAGACCATGATGCCATGCTAAACTTCCAGAGACCATGACAAATATCCGGAGACAAATTGAGTAAATTTGCAGAGACATTTGGGTAAGTTTCCAGAGATGATTGAGTAAGCTTCCAGAAACAAATTCCAGAGACGATTGAGTAAGTTTTCAGAGACAAATTCCGAAGACATTTGGATGAGTTTCTGTAGATGATTTTCAGAGACAATGATTTTGGAGATGATGATTTCCAGAGACTGTAATTCTAGAGGCAATAATTTTCAGAGATAATGATTTCTAGACATCATGATTCTAGAGACAATAGAGTAAAATTTCGAAAACAAAATTCGGATAAGATTGAGTTTCTGGAGACGGAGTGTCTAGCCATAGTGGGTGAACTGCTTCCACCTACTTGAATGTTCTAGAATCCTCTAGAAGATAAAATAAGGAAAAAATATTTGAAGAAGGTGACCTACCCCACCTACCCCAAGAATTCTCTAGAAGAGGAAAAATGAATAAATAAAGGGTAGTAGGTGACCTACCCACCTACTCCACCAACCCCCAAACTTGCCTATAAATACTAGATGCTAGGAGGGAGGGAGCAAGAGGAGAAGGCAGGGAGATAGAGACAATGATGGAAGCAAAGGAAGGAAGCAAATTCAATGCCAGAATTAAGGAAAGAAATCTACAAAAAAGGCTAAGGCAAGTGTACCCTACAATTTTATACATTAGTGTTTCATGTTCTACTAAATAAGTTTCTATGAGAATTATGTTATGTTAATTGCCTTCGGTATGATTGAATTTGGCTAACAAATATCGAACACTTATTCATTTGCATCATTGACAACATTCATGATCGTAAGCATGCTCTCTTAAGTACTTCGGGTATTTGAATGTTTAAAGAAGTTCGGTATTTGCATTTTTTAAGAAGTTCGGTTATTTGTTTATTTGCATGAAGTCTGATTATTTGCATATCTACATGAAGTTCAGATATATGCATATCTAAAGAAGTCTGGTCATGAGCATGCTTAAAAGAAGTCCGGCTATTTGCATGTAAAAGACATCCGGTTATTTACATTATTGAGTAAATTTGGCTGTTGTGCTTCTAAAGAACTTCAATCTCCTGCTAGTTTAAGAATTTCTAACCTCTGTACATTAAGAACTTTGAATGCATTACTTATGGATTTTGGAAGCTCATAATTTATGAAATAAGATTTGGAAGATCAAGTAGTTGCAGACCTTAAATGTAGTCATTCTTTGATGGCTGAGTAGCTGCAGGCCTTAAATGTAGCCGTTTCGGATGGTTGAATAGCTGTAAACCTTAAATGTCGCCGTTTCTAATGGCCGAGTAGTTGCAGGCCTAAAATGTAGTAGTTTTGGATTATCGAGTAGTTGCAAACCTTGAATGTAGCTGTTCACTGATAGCCAAGTAGCTGAAGGCCCAAAATGTAGTCGGTTTTGACAAAAATTGATTTTGGAATTGGAATATGCTTTGAAAGCCATTTCACATGAAAAATGATTTTAGCTCTTGTATTATGTTTTCATGAAAAGGACTTGGGCCTGTGCTTTATGTTCGATATGCATTCTATTCTCATTTGGATATTTATGCATATGGGCACGTTGCCAGGCTTCTGCTCACTCCTCTTGTGTTTTCTAACTTAGAGACGAATAAGGACGTAAGCCGACTAAGAAAGCTTATACAAAGCTAGATCGACAAGCTAAGAAGGAAAGGTTGATCCGAATGCCTGTAGAAGTTAAAGATCGATCTTGATGTAATTTTCATCTCATTATTTTGGGAAAATTTTGTAAAACAATTTCGCTGTAAAATTTAATGGATATTAGTATGCTTCCACATGATTTTATGGTTTGAGTAATTTTGGCTCCTAATGGCATCTCATGTTTCTTGGCCGATCAACCCTGATTCTTGGCCAGTTAAGATGGAGCCGGACAAGTTAAAAACATCTGCCAATTGCCATCCTATGTGTAAAAAGAAAAAAAAGAAAATTTATTTTATGCTCCAAATTTAATTGCTTCAAAAGTTATGCTAGAGATGTTAAGTATGATTATGACGGAGGTCATATATGAGGGACATATGGCCGGTCTGTCACAATGGTTTATGTTACCGAGGGTAATATCCCTTTGCATGCCATTTGTATTATAGTAGAGACTCAAGGATTATCCTGACCACGTATTGTAGTGGGTGATACTCTTGGAAAGCCTTAAGATATTACTGTAGAAGGACGAGGATTGCCTCTAGGCCCTGGGGGATATGGGGGCATATGTTTATGGCCCATCTACAAGCATAATATGTAGAAGGCCTGCCTCTGGGTTGATAATAGGAGCTTACGTCTTTAGGCTGTGCAGATGACATGACCCTTTCCTCGTTCTTTGACATCTTTAGCTAGTAACGTTTACTAGCCCTGATCCGCAAATATAAGTAATCATGCATAATTTAAATCCCAAGAGAAGAAGGATAAAACGTGAAAAGTTAATTGTATTCCAAAATCATAATTGATCACGTCTTATGTTTATGCATCCTCGTTATACTTGTATATCCTTATCTTGTTTTATATTGCTTATATTGCTTACCGTCTTAATTATAGTGTATTTGCTGAGCTATTAGCTCACCATTGCTTCTCATTGTCTCCAGTTTAGGCACAGTTTGAGATACCCGATGGGACAACATAGAGATTGGAAGTGGACTAAGCTTGGATTTGGAAGATCACATCGAAGACTTAGAAATTGTAATTTTATTTATGCCATGGGAATTGTATATGTTAAGATTTAAATTGAACTCATTAATGTATATTATACATGAGGTTGATGATCTATTAGTTTAGATTCCACTGTGATTGGATTTATTTATGCTTCTACGAATTATTGTGGTACTATTTGGGTGATTGTGGATTTGGCTAGTCAAGACAACCCACTTGTCATAAATTTGTGTCATACGACTGAAATCTATGAGTTGGCTTGTTGGTATGCAAACAAGTTGAATGATTTGGGAAAATATTCGAGTTCGAGGCTTTTAGGTGATAGCTCAATTGTGCCACATAGGTTAATTGTAATATAGAGATTTTGGACACTGCTCTAGTTATATTGATGTCCTTAGGGTTTTTCTTACGTTCATAATTGCCAAGTAACTTAGGAGTCTAATATAAATCAATGGATATGAGTTGCAAGAGGATTCTTAGTATCCTGATATATGGTTAATCAAAGTAGCGCAACGAGACTGTATAGGCCCACGGTTCATAGATTTAAGGATAAGGCTAATGTTCTAAGTGAATAATCATTTTGGGGTTTAGGATGAATCGAAGTAGGAGTCTGCTAGTCCAATTGGAACTTCATATTAGGTCGGGAAGGTAGCCAATAATTAGGCTTACCTTTGAATTTAGGTAGATTATTGTGTTGTCTCCCATGTACCGACGATTGAGGAAATAGGTTTATGATTGGATTTAACCGTTGTGGGAGACTAGGGATTTGTTTTATAGTAAGACTTCAATCTTGATTTTAGATAAAAGATATTAGATGTTAAGGAGCAGGATGATTCAAATGATTAAGGTTCTCTAAAAATAATCTTTTCACTGAGGAAGTGATCTGAGGGCAAGGAGGTGAAATCTGAAAGCACTATCCCCTATTATTAAGTCTGAGGTTTGTTAAACTTCAAGGGTGAAATTTTTATAAGTGGGGGAGAATTATAAGGTACTGGTTCCCAAAATATAATAAAGATGACTAATTAAGTTAAAATGAGTGAACTGAGTTCAAAGAACATGGGAGGAATCGGATTAAAAAGCCAAAAGATCCGGAATATGTAAAATCAGGAACCAAAGTTGTAAACCGTGAAATGCTAATCCGTAAATAAGATTTTGAGTTTTAAATTAGGATAATCATGAATTATTAAGATTAAATAATCAAAATTAGAATCCAAGGATATGAAGAAACGAGTTAGAAGGGTTGAAACGTGTCCCGAACGATGTGAAAATGAAGTAGGCTTACTGCAAGCCTGACCCTCACCAGACCCATGCCCGACCAGCACCCGAGGTTCCACCCGTGTGTTAAAAATATAATGCATCTCCCAAGGAGGGCTCGAGGCTTGCTCGGGGTGCATTTAACAAAATTGCTCGCCTGAGGAGCACTCGATGGGAGCTCAAGCGCATCCCTTTGGATGTCTTGGTGCCCGATGAGCGCTCGAGCGCATCCCTTTGGGTGTCTTGGTGACCAATGAGCACCCAAGTGCCACTCGAGTGCCAATATGCATATAAAGACACGTGTGGGTTTTGCCCGTTGTGTTTTTTATGCGGAGAAGAAAGAGAGGGAGAGAGAGAGGACACGGAGAAGAGAGAGACACGGAGAAATTTGAGGTCTCTGAGTCCGATTCTGGCTTCAAACCAATTGAAGAAATCGTAGATTAGGTCGAGGCAAGCGTATCCATACCCTTCTTTTCTGTTCTTGTTTATTTTCGTTCGATTTCCTTCGGGTATTATTGTCCCGATATCTAATCCATGCATATATATGTCATACCCATACCTTAATTATACATATATATGAATTTCATGGCCGAGTTTGAGGATTTATACCGATTTTTGTATATAAACCGTAACCCCATGCCCGAGTGGTTTGGACTCCCGATTTTTGGGCTTTTGCATAAATCGAGACTAGAATATCATTGTCCATATCCAATATAAGTTAATTTATCGATTGGATACCAAATTTGGTAGATTTATGTGGATTTTCATTCTTAAAACCATAGAGCTGCGCCAGGACCTCATTTGAGCACAAATTTCTAGTTTGATGCATAAATGGAATTTAGATTATGATTACCCATGACTTAAATTTGATAATTTACCCATTGGATGCCCAAATTTTTGAGAATTGTTTAGTATGCACCATCGAGTACTATTCATGCGTGGTTATTGTTTATTGGAGCCCAATTGGTAAATTTTGCAGAAATTTCACATTATCTAATTATTAATTAAGCTACATGTACATTTGCACATGTTTTATTATTAATGGAATCATGTCATTAATCAACTGTGAAGAAAATGTGATCCGGAGGCCTTTAAAGTTATGATTGCCTATCGGTGATAAGAATCCCTATTATTCACTATGCTTATGATATTCATATATGCAAAATGAGTCACGAGAAGACTTAAATCTGAATGAAAGATAAAAGTTATGCAAGTATACGGGGGGAATGCCATAAATTGATATGGAATATGATTCGTTCTCCTAGAGTGAGAACCATGTGAAAAAAGTATGGTGGACCTTCCCTTAAAAAATATGAAATCATGAAACCAGGACCATAGATTTATGTTACGGAGGGTAATATCCCTTGGCATGCCATTGGTATTATAGTAGAGACTCAAGGATTATCTTGTCCATATATTGTAACGGGTGATTCTCTTGGCAAGCCTTAGGATATTACTATCGAAGGACGATGACTGCCTCTGGGACTCGGAGGACATGGGAGCATATGTTTATGGCCCGTCTACAGCATGATATGTAGAAGGCGCGCCTCTCGGTCAATAATAGGAGCTTACGTCTTTAGGTCATGTAGATGACATGACCTAGTTCTTCCACACCTTTAGCTAGTAAGATTTACTGGTCCTGATCCACAAATATAAGTAATCATGCATAATTTACATCCCAAGAGAAGAAGTGTGACAGAATGGTTTTTTTTTGTCCTCAAAATAGTTCCATTGATACAAATCCAAAACTAAAGCCCAAAAGATAACTTAAGGTTCAAAAGGAAAACGGACAGAGTTTCCCCTAAATCTGGGCTATCTAATACAATTAACCTGAATTACACCTACAAATATACAAAATAATATCCATCAACACATATTTCCATTACAGACACAGGATCATCAGATGTCGTATCAATCCCTATGGCTTTACATTCAAAATTCCTATCCACTACACCGATGTTCGAAATAGAAATGCCTACAAGGACCTATACAAATCGAAAAACATATAGCGGAAGCTGAACTATATCCAAAATAATTATACCTGTGGAAGCATATACCCTTGTTTCATCACATTCATAACCTACATTTCATATACAAGATCCGTACATGCAAGATCTATAAGTCCTCAAAATAACTTCAGGTCATCCAAAGTCAAAGCAAAGCTTTGACTACTTCCTTCTTATCTGGAACTAGCTCTGTTGTACCATCTGGAGGGAAAAAAACAAAACAGTGAGCTGATATCCAGCAAGGTAATGAAAACATGTAGTGCAAATCCTTTTATGCAGAACGTGTATATAGATGAGCCAAATCGCAAAAATATACAAAAACAGAGGGGTACATGAAGCATAAGAAATCATGAATCAACATCAACATGCTTTAGAAATCATAAAACAGTATAGCGAGACTCAATCAGAAACTGATATCAAATTCTATAAGTTCCGAAAATTACTATAAATTCAAGAAATCACTTTGTTTTTCTATCAGAAATGACCAAACTAGTAGACCCTGCTAGCCGAGGGGATAAATAATCAAGGATAGATTGTATTCACTCCACATAATCCAAGACTAGCTATGAGTACAAGAATATTCCTTCTGGCAGGATTTTATACTAATACCTCCCGAAGGTCGGTAGAATAATGGGGTTTCTACCCTCTAGACTAACCCACTGAGGAAGGGCGGACCACGTATAATTCCATAGATAGAGTTAGCCTCAATTATCATCATAACGTTCTAAGGCAAGTTGGAGAACCTTACCTAACTAAATAATAGTCCTAGGTTCCAATTAACAGAATCAAAAACGTCTTTCTCTTATTTCCTTATCTTATAACTCACTGTATTTTAGAAAGTCAATCAAATTTATACAGATAGTCCTTCAGACTACATCAGAAATTCAACAGTGCAGTTCTATATAAATCTTTCAGATGCAAATTGCTACATGGGCATTACCTCTTTACAAATTAACATTTATATGTCAAACATTATGGATTTAAAGCACCAAATCTTCAATTTTTGAATCTAGGGTTTCACCAAAACCTTCTGGACATAAAACAAACACTAAATACATGATTATTCATGAAATCAAACCCATAATCCAAATAAATATACAAAATCATGCAATTAAACTAAAAATCCCCAAATTTTTGAGTTAGGGTTTCGATAAATCTGCTCAGACACAGAACAAACGCAAAACGGGAACCAAATCGTGAAATCGAAGCCACAACGCATGATAATCATGTATAAATATCAAGTTTAGCAGTATATTTGTCAGAAACATGCATTAATCGCTTTAAATCATGAAGAGCGAGGGTTCAGAGCGTAAAGAACAAAAACAGAGAAGTCAAAATGTGGTAAAAAAACGAAGAGTGAAGTTGGAGGTACATTTGCCTTAGCCCGAACTACCGTTAGTTTTACCCTAATCGGATTGAAAGTGGCGGAGAAACCCTCTCGCCTCTCTTCTACTTTCTTCTTCCTTCGCGCTTTCTGTCATAGCCCCTTTCTCTCTCCTCCTTCACCGTATATAAACCTTTGCTCCTGAAATCTTAGACTTAATATTTATAACTCAGCTCCCCACTTTATGGAGGATTCTAGATCCTTTTGGAGCTCACCTTTCTAATATTTTTACCGATTTTCATCCTGGTCACTTCATCGTTTATTTATACCGATCATTTTGGTTACAAGGCATACTGATTATTTTGCCTCACCGGAAACTCATCCATACTGGTCACTATTTGTGTCATTCCGGCATTTTGCATAGACAATCATACTGGTAATTTGCTTCTATACCAATCAATTTCATCTCGCCATTTTTGGCCATACCAGCAAAATGCCCATACCGGCAATTTTCCTCACATGTAAACCGGTCAAGCATATCGGCATTTTCCTTTATAAACTTACTAGTCATATTCCTTACAACCATACTAGCCACTTTTCATACCGGAAAATTGCTCTATACATGCAATTTTTTCCATACTAGGTAAATCGTCCATATCAGGCAAATTGTGCATCCCGGGCAAATCGTGCCATACCGGGCAAATTGTGCATCCCAAGCAAATCGTGCCATACCAGGCAAATTGTGCATCCCGGGCAAATCATGCCATATCGAGCAAATCATGCATGCCGACAAATCGTGCCATACTGGGCAAATCGTGCATCCCGGTAATTGTCATGCATATTGGTTATTCCTCTCACAAGCATTCCAGTCACTTCTCCTTTCAAGCATACTGTTCAGTCCTCTCACAAGCATTCCGATCGCTTCTCTTTACAAGCATATAGGTCATTCCTCTAACAAGCATTCCAGTCAACATTATATCACCAATTTATCTCTAAATTTTTGGTCAACTAATACTGTCAAAATTTACCTTCGAATTTCTGATTATTCATCCATCCTGGCCATTATTGCGATCCATCCTTTTTGCCATCTTATCTGGTCAACGTGTTGATCAGTTGTTTGGGCAACTGGCATTTCTCCTTCATATCGGTAGTTTTCGTATACCGGGCAAATTTACCATTCTGAGTAACTGTGCATACTGGCCATTATCTTCTCAAAGTTCATACAGATCATTTTCTTTTGAAAGTTCATACCGGTCATTTTGCTGTCATAATTTGTCAATGTTTTGACTGGGCACTTTGTGCATCTAGTCAGTTGGCTGCACGATTTTTCAGCTGACAGCCAGTCAACATGTGTTGACCGGGCAATTCTCTAATCGAGTTTAGCTGGTCAACAGGGCATTGATCGAATAATTCTTCTCTCATTTTTTGTGCGCTGAGCAGTTTTTCTCCCAACCCACCAGACTCTCTTTTTATCTTTTCAATCAGGCGCCAAGACACCCAAATCCACTTATTCCTATCTTATTGTATTAACTTAATAACCAAAACTTACACTATTTTGGAAACCAGTATCTTACAAGAAGAATAAAATGTGAAAAGTTAATTGTATTTCAAAAGTATAATTGATAACGTCTTATGTTTATGCTTCCTTATTATACTTGTATATCCCTATCTGACTTTATATTACTTACCGTCTTGATTATAGTACACTTACTGAACTATTAGCTCACCATTAGTTCTTTTATCTTCGGTTTGGCATAGGTCTGATATACCCGATGGGACAACGTAGATATTGGAAGTGGACTACGCTTGGATTTGGAAGATCACATCAAAGACTTAGAAATTATAGTTTTATTTATGTCATGAGAATTGTACATGTTTAGATTTCAATTGAACTCATTAATGTATATTGTACATGAGGTTGATGATCTATTAGTTTAGATTCCACTGTGATTGCATTTATTTATACTTCTACAGATTATTATGATTTGTAACAGGTATCTAGTGGATCTCTCTTTGGCCAATGTTATATTTAGATACACAGTGTTAGAGCCATGATTTATATATGACAATTGGATCCTATATGGTTTTATGTATTGTTGATTATATGATGTCGGATGTGAAGATTTTTGGAAGTATTTTGTATTGTACAAGAGATTATATTGGTTTTTGTATTGGCAGATATTTGTATTACAAATAGAACTCTGCTAAATTTTCGACAGAAAAATACTATAACGGAATGGGTCATTATCCTCTAGAGACATTCTATCAATAAACTGTGACGAACCAGGTTATTTTCCTTAAATAACCCTCCGTCAATAAAACTTCGTTAGTGTCCAGAGTTTTCTTTATAACTAGACAAACGACCGATATACAATCTGTTTAAATAGGCTCTGCACAAGTATACTTTTCATAGGATCTCAAAATTTGCCATATCATTCATGGCTTCAATACAGTATTCTGACCTTACTGTATTAGATTTAGAGAGATGCCATCTAGTAACCTAAACCTTGAAACATCAAAACAAAGTGCGGAAGCATACTATAATACCATAAACTGCGGAAGCATAATAAAACCATAAAAACAACCACAAACCATACCTAACCCCGAGTGGCTGTCCATATCAAATTCAATGTTCAAATCTTTGCTGCACTTGTCTGTCTAGTCCCGTCAAGCAAGCCTTTCCTTGTTCTATCTAAATACTTTCATCTGGGAGGAAAAACAACAGATAGCAAGAGTGAGTTTATCGCTCAGCAAGTATAATCATACGTCACTATCAGACTGTGAAGAATATAAACATGACAATGAAAAGGGCAACATGCATTTGAAATATCATGAGACATGAGAGGGAAGGAACATTTAGAAGTATCGATTTGCCGTTTACCATGTCTTGGAACATTTAATTGTCGCTTGAGTCATGCTTTCTAATTTTACTTTAATTTTTGCGGACCAGGGCTAGTAGGTCGTACTAGCAAACGATACGAGAGAACGAGGAAAGGATCATGATACTCCACATGATCTAAGGCCGTGAGGGATTATCTTTAACGACCCTCCGGGGGGTCGTGCACATCGTGCCATATCGTATCGCCCCATTCCCCGGGGTACCGGGGCAGTCCTCGTTCTTCCACAAAGAGTATCCTAAGGCGTGACACGGACACCACCCTTACCTACACAAGCAGCCAGAATACGTGGCCCAAGTATTCTTCGGGTTTATACCGTGATGGACGTGTCAAACCAGAGAATACAACCCGTCTAAGAGTCGATGGTCCTAGTTTCATGATTCTATTTTCCATAATTTCTTTGAAAGAAAGTCCACCGTATCTCATACATCATATCTCCCGCCACACGGGAGGTTTCATCAATCACATATCCATTGTGGACTTCCTTCCGTTCCATTTTCCCATTCGTTCTCATCTTCACTTGGGGACTTTAGCATTTTTCATAATTCATCTTATAAGCATGATTAACAGTATTCAAGAGGAATTAGAATTCCTTACCGTTGATGAACCAATCACATTGGGGTCCTCCAAAGCCCGTTGTTGAATCTTACAATTTCAAATATTCATTTGTCATAGTTTCTTAGCAAGGGGATGCATGGTCGGGATGTGGTGATTCATTTCTTAGGATTAATTTAGGATAATACAAGAGTGAAAGCATGCCAATTTAGTTATTCACCTCGGGTGAACAGTAATAGGAGGTATTTTGGAGGTCCCGGGCGCCGCAAACGGGTCAATTCTTGTGATTTCGGACGCCCGGTCGATATGTACACATATTTGGGACGTGGTGATGCATATTTTGAGGAGAGATTAACATAATTTGAGGCGGAAAACAGTGAACCGGAATATAGCGTGGGGTTAGGGTTTGGTGATACCGAAACAAGTGAATCGGGCAACAAATCGAACAAATGACTACATATTCTTTTATCATTAATCATGGGCTATATAATTTTCATAGTTTGGGTGGGTATCGAAACGATAATACCATTAATAATCACAGTACAACAAATAGTAAGTATGAGAATACTTGCCTCGATGTGCTTCACATTTTTTCCAACTAGCTTGAGCTCGGAATCGGACCCGAAAGCCTCCATTTTCCTTCCTTCTTCTTCGCGTGGCTTCTCCTCTCTCTTTCTCTCTCTCCCTCTCTCCTCCTCTCTCTCCTTCTCTCGCCCATGGCTGGCCGCCTATTTATAGTCGTCGGGCTGCTTGAGCGCCCGGCGAGTGAGCAGCGAGCGGCCAGGGGTTCTGGAAGGCTCGGGAGAATTCTGGAAAATTCGCTCGAGCTCCGCTCGAGCGCCTATCGAGCGCGAGAGCTTTCCAGAGGGTTCTGGAAGGTTTGCTCGAGCGGGCTTCGAGCGCGCATCAGGCGGCAGGGCTCCTGGTTTCTGGTCTCGAGCGGACTCGAGCGTGTGATGAGCGGGGGAGCTTCGGGTGGCGTTTTCATCATTAAAAGTCCCCAGATTTTTACCAAGTTCTTCTATTTAATTATTCCTAGCCTTATGTTAATTCTATTTTTGTTTTGGGAACCTCACATAAACAAACTGTGACGACCCGAGTTCCTGAATATGATAATTGGGAGATAATTAAGTTAAAATAGGTAAATTGTATTCAAAAGGTACGGGAGGAATGAATTGGAAAGCTCAAAGAACCGGAACTAGTAAATCGGGAACCGAAATCGTAAGTGGTGAAATGTTGATTCGTTGACAAGATTCGGGATTTAAATTGTGATAATCATGACTTATTGAAGTTATATAATCAAAAATAAGGTCCAAGGATGTGAAAGATTGGGTTAGAATGGTCAAAACGGGTCCCGAATGGCGAAAACGCAACGTAGGCTTGCTGCAGGCTTGACGCGGGCCAGACCAGCGCCCTCCGCACGCTCGAGCCATCCCATCGAGCACAAGAACCAGTAGCAAGCCCGCTTAATGCATGCCGAGCCCCGCTCGAGCGGTGGGCTGCCAAAGCCTTGCCGCCTGCTGGCCGCTCGAGCGGCTGCGTGTTATTTAAGAACCCGCGCGGCTCTCTCTTTCTCATTTCCACGTGATTTTAGGGTTTGAGGAGAGAGAGAGGGCGCCGATTTAGAGAGAGAAGAAGGGAGAACGACACCCGGGAGCTCGAATCCAACCTCGAGCCAGTTAAAAAGGTGAAAGCACGCGTCGAGGCAAGTGTTCTCATACCCACTTCTCGTTCTCTTTCGATGTTTTGTGTATTTTCGTTGGGTATTTTGTGTCGATACCCACGGGGATCGTTAGAATCTCGAAACCCATGCCTTGAGGTCCAAGAAAATGTGGTTATTTGTCCGAATCGTGTCCGATTTGCCCGGGTGGGTCTTACCGAAACCGTAACCTACGAGATTTTGGGGGTTTTCCGTTTCCCGGCCTTGTATCATGAAATTGACCCCAAAATTGGAATCCCCACGTCCCAATGATGTATATATGTCCGCCGCGGGTCCGATCTCGCACGTTTTGACCCGTTCGCGGCGTCCGAGCCCGTTAAAGGGGCGCTGTTACTGTTCACCCGAGACCGAAGGTGGATTTTGCGTGTTGTCACCTTCGTGAAATGATGAAATGATCCTAGAATATGAATTCCCGTATCCCAATTGTACGTATATATCGACTGGATGCCGAATCTCGTAAGATTTGACCCGTTTGTGGCATCCGGGAGCCTTGAAAGAATTCCGTAATTGTTTATCCGAAATTGTGGAATTTAATAGAAATTTGTTCGCGAAGCCCTTGACCCGCTCCCGGACACCGTTTGAGCTTCTATTTGGAGTTAAATGTATAAATTGATTTGAGATTATAGTTACCCATGCCTCGGGTTCTATGGATTACCTGTTGGATGCCCAAAATTCTGAGAATCAACCAATTCGTGCACGTGTGCACTGTTCACGTGCACTGTACATGGGTACTACTCTTCCGAAAATATCGGACGATATTGTGTAATACTTGTTTAAATGCCGATTAAAGGATATATGTTTGTAGAGAGAGAAAGTTGAGGCACAACAGCAAGCACGAAGAGGAAGAAAGGGGATAGACCACCGTTCCGATCGCATCCGGGTAAAATAATTGTAGAGCGAGCTCAGGCAAGTGTACTTCGGACACTGTTTTTCACTGTACCGATTTCTCATACTTTAAAACCGTTGAAAATGCTCTAAAATGTTGATGTTGCATGATTGAAGTAGATGAAGTATATTTCCTTCGCTTAGTCGGTTAGATTTCATGATTATCCATGTTTATTGCAAGTTTTGGTTTCGATTTCGTGAATAAACATGAAAATAGTATTCAATTTGTCTTGAAAAGTATGTGATGAAACCCTAGCTCAAAAATGTGGTGTAGTTTGAGTAAATTGCATGATTTAATGTATATGCATGGCATCTATGATGTTAAGTTCACGAAATATGTACATGTAAGAGACCGATTTGAGTCCGAAGGTTTTGGCGAAGCCCTATGTACGAAAATGAAGAGGTTTTGATGAGCTTTAACCGTAGCTTCTGTTATATGAAAATTAATTGATATTGAAATGTGGCTTCCAGTATAATTTGTTTCTGAAAATATGTACCAACCCGCACTGAGGAAGTTTCCATGTATGTTTCAAGTTAGCTGAAAGTGTTTTGAGAAAAGCTGATTTCAAAAAGGGTTTTCGATAAAGAGATGTTTATTCTGATTATTTTAGGACCGGGATCGACTACATCCGGATAGGTTCTCGGCATGCCTTAGGACTTTTCGGTGGTAATCGAGATAACTCTGTCCATGGAGTTATTTGTGGTCCGCCCCGCCCTCGGAGCGTTACCGGTGCGGAGGGATACCGTTACCGGCCTACCTTCGGGTGGCATACCGTACCCGATCCCGTGAGATGGGATATTACCGTTACGAGGCCTTAGATTGTGTGGAGTGAACATAATCTATCCTCGATTATTCGCCCCACGGCTAGTAGGGTATACTAGCGGGTGTGCATGCCGATATGTTATGATGTACCGTTCTTGTTTTACCGATATGATATGTTACCATACCGATTACCGAATATGAAGTACCGATATGTTATGATGTACCGTTTACTGTTTTACCGATATGATATGTTATCGTACCGATTACCGAATATGAAGTACCGATATGTTATGATGTACCGTACCGACTACCGAATATGAAGTACCGATATGTTATGATGTACCGTTTACTGTTTTACCGATATGATATGTTACCATACCGATTACCGATTATGAAGTACCGATTACCGATGGCTGTTTATCGTTTACGGAATACTATACACTGCATACTGTTCACCGATTTCCGATTTATGGAATTTAATACCATCATAGCATGATTTCTCTGTTTCATGGATTATATCCTGATCAACCGTTCTATTTATGTATAGTTACATGACCGTTCTGCATCATGGTTTTACTGCTCACGTGCATGTACCTTGCTGGGCCTCGGCTCACTATTTTAGTGTTTTTTTCCCCTCCAGATGAGACAGTAGAGCTACTGCCTGATGAAAAAGAGTAAGCAGAGAAGAGTTGCTTGAAGACTTTTGAGGACCGCCACATATCAGAGCTATTTTGGAGGAGCCTATTGATGTAAAGGCTTAGCTAGAAACATGATTTTTATATACTGCTCTTTTGGTCCTTGATGTTATGGAACATGTGGAATTTTGTATAACAAGCATGTGAAATGTGTGTCTGTAAAAGAAAAAGAAAAAGCTATGCTTCTGCAGGTTCTTAGCTACTTCCGCTATATACTCTAGATTTTCTGTGCAGGTCCTAGATGGCATCTCGTCATTTGACTGTTAGAGTAGTAAATGTTTTATAAAATTATGCCATGGATGGCACATAGGATCCTGTGAATAATGGTTGTAGGAATTGTGAATGATGGATAGTTGTGTGCTTGTTATGGATGAATATTACGGGTTTGTATTTTTGGGTTTTCAACCGATTACAAAGGAGACTGCGCGAAATTTACTGCAGAAGTCTTGCCTTAATTAGACCATTAATTATGTTATACATTTTGTGGAAGCTTTTGAGGAAAAAAAAATCTGTTCCGTCACAATTGGTATCAGAGAATTGAGATGCCTTAGGAATTGATCGACCGAAAAGCGGAAGCATAGGATTGAAAGGATGATTGTGTGTAGAGACACCTTAGTGTTGGGATTTGATCGATATCAATTGGATTCTTGAATTGATCAGTGGTTGACTCGAGCCCTCGGTTAATTTATCTCAGTTTGAGGTTTGGGTTTGCTAAGAAGGGTGCCGGTCAACCTAGCCAGCGGAATGAATGGAGTCGCACCGTCAGCTCAAGGTTTGTAAATTGGAGTAAATTCCTGGGCGTATCAAGTCTTAAGATGATAATTCATAATTGTTTTGGGAATGCTTAAGTGTATGGACTTTGGGTAGCCCCGAGTTATATTGAGATTGCAATGTGAAATCTTAGACTTAGGATGACACTGTGGTGACCCCCATGTCTGGTAGAAAATGTGGCGTGTTGCCCCATGCTAGATAGGAGGTGGTTTCGACCTCGGTTGGTTAACATAAGAGGGATCATGGGTCGCGAGGATTAAGAGGTATTGTCTCATGTGCTTTGAAATCTCCTTGGGTGAATGCTTTGTTTTGGTGAGACTCTCGAGAGTATGATTCAATAGTGGTTGGTTGATCGTAAGATTGAGGGATGTCATTATTCATAGACGGATGGTAAAAAGGTCCACTGTTTTAATCTAGGGCTCTAAGGTATTAACTCAAGATGTTAAGTGTCACCGGTTGTGGTAAGAGGTAAGGCTCTTACGTCTGATATTGTAGCCTGGTATCGTTTTGGGGGATTCCAAACCCTTGGTTGCGTTGTGTTTTGAGTTATGTGTGATTTGAGGACATAGGCTTTGTGATAGCGGCAAAGGTAATCTAGTATTCAGAAAGGTAAATACTTTAAACTTTTATAATCGGAGTAGACCAAGAATCTCTCACCATACAGGTAATGCCTCAAGATTTTTAGCGCGAATACTACTGCGGCCAATTCTAGATCGTGAGTTGGATAATTCCTTCCATGATCCTTTAATTGACGCGATCCATAGGCGACTACCCTTCCATGCTGCATTAAAACACAGCCCAATCCAAACTTTGAGGCATCACAATAGACAATTAGTCCTCCTGATTCATCCGGAATGGTCAGGACCGGTGCAAAAGTTAGCCGGTCTTTTAGTACCTGAAAGCTCCCTTCACAATTGTCGGTCCAATCAAACTTGACCTCTTTCTTTGTTAGTTGGGTAAGTGGCAAGGCAATTTAGGAAAAGTTCTCCACAAATCGTCAGTAATATCCGGCCTTGCCTAAAATGCTCCGTACCTCGGTCACAGAGGTTGGCCGGTTCCATTTCACCACTGCCTCCACCTTCTTAGGGTCGATAGAAATCCCCTCCTTGGAAATAATGTGACCAAGGAATCCCACTTCTTCTAATCAGAATTCACACTTATTTAATTTGGCGAACAGCTAGTGTTCCCAAGAATCAGAAGTGTATTCCTTAAATATTCCTCATGATCTTCATGACTTTTCAAATAAATAAGGATGTCATCAATAAAGACTATCACAAATTTGTCCAAATAGGGCTGAAAAACTCGATTTATCAAGTCCATAAATGCAGTTGGAGCATTAGTTAATCCGAATGGCATCACTACAAATTCATAGTGCCCATATCTAGTTCGGAAGGCAGTCTTTGCTACATCATTCTTTCTGATTTGAAGATAATGATAATCGGATCTAAGGTAAATTTTTGAGAATATGCAAGCTCCTTGCAACTGATTAAGGAGATCGTCTATCCTTTGCAAGGGATATTTATTCTTAATGGTAATCTTGTTCAATTCCCAATAATCCACGCGCAACCTTAAGGTTCCATCTTTCTTTCTTACAAACAGGACCGGTGCGCCCCATGGAGACACACTAGGCCGAATAATGACCTTATCTAATAACTCCTGCAACTGCTATTTCAATTCCTTAAGTTCAACTGGCGCTATCCTATACGGTTCTTTAGATATTGGCCCTGATCCTGGCACCAATTCTATTTCAAACTCTATCTCCTGTCTGGGTGGCAGCCCAGGTAATTCATCAGGGAATAGGTCTTCGAATTCATATACTATAGAAATCTCTTTGGCCAGAGTTCCTTAACCCTCAGTCACACTAGCGAAGGCTAGGTAGGCTTGGCACCCATTACTAATCAAGTGCCGGGCGTGGCAGGCCGAAATGAAACAAGATGCTTCCTTCCGGTGGACTCCCTGAATATAGAAGGGTCTGTTTCCAGGGATAGTGAATTCCACTCTTCTTGGGAAACAATCGATACTAGTATGATACTTTGCTAACCAATCCATTCCTAGGATTGCATCAAAGTCCTTCATTTCTAGCAAAACTAGGTTAATGGGCAATAAGAATCCATTCAACTCGACCGGACACCCTAGATACATAACATCTAAAATTATCGATGACCCTGTGAGCGAGGTGACCATCAATGAACAGTTAAGAACTTGGGGGAGTGTCGTAAGTATTTTACAAAATCATGGGAGACAAATGAGTGGGTAGATCCTGAGTCAAAGAGCACATGACTAAAATTGCCACAGATAGGAAGTGTACCTTCCACTAGCTCAGTAGAGGCTTCGGCCTCCTTTGCAGAAACAGCGAACACCTTGGCTGGAATGGGGGACTTAAATTTTGGGGCTCACTTGGTGAGTGGGCAGTCCTTGATCATGTGTCCACCCTGGCCACAATTATAGCAGTCTCCCAGCTTCTTATAGCACGGCTTCCCTTCATGCGACCTTCCGCAATGAGCACATGGATTGTTGGATGCTCGGGAAGTTTTTATGGATTGGTCCTGCTCCCTACTGGACCTTAACGGCTCTGCCTTCTTTGGAGGTCTTCCACTAGCACTAGTTCTTGAAGCCTGATTAAAAGTCCTCTGTCTGAAAAATTTTCCTCTTTCCAGCTCCTTCTCATAGATAACGGCCCTTTCTAACACTTCTCCATACGTAGCCAACTTCAAAGTTGAGAGATGTCTCCTAATATCATCTCTTAATCTTTGAATGAACCTTCTACCCTTTCTCTCCTGATCTTCCACCATATAAGGAGCATAGTGGGACAGTTCTGTAAAATTTGCATCATACTCGGCCACGGTGCGGGTGCCTTGCCTTAAGCGAAGGAATTCATCTTCCTTTTGTCTGCGAAAGTTAGTAGGAAAGTATTTCTCCAAGAATGTTGTTTCAAACGTTCCGCAAGTAAATTCCCTCTCTGGCACCTCAAAGACTCTCCTCTGCATCTCCCACCAATGGTGGGCCTCTCCCACCAGCTTATGGGTGGCAAATAGGACCTTATCTCGAGCAGGACACTTAATCACTGCGAACACCTTCTTTAATCGTTGGATCCAGGTGTCCACCTTCAATGGGTCCGGTTCTCCAAATAATTCAGGAATTTGCTCATTGGTAAAGCGATCGTAGACCAACGTCTCCTAATGAACAGGAATTTGGGCGGTCACCGGAGTTGGTGGAGCCAAGGCTTCAATGACATCAGCCATCCTGTCCAGTAGATTCAAGTACCTTGTCTTCGGGTCCGGAGGGTTGTTAGTCTAGACAGCTTGTTTTCCTCTATTATACATTTCCTCAGCAACTACTTTGATTTCTGAAAAGAACGTTTTGGTCAGACTACTAGCCAAAGGCGGCTAACACATAATACTCCGTCCTAAGCATAAGTAATGCTAGCCCCCTTCAGCTTTAACTAATCCTGTCCTAAGTTTCCGTATCGATTTAGATAGAACCTAAAGCATCTCAGTTTCCTCTGATACCAGTTTTGACGGCCCCCGACACATTCCACCCCATATGACCGCCGTCAAGCCAACATATACATATAAATACGGTAACATCATGTACCGTTTACTGTTTTACCGATATGATATGTTACCGTACCGATTACCAAATATGAAGTACCGATATGTTATGATGTACCGTTTACTGTTTTACCGATATGATATGTTACCATACCGATTACCGATTATGAAGTACCGATTATCGATGGCTGTTTATCGTTTACGGAATACTGTACACTGCATACTATTCACCGATTTTCGATTTATGGAATTTAATACCATCATAGCATGATTTCTCTGTTTCATGGATTCTATCCTGATCAACCGTTCTATTTATGTATAGTTACATGACCGTTCTGCATCATGGTTTTACTGCTCACGTGCATGTACCTTGCTGGGCCTCGGCTCACTGTTTTAGTGTTTTTTTCCCTCCAGATGAGACAGTAGAGCTACTGCCTGATGAAAAAGAGTAAGCAGAGAAGAGTTGCTTGAAGACTTTTGAGGACCGCCGCATATCGGAGCTATGAACAAAGAACCAAGTTTCCATTAAGCTTGCTATTAAAATTGGATGAAGGATATTGGAGTGACACTCAAGGATTGCCCTTGGGCCACGGGGGAATTTCTGGTGGCACAAGGCTTATGGACTACAGACCTGTATACGGGATAAAAGGCATTACCGCCCGCCTCTGGGAGTATAATAGGAGGATATGGCCTTAGGTTGTGGGGTAGCACACAACCCTTTCTCGATGTTGTCCGCTCCCGTCCGGTCCCTAAAGATGATAAAAATTTCACACGATTTTATGAATTTTTTGATGTTGAAGACAAGACACTAAAAATAAGAACAAAGATTTTCGAACTTAAGAAGAAATGATATGGTGATTTTTGCATGCTAAGTTTATGTTATGAACCTCTACTTTGATCTAATGATATGTATGTTAATATTTTCTTCATGTGGGTACCTTGCTGGGCTTTGTAGCTCACTCTTGCTGTTTTTCAGATGACGAGAAGCTTATGGAGGATGAAATTGAATAGAGTCGTGCGGTGTAGTTTGACGGCATGACCGACCGGAGCTGATTAGCGGAGAAGTGAAGGAATTAATGTATTTTCTTTTGATGTTTTGGAAAAGACTTGTAAAACATGATGGATATTAGTATGTTTCCGTAATTACTATATGGGAAAATGAAGTTTAACATTCCTAGTAGCATCTCAATTCATGTCAAGGTCTTTGTGACCGACCGACCTTAATGTTGGCAGGTTCGGTATGAGGTTAAACTTTAATGGCCAACTCAAGGAGTTCAGCCTTAAGCAATCCTGTGTATACGTAATCCAACTTAAAAATAGAAGAAAGAAAGAAAGAAAAATTTTTATGTCCACCTAGTTAGTATTTATAACGTATATGTTGGCTTGACGGCGGTCATATGGGGTGGAATGTGTCGGGGGCCGTTCAAACCGGTATCAGAGGAAACTGAGATGCTTTAGGTTCTATCTAAATCGATACGGAAACTTAGGACAGGATTAGTTAAAGCTGAAGGGGGCTAGCATTACTTATGCTTAGGACGGAGTATTATGTGTTAGCCGCCTTTGGCTAGTAGTCTGACCAAAACGTTCTTTTCAGAAATCAAAGTAGTTGCTGAGGAAATGTATAATAGAGGAAAACAAGCTGTCTAGACTAACAACCCTCCGGACCCGAAGACAAGGTACTTGAATCTACTGGACAGGATGGCTGATGTCATTGAAGCCTTGGCTCCACCAACTCCGGTGACCGCCCAAATTCCTGTTCATTAGGAGACGTTGGTCTACGATCGCTTTACCAATGAGCAAATTCCTGAATTATTTGGAGAACCGGACCCATTGAAGGTGGACACCTGGATCCAACGATTAAAGAAGGTGTTCGCAGTGATTAAGTGTCCTGCTGGAGATAAGGTCCTATTTGCCACCCATAAGCTGGTGGGAGAGGCCCACCATTGGTGGGAGATGCAGAGGAGAGTCTTTGAGGTGCCAGAGAGGGAATTTACTTGCGGAACGTTTGAAACAACATTCTTGGAGAAATACTTTCCTACTAACTTTCGCAGACAGAAGGAAGATGAATTCCTTCGCTTAAGGCAAGGCACCCGCACCGTGGCCGAGTATGATGCAAATTTTACAGAACTGTCCCACTATGCTCCTTATATGGTGGAGGATCAGGAGAGAAAGGGTAGAAGGTTCATTCAAAGATTAAGAGATGATATTAGGAGACATCTCTCAACTTTGAAGTTGGCTACGTATGGAGAAGTGTTAGAAAGGGCCGTTATCTGAGAAGGAGGCGGAAAGAGGAAAATTTTTTTTTTTTGAGAGGACTTTTAATCGGGCTTCAAGAACTAGTGCTAGTGGAAGACCTCCAAAGAAGGCAGAACCGTTAAGGTCCGGTGAGGGAGCGAGGACCAATCCATAAAAACTTCCCGAGCATCCAACAATCCATGTGCTCATTGCGGAAGGTCGCATGAAGGGAAGCCGTGCTATAAGAAGTCGGGAGACTTATATAATTGTGGCTGGGGGTGGACAAATGATCAAGGACTGCCCACTCACCAAGCGAGCCCCAAAATTTAAGTCCCCCATTCCAGCCAAGGTGTTCGCTATTTCTGCAAAGGAGGCCGAAGCCTCTACTGAGCTAGTGGAAGGTACACTTCCTATCTGTGGCAATTTTAGTCATGTGCTCTTTGACTCAGGATCTACCCACTCATTTGTCTCCCATGATTTTGTAAAATACTTACGACACTCCCCCAAGTTCTTAACTGTTCATTGATGGTCACCTCGCTCACAGGGTCATCGATAATTTTAGATGTTATGTATCTGGGGTGTCCGGTGAAGTTGAATGGATTCTTATTGCCCATTAACCTAGTTTTGCTAGAAATGAAGGACTTTGATGCAATCCTAAGAATGGATTGGTTAGCAAAGTATCATACTAGTATCGATTGTTTCCCAAGAATAGTGGAATTCACTATCCTCGAAAAGACCCCTTCTATATTCAGGGAGTCCACCTGAAGGAAGCATCTTGTTTCATTTCGGCCTGCCATGCCCGGCACTTGATTAGTAATGGGTGCCAAGCCTACCTAGCCTTCGCTAGTGTGACTGAGGGTTAAGGAACTCTAGCCAAAGAGATTTCTATAGTATATGAATTCGAAGACCTATTCCCTGATGAATTACCTGGGCTGCCACCCAGACAGGAGATAGAGTTTGAAATAGAATTGGTGCCAGGATCAGGGCCAATATCTAAAGAACCGTATAGGATAGCGCCAGTTGAACTTAAGGAATTGAAATAGTAGTTGCAGGAGTTATTAAATAAGGTCATTATTCGGCCTAGTGTGTCTCCATGGGGCGCACCGGTCCTGTTTGTAAGAAAGAAAGATGGAACCTTAAGGTTGCGCGTGGATTATTGGGAATTGAACAAGATTACCATTAAGAATAAATATCCCTTGCAAAGGATAGACGATCTCCTTAATCAGTTGCAAGGAGCTTGCATATTCTCAAAAATTTACCTTAGATCCGATTATCATTATCTTCAAATCAAAAAGAATGATGTAGCAAAGACTGCCTTCCGAACTAGATATGGGCACTATGAATTTGTAGTGATGCCATTCGGATTAACTAATGCTCCAACTACATTTATGGACTTGATAAATCGAGTTTTTCAGCCCTATTTGGACAAATTTGTGATAGTCTTTATTGATGACATCCTTATTTATTTGAAAAGTCATGAAGATCATGAGGAATATTTAAGGAATACACTTCTGATTCTTGGGAACACTAGCTGTTCGCCAAATTAAATAAGTGTGAATTCTGATTAGAAGAAGTGGGATTCCTTGGTCACATTATTTCCAAGGAGGGGATTTCTATCGACCCTAAGAAGGTGGAGGCAGTGGTGAAATGGAACCGGCCAACCTCTGTGACCGAGACGGAGCATTTTAGGCAAGGCGGATATTACCGAAGCGATTTGTGGAGAACTTTTCCTAAATTGCCTTGCCACTTACCCAACTAACAAAGAAAGAGGTCAAGTTTGATTGGACCGACAATTGTGAAGGGAGCTTTCAGGTACTAAAAGACCGGCTAACTTTTTCACCGGTCTTGACCATTCCGGATGAATCAGGAGGACTAATTGTCTATTGTGATGCCTCAAAGTTTGGATTGGGCTGTGTTTTAATGCAGCACGGAAGGGTAGTCGCCTATGGATCGCGTCAATTAAAGGATCATGGAAGGAATTATCCAACTCACGATCTAGAATTGGCCGCAGTAGTATTCGCGCTAAAAATCTTGAGACATTACCTGTATGGTGAGAGATTCTTGGTCTACTCCGATTATAAAAGTTTAAAGTATTTATTCTCTCAAAAAGAACTGAACATGCAGCATCGAAGGTGGATTGAATTTCTGAAGGATTATGACTGTGAAATTCAATATGAGCCGGGTAAGGCCAATGTAGTCGCCGATGCACTAAGTCGACAACCAAGTATCTTGGCAAGGATGCTGGTCAAGCAAATGGAGATGGTAGACTGTCTAATGCACTATGACATCCAACGATATGTTCAAGGAAAGAGAATGATTTTAGCATACCTTCAAGTTCAGCCGGAGGTGATAAATGAGGTTAGGGGAGGGCAGGTGAATGGTCCCTTTCTTATGAATATCATGTGTGATCTGAACAGAGATTCCCGAAGTGATTTTTATGTTAGGCCAGATGGAGCATTGAGGTTTAGGGATCGATTATGTGTGCCGGACGACAAGAAATGGAAAGAGAAAATTTTGAAGGAACCCCATCGATCACGGTATACAATCCATCCAGGAGTCAATAAGATATACCAAGACTTAAAGAAAACGTTATGGTGGAGGAATATAAAGAGGGACATCATGGCTCATATTAGAAGATGCCTTGTGTGCCAGCAAGTCAAAGCAAAAAGGAGAAAGCCATCTGGGCTGTGAAAACCAATGCCACTTCTAGGTTAGAAATGGGAGGATATTGCCATGGACTTCGTGACCGGTCTACCAAGGATGCCAAGAAAACATGATGTTGTTTGAGTTATAGTTGACCGGCTGACAAAGTCCACCCATTTCCTAGCAATCCGGACGACTTACTCCCGTGATAAACTGGCCCAGCCGCATGTGAACAAAGTCGTCAGGCTTCATGGCGTGCCTGCCTCTATTGTATCTGATAGGGACCCTCGCTTTGTTTCGAGGTTTTGGAAGAGTTTGCATAAGGAATTGGGAATGGAGTTAAAATTCAATACCTCTTATCATCCGCAAACTGACGGCCAGTCAGAACGGACAATTCAGATTTTTGAGGATATGTTAAGAGCCTCGGTCTTGGAAATGAAAGGGACTTGGGATAATTTCTTCGCCTTTGTAGAATTCGTATATAATAACAGTTATTAGGCTAGCATAGGCATGGCTCCTTTTGAAGCGTTGTATGGAAGGAGATGTAGATCACCGATCCACTGGGATGAGCCCGAAGATAAAAGAATTTTGGGTCCGAAAATTGTTAAAGAGATGATGGAAAAGATAAAACTAGTACATGAGAATTTGAGGGTTGCCTGAAGTAGACAAAGAGCTATGCAGACCAGAGGAGATCTGCATTGAAGTTTAACGTAGGCGACTTTGTATTCCTAAAAGTGTTGCCATGTAAAGGGACATCCAGATTCTGGGTAAAAAGAAAGCTGAAGCCATGATTTATTGGCCCCTTCGAGGTTTCAAAAAGGATTGGAGAGGTAGCCTACAGACTGGCGCTACAACCAAGCTTGGTGGAAGTACATGACATGTTTTATGTATCAATGCTTAGGAAATATGTCCATAATCCTGCACATGTGATTGAGTTCGAGTCTTTGACAATTGACAAGGACTTATCCTACGTAGAGGAACCGATGCAGATTTTGGATTGAAAGGAATAAAGGCTACGTACAAAATCAATCTCCTTGATAAAGGTACTCTGAAAGAATCACTCGTCTGAAAAAGCAACTGGGGAATGAGAGGAAGAGATTCAGAACAAGTATCTCCACTTGTTTTCTTGAGATTAGTAACTTCATTTAAAATTTCGAGGACAAAATTTCTATAAGTAGGGAGAGAATTGTAATATGTCAAATTTTTGAGATCTTCTGTCATCGAAAATATAATGACCAAATTTTTTTGTAGCGAGAGAATGGCAAAGTGGTGATGAGAAAATCAATCTGGTCAATGCCTGTTGATCGAAAAACATGAGGGAAAATTTAAGCGGTCAACGCTAGTTGTCCGGAAACGTGAAGGGAGGTTATTCGATCAACACCCGTTGACCAGAAGGGAAGAAAGAGGCCGGAAGTGTTAAAGCCATGAAGGCCGGTCGACCAAGTTTCAATAGGCATAATTTCCTGAAGACTGTGAACAGTGATCTCCGGAGACCTTGATCACCGGAGGAAAGAAGAAACAGTGATTTTTGGAGACCTTTTGATGACCTCTGGAGACCACTTTTCCAGAGATCTTTGATAAGCTTTCGGAGGAGATTTTCGGAGGCCATATGTAAAGTTTTGGAGACCTTGATCTCTGGAGATGTTGAATTTAGAGACTTGGGAGTTTAGAGAATAAAGTTTCCAGAGACCTTGACCTCCGGAGACATTGAAGTTTAGAGGCTAAAGTTTCCGGAGACCTTGATATTCGGAGATGTTATTAAAGGCTAAAATTCCGGAGACCTTAATCTCCGGAGACGGTAAAACTTCCAGAGACAATTAAAGAGTTTTTCGGAGACTATTTCCGGAGGCCATTAAGGAGTCTTCGGAGACAATTTTTCAGAAAAGATTGATCGGTTCTCCGGGGACGATTAATGAGTGCTTTTCGAAGGCCATTAAGGAGGCTTTCAAAAACGATGAACGCAATTTCTAAAGACGGTTATGTGAATTCGGGAAACGAGAATTGCAGACGTCCTTCCAGAGACCACGATTCCGGAGGCCTTGTTTTCGGAGACCATTGAGGAGCTTCCGAAGACCTTAGAAAGAAGACCTTAGATAATTATTTCAGAGACGATTCTGAAGAGAACTAAGAGGCGATTTTTGAAGAAAATTTGGGAATGTTTCCGGAAACCTTAGACAATGACTTCCGAAGACGATTTCTAGAAGGAAACTGAGGAGTCTTCCGAAGACCTTTCCGAGGCCATTGAAGAGTTTTCCATGGACAATACCATAGATTTTGAACACCGTTTTCGGAGGTGATATGTGATAGAAAATGGGGAAATTAAACCTGTAAATGGCAGTTGATCGGAAATGTAAAGGCAGAGTTGATCGCCCGATTTCTTGACGTGATGACTAATTATGATTAAGGTCAGGATGACCATGCCTAGGTAGGTAACCGACTTTCAACCACCTCCGAGTGGTTGACCTGTCCTACCTACTACCGTCAAACCAGAGGTCTATAAATACGGAACAAGAGAATTTAAAGGGGAAGCTCTCAGCTTAGCTTTCTGGTGGAAGAACCACGAAAGAATTCCACGCCGACTCTAAGTTAGGAGATTTAGGCAAGCGTACTCCCTGTTTTTAAGTTGCTAGCTTAATGCAAGTGTACTCACAATTTTAAGTTCATATTTTTGATGCAAGTATATCATGCCTGTTTAAAGGAAGCCCTAATTATTGGCCTAGCTAATGATGTTTAGTTATTTCATGATGTTCGAACGCATGAAGTTTGACTATTGCATGATTCAGATGATGACCAGTTATTTGCTTATGTAAAAGTACCGGTTATCTTATGATGTTTGGATGTTTTACTTAAATGCATGAAGTCTGGCCATGATCATGTTTTAAGATGTCCGATTATAGCATGTTTAAAATGACCTCTGACTTTTGATAAAAGATGTGACGGAAAGGATTTTTTTTTTATTCCGTCATTCATAACACAATTTGTGAGGTTCCCAAAACAAAAATAGAATTAATATAAGACTAGGAATATCTCCCGACATAATATTAGAATATTGGATAATTAAATAAAAGAATTCGGTAAACATCTGGGGACTTTTAATAATGAAAACGTCACCCGAAGCTCCACCGCTCGCCGCATGCTCGATCCCGCTCGAGCCCAGAAACCAGGAGCCCTGCCGCCTGATGCGCGCTCGAAGTCCGCTCGGCGAATCTTCAAAATCCTCTAGAAAGTTCTCGCTCGGCGGGCGCTCGAGCGGAGCTCGGCGAAATTTCCCGGCTTTCGAAAGACTCTCGAGCTCGGCGCCGCTCGCTTCGGAGGCGCTAGAGCCGGCCGCTCGCCTCTCGCTCGCCTAGCGCTCGGCGGCCGGGCGCCTATAAATAGGCGACCAGCCAGCGCGAGGAAAGAAGGTAGAGAGGAAGAGAGAGAAAGAGAGAGGAAAAGAAAGAGAAAGAACCACGTGAAGAAGAAGAAAGGAAATGGAGATTTTCGAGTCCGATCCCGAGCTCAAGCTAATTGGAGAAAATATGGAGCACATTGGGGCAAGTATTCTAGTACTCGCTATTTGTTAAACTGTGATTATTAATGGTATTATCGTTCCAATACCACCCAATCTATGAAAAAGCCCATGATTAACGATGAAAGAATATGTTTATTTCACTCCAAAATATGTATCACCACATCCCGACCATGCATACGTAATAGCCGGATAATCGATCTCATGAGGTTCTATCCGTTCACAATGACCGGATCCCTTAACAAAATGCTATTACTGTTTACATTAAGTAAATGGAAAGTAAATGAAAAATACGATCGATTTCATGAAGTTCTATCTGTTTACAATGACCGGATCCCTTAACAAAATGTTATTACTATTCCCATGAAGTAAATGGAAAGTAAATGGAAATTATGCCTCACCTTGAAATGGAAGCTATGACTCTGAGCATTTGAAATTAAAAGATCCGAGAAGCGTTTCGGAGGACCCCAATGTGAATGACTCATCAACAGTAAGGAATTTCAATTCCTTTTGAAAGTTGTGAATCATGCGTATAAGATGAATTACGAAAAATGCTAAAGTCTCCAAGTGAAGATAAGAACGAATGAGAAAATGAACGGAAGGAAGACCACCATGAATATGTGATTGATGAAACCTCCCGTGTGATGGGAGATATGATGAAACCTCCCGTGTGATGTGAGATATGGTGAAACCTCCCATGTGATGGGAGATATGATATATGAGATACGGTGGACTTTCCTTCAAAGGAATTATGGAAAAGAGAATCATGAAACTAGGACCATGGACTCTTAGGCGGGTAGTATTCTTTGGTTTGACACGTCCATCACGGTATAAACCGAAGAATACTTGGGCCACGTATTACGGCTGCTTATGTGTAAGCGGGTGGTGTCCGTGTCACGCCTTAGGATACTATTGTGGAAGAACGAGGACTGCCCTGGTACCCCGGGGGAATGGGGCGATTATTGACATGATGTATCGATACGATATGGTACGATATGATGTGCACGACCCCCCGGATGGGTCGTCAAAGATAATCCCTTACGACCTTAGATCATGAGGTGTCATGATCCTTTCATTGTTCTCTCGCATCGTTTGCTAGTACAACCTACTAGCCCTGGTCCGCAAAGATAAAAGCAAAAATAGAAAGCATGATTCAAACAACAATTACAAGTTCCGAGACATGGTAAACGACAAATCGATATATCTAAATGTTCCTTCCCTTACATGTCTCAAATGCATATTGACCCTTGCCATTATCATGTTCACAGTTTGATAGTGACGTATGATTATACTTGCTGAGTAAATAAGCTCACTCTTGCTATCTGTTGTTTTTCCCCAGATGAAAGCCTTTAGATAGAACAAGGAAAGGCTTGCTTGACGGGATTAGACAGACAAGTACAGCAAAGACTTGAACATCGAATTTGATATGGACAGCCACTCAGGGTTAGGTATGGTTTATGGTTTTATTATGCTTCCGTAGTTCATGGTATCATAGTATGCTTCCGCTTTTATTTTAAATTTCGAGGTTTGGGTTATTAGATGGCATCTCTCTAGATCTAATACAGTAGGGTCAGAATACTGTATTGAAGCCATGAATAAGATGGCAAATTGTGAGATCCTGTGAAAAGTATACTTGAGTAGAGCCTATATAAAACAAGTTGTATATCGGTCTTTTGTCCAGAAACCTCTGGGCATTAACGATGTTTTATTGACGGAGGGTTATTTAAGGAAAATAACCTGGTTCGTCACAAATGGTATCAGAGAAAAGAAGAGTTGCCTTAGGTATGATCTGAATCATATGCGGAAGCATAGGATAGAATAAGATTGATTGATTTAATGCCTAAAGGTATTTGACGATTTAGTCAGTCCAGGCAATTGGGCTTCCAACTGTTGGTCGAAGAAGATGGTGTGTTGTGATACCTTAGTACTGGAATTTGATTGGTATTAATAGGGTCCTTGGAGTGATTAGTAATGATTCGAGGCCAAAGCTACCTAATCTCAGTTTGAGGTTTGAGATTGATCAACCCTTGGTTGAAGTTCTTCGGATGGAGTGTTGCTTTGGAAGGTTGCTAAGTCTACCTAGAGTACGTAAGGAATAGGTGGAGCCATCGGCTCGAGATTTGGGATGATGAAAATAAATTTTGGGTACATTCCGACCTAAAATAGTAATCCATAAATCAGTCTGAAAATAATTCAGTAGAGGGGCATATGGGTAGTCGAAGTCATATTATGGCTGAAGAAATAAATTTCAAAGACTTGGGAATACTCTGTGGTCACCTCTATGATTGTAGAATATATAGTGTACAGCCCTCGATAGCTAAGAAATAAAAATTGATCTTAGTCGATCGAGGTAAGCAAGGCCACCGAGTCTCAAGGATTAAGAAATATGGTCCCATGTGTTAGGACAGTTTCCTGGAATAATGTTGGTACCAATAAAACCTTTGGGGATATGTCTCAAAAAGTAGTAGTTCAATCACAAAATTTAAGAATGTCTTTAGTTATGGAAAGGATTGGTGTTTTACATCACTATCCTAAGGTTTAAGCTCAAGCATTAGGGTCACTTGTTGTGACGAGCTGTAAGGATCTTGGGGTAATGATGAAATCTAATTATGCTTTGAGATTTCAAGCCATGCCATGATTGTGTTTCAAATAATGTATAATTAGGAAGACATAGGCTCGGAAAAAATAACAAAGAAGGTTTAGTATCCAGAAGGGTAAAAGGATGTATCAAAATGGATGTTCGAATAAAACTTTTGAAGAAAGGCCTTCCCGAAGAGACTTTGAGACTATGATCTGCGATAACTGGTTTAAGGATGGGGTTGTATCCTCTAATTTGGAAGAAAAGAAATCCAGTACCTTAGAATCAGAATTTCGGTTGTGATGAAGCATAAGAGAAGCATTAAGATCAACAAGATAGGAAATAAAGTTTCTCAATCTTGGTAACACAACCCTTGCATCCTTGAGATTCGACTATATATAAATAAGTGGTTTTGAGAGTCGAGGTTTTAAAATTTGTGGTTACGATTGGATGGGATAATTGGAAATATCTCGTGATACCAATCTCAATGTGACATTATGGATGATTTAGCTAGTAAGATATTAGGTCGATCTAAATCATAAACATATTGTGCCTAGTAGTGGAAATTTCTACAATTCCTGGTACAAACTTGAAAATAGCTAAAGAGAATAAGTCTTAATTTAATCTTAATAATAGTTCAGTGGATAAACGCCAGTGCTAATATAGTTGGTCTAACAAGGGATGACATCTTGCAACTGGGTTGTAGGATTGAAGCTTGAGTTTAAATCAATCGAGGTATCAAGAAATTAATATAGTCTTTCCTGTAAACCATTCAATCTAAAAGAAGGATTCAGCTAAATATCTTTTGATCAGTAATTTGAGGTCATGTTGAATCAATATAAATTATTGAGGATCCTAAGCAAGACCGTGGCAGTATCAGCTTAAGTATTGGAGTAACATACTCCAGCACTTTCGAGATAATGGACGAACCTCAAAATAATTAGAAGACTAGTTAAATTCTCAAAAATGATGAGGCATAGTCCGTAACGCAATGAAAAGGCTGGATGAAATTTGAAATCGCTTTGGGTCTATAGCTTGACTTTTGTAGATCAAAGGAAGTTGTAGCTCCGACGACATTCAGATTATGGATATGGCCACTATGAAGTTCAAAAACGTCGGTTGGGTTCTGTTGATTCATCGGCGTCTTATGAAATTTTATGGGTTTAAAACATATTTGGGAATATACTAAAGTAACTTCATTAAGGAATTACTTAAGGACTAAGGCATAAATTACAAATAACTGATAACTCACATGTTCCAGTAAGAAAAGAATGTGAATTTAGTTGAGAAAATGCCTTGTTAATCTTATGGTCCTTTGGTAATACAATTTTGAAAACCAGCAAGACTATGAGCAATGGATAATTGGGGAGACTAATTAGTGTCGTGGAAGCACCTGATCATTTTGGAGCAAATCAAAATTTTTAAGTAATCTATAAAAGGTAGTTTCTCGGTAACCGGAAAAGGTAACTAATGTTCATGTCATTTGGATTGATCCCTGATGGGTCTGACAAGTTATCATGGGATATAATGCCTTCGAGAAATATTAAGGTTATGTTACTTTTACAAGGAATACCTTTGAGAAAAGAAGAGGAGAAGTTCAAAATTAGTATACCTGTCCATGGAGTTGTCAAAAATCGGCCATTGAGGTTTTTCTTGTGCAAACCTAAGAATAATATCTTCAAAGTTAGGATAGATTCGTTTAAAAGATTGAGAAGAAAACCTTAATATTTTTCTTAAGAATGAAGGCATTAAGGATGACTATTGATGTTACGAGTCTATGGATTTGAATGACCTTGGAGTTCCATGAGTAAATGTGAAAGATGAATCACTAGTAAATCCAAATGATTGATAGAATATCGTAGGAAGATATCATCATGTTCAAATTGGGTTCAATCGGCTCATTAATATATCGAAAAATCTTGAGGTTAAGTAATCGAATTCTGAAGATCCTAGATATTGATGGAAGGTCCTACCCACTTTTTGGGATAATTATAATAATTATAGTTTTGAATATAAGATAAGTGGATGTTCGAGGAAACTAATCAGAAGTGGCGCAGCGGAAGCGTTGTGGGCCCATAACCCACAGGTCACAGGAACTTAAGCTTAATGGTTGGAATTTTAAGATGATTCAAAATGATATTGAGTTTTGAGTTATGATTAGCCGTAAGGGTGATGGTCGTTAGACAATTATAGGAATTATCTTCTCGGTATGACTATTCTATGATTAAGATTGCCGAATATTCTAGTTTTATGATGCAGGCTATGAATTTTAGAGAACTGTTGGTTTGCCGATAAAATGATGGAGATGCAATCATTCTAACTTTAAGTCTGATTAAGATTAAAGGTTTGCCATGAAACGTTAGTAACATTTGATCAAATAAAAAATTTTGAGTTGACTTCAAACTTAATCTTTGACATTAAGTAATAAAAATTAGGAAATTTTAAATGCTTGAGGTTTTTTGAAAGGTGACATAGACATGCCAAACCATCTAGAAGTTTACCTCCAAATATGACAAATTGAGGTTCATCAAATTTCGAGGACGAAATTTCTATAAGTGGGGGAGAGTTGTGAGGTTCCCAAAACAAAAATAGAATTAATATAAGACTAGGAATATCTCCCGACATAATATTAGAATATTGGATAATTAAATAAAAGAATTCGGTAAACATCTGGGGACTTTTAATAATGAAAACGTCACCCGAAGCTCCACCGCTCGCCGCATGCTCGATCCCGCTCGAGCTCAGAAACCAGGAGCCCTGCCGCCTGATGCGCGCTCGAAGTCCGCTTGAGTGAATCTTCCAGAATCCTCTAGAAAGTTCTCGTGCTCGACGGGCGCTCGAGCGGAGCTCGAGCGAAATTTCCAGAACTTTCCGGAAGACTCTCGAGCTCGCTGGCCGCTCGCTTCCGGAAGGCGCTAGAACCGGCCGCTCGCCTCTCTCTCGCCTAGCGCTCGAGTGGCCGGGCGCCTATAAATAGGCGACCAGCCAGCGTGAGGAAAAGAAGGTAGAGAGGAAGAGAGAGAAAGAGAGAGGGAAAGAAAGAGAAAGAACCACGTGAAGAAGAAGAAAGGAAATGGAGATTTTCGAGTCCGATCCCGAGCTCAAGCTAATTGGAGAAAATATGGAGCACATTGAGGCAAGTATTCTCGTACTCGCTATTTGTTAAACTGTGATTATTAATGGTATTATCGTTCTAATACCACCCAATCTATGAAAAAGCCCATGATTAACGATGAAAGAATATGTTTATTTCACTCCAAAATATGTATCACCACATCCCGACCATGCATACGTAATAGCCGGATAATCGATCTCATGAAGTTCTATCCGTTCACAATGACCGGATCCCTTAACAAAATGGTATTATTGTTTACATTAAGTAAATGGAAAGAAAATGAAAAATACGATCGATTACATGAAGTTCTATCCGTTTACAATGACCGGATCCCTTAACAAAATGTTATTACTATTCCCATGAAGTAAATGGAAAGTAAATGGAAATTATGCCTCACCTTGAAATGGAAGCTATGACTACTGAGCATTTGAAATTAAAAGATCCAGAAACGGGCTCCGGAGGACCCCAATGTGAATGACTCATCAACAGTAAGGAATTTCAATTCCTTTTGAAAGTTGTGAATCATGCGTATAAGATGAATTACGAAAAATGCTAAAGTCTCCAAGTGAAGATAAGAACGAATGAGAAAATGAACGGAAGGAAGACCACCATGAATATGTGATTGATGAAACCTCCCGTGTGATGGGAGATATGATGAAACCTCCCGTGTGATGGGAGATATGGTGAAACCTCCCATGTGATGGGAGACATGATATATGAGATACGGTGGACTTTCCTTCAAAGGAATTATGGAAAAGAGAATCATGAAACTAGGACCATGGACTCTTAGACGGGTAGTATTCTTTGGTTTGACACGTCCATCACGGTATAAACCCGAAGAATACTTGGGCCACGTATTATGGCTGCTTATGTGTAAGCGGGTGGTGTCCGTGTCACGCCTTAGGATACTATTGTGGAAGAACGAGGACTGCCCTGGTACCCCGGGGGAATGGGGCGATTATTGACATGATGTATCGATACGATATGGTACGATATGATGTGCACGACCCCCTGGATGGGTCGTCAAAGATAATCCCTCACGACCTTAGATCATGAGGTGTCATGATCCTTTCCTTGTTCTCTCGCATCGTTTGCTAGTACGACCTACTAGCCCTGGTCCGCAAAGATAAAAGTAAAAATAGAAAGCATGATTCAAACAACAATTACAAGTTCCGAGACATGGTAAACGACAAATCGATATATCTAAATGTTCCTTCCCTTACATGTCTCAAATGCATATTGACCCTTGCCATTATCATGTTCACAGTTTGATAGTGACGTATGATTATACTTGCTGAGTAATAAGCTCACTCTTGCTATCTGTTGTTTTTCCCCAGATGAAAGCATTTAGATAGAACAAGGAAAGGCTTGCTTGACGGGATTAGGCAGACACAAGTACAGAAAGACTTGAACATCGAATTTGATATGGACACCACTCGGGGTTAGGTATGGTTTATGGTTTTATTATGCTTCCAGATTCATGGTATCATAGTATGCTTCCGCTTTTATTTTAAAGTTCGAGGTTTGGGTTATTAGATGGCATCTTTCTAGATCTAATACAGTAGGGTCAGAATAATGTATTGAAGCCATGAATAAGACGGCAAATTGTGAGATCCTGTGAAAAGTATACTTGAGTAGAGCCTATATAAAACAAGTTGTATATCGGTCTTTTGTCCAGAAACCTTTGGGCATTAAGAATGTTTTATTGACGGAGGGTTATTTAAGGAAAATAACCTGGTTCGTCACACAATTGAAAACCTAAACCAATTAAGTGCAACACAGGATCACAGATGCCATCTAGGACCCATATACTTTTAACCATAATAAATATAGCGGAAGTTAATCTAACACTTCCGGAAGCATTCATATTCATTCCAAAATATTCATTTCCGAGTACATAGCCAAAAATGTTTAACCATAGATGTCCATCAAATCATTACAATAATATTTCTCCAAAATAAGCTTCCGAGGTCTTTAGTAATCCTTCGGAGAGCTCTAATCACTCCAACTCGTCAGGCACAAGCTCTAAAACTTCATCTGTAGGGGGAAAAAACATAAAACAGTGAGTTGAGACCCAGGAAGGTACATGCATATGAACTGTAAAACGGTTATGCCAAAACGATCATATAACCATGTAGAACCAGAACGTTTAATCAAAACATCATCTGGAAAAATAGTAAAGACATACTATAACGATATTAAATCTCATACTTCATAAATTATTACACTGTAGATTATAAAACAATAATTATAAACTTTATTGATGCATGGTAAAACTGAAAACAATACTCTATACTGTTCACTATCATCTTTTCACTGTATACGATTCATTATCATCTTTTCATCAGATGATACTCTATCATCTTTTCTCTATACAATATATTTTCATCTTTTATTGTGACATATCTTAACAATTTCAGACCCTGCCAGTGTACCCTACTAGCGGAAGGGGCGAATGATCGAGGATAGATTGTGTTCATTCCACACAATCCAATGCCTATCATGTCATATATATCCCATCTCGAGGGATATCTATACTGTGTGCCATCCGAAGGTCGGCCTATCATGTCATATATATCCCATCCCGAGGGATATCTGTACTGTGTGCCACCCGAAGGTTGGCCTATCATATCATATATATATATCCCATATCGAAGGATATCTGTACTGTGTGCCACCCGAAGGTCGGCCTATCATGTCATATATATATCCCATATCAAGGGATATCTGTACTGTGTGCCACCCGAAGGTCGGCCTATGTCGTCATATATATCCCATCCCGCGGGATATTTGTACTGTGTGCCACCAGAAAATCGGCCTATGCCCCTCCTAGCTTAACGCCCTTGAGGACAGGGCGGACCATGAATCGCTCCATGGACAGAGCTATCCTCGATTACTACCGTAAGTTCTAAGGCCTCACCCATGAACTTTCCTGGACTGTGGTCCGTCTCGGGTCCCAAATAACTGTAACGGAAATCATATACTTAAAAGCCGATTTTAAATTACACTTGTGGCCGGTTTCAATTTCATGGCGTAAAATATACTTGGGGCCGGTTTAGATTTTTATCAAGGAAGGGCCGGAGCTCTTTTCTCGTTAGGGGAGTCGGCTTTCATTTTCAGCCGAAGTTTTTCTTTTTCAAAATGCAGGAGCGCTCAAAACCCTGAGTGTTCAAAAGCCGGAGTGCACAGAAGCCGGAGTGATCAAAGCCACAGTGCTCAAGGCCAGAGTGCTCATTTTCTGATACAAAGCCGGAGTTCATTTTCATATTAAGGCCAGAGTTCTTTTTTCCAACAAAAGGACGGAGTTCTTTTTCTTATATAAGCCGGAGCTCTTTTTCATTATTACGGCCGGAGTTCATTTTACATTACAAGCCGGACTTCTTTTTGGACGGAGTGCTTTTTGGACGGAGTGCTTTTTACTCAAGGGGACGGAGTTCATTTTCTCGAAGGACGGAGCTCGTTTTCTCGAAGGACGGAGCTCGTTTTCTCAAAGAACGGAGCTCGTTTTCTCAAAGGACGGCGCTTGTTTTCTCAAAGGACGGAGCTCGTTTTCTCAAAGGACGGAGATCGTTTTCTCAAAGGCCAGAGTACTTTTGGAAGGAGTGCTTTTCGGACGAAGTACTTTTCACTCAAAGGACGGAGTACTTTTCAGACGGACTGTTTTTTACTCAAAGGACGGAGTACTCAAGAAGTCGGAGTACTTTTAAAAGCGGAAGTTCATTTTCCTCAAGGGACGGATTTCATTAATAGCCGGAGTTCTTTTCCAACAAAAGTCGGAGCTCTTTTTGGAGTACTTTTTTCATCAAAAAGGACGGAGTTCTTTTTCTTAAATGGACGGAGTACCGTTTTCTTCAGAAACATGTAATTATCAGAGTTCGTTTAATTTGGCAGAAAATCATACTTCAAGCAGAATAAAATCTAACATCATGAGTGTCAACGTTTCTTTTAAGCATGTGATTAACAAAACCAACATAACTGCATAAGAATATCAGATATACTTGCTTTGAGAACATGCATAATCTTAAAAACAGTGGCGAGTACTTTTGAACTTAAAAACGGAGAGTGCATCCGCAAACATTCTTAAATTCGAACTTAAAGGGAGTGGCGTCCGAGGTATACTTGCAATATTCTTAAAACATGAATTTAAAAGCATCGTCCAAAGTACACTTGCCTGACGGGCTGTTTCAAAATTCTTCCCTCTTTGCCTGACAGTCGGTTTTTACTGTCTTGGAGCTCTCTCCTTCACTCCCTTCTCTCAGCTTGTATTTTGCCCCAACTTCAACCTTGTTGCCGATATTTATAGAGGAGGGGTTTGGTGGAGTAAGTGGGGCAGGTAACTTACTACAGTACTTTTTCTCAGAGGATAGGTGGGGTAACTAGATTAATTTACCTACTCCATTTGGTCGCCGCCTAGTTGAATTCTGACTAAACCCAAAAGTTTTATTTTTGTCTTTAGTTATATTAATTTATTCCGGCCAACTGCTCCTTATTTATTGCCAATGCTGCCGGTTTCAATTTTTGTAAACCCTTCAAGAAGTCCGGTCAACTCTTCAAATCCGGTCAATATCTTTGAATCCGGTCAACTTCCTATTATTCACTCCGTCCATCACTTTTTTATAAATTTCGGATTTCTTCTCCACAATTCTATTCCAGCCTCACCAACACACAAAACCGCTCTGGACTTCAAGGCCACTACGGCCTCTCTTCACACAATTCACTCCGGTCATTTCATGAAGTGCTTCGGCCTTCAGTGGCTTCAAGAGACCAAAAAGGCAACTCTGGTCTCCAAGTGGCGCAAACCACTTCCGGTCCTTAAATCACTCCGGCATCATGGGACACAAAATCATTCCTGCTTTCATGAATCACTCCAGCCTCATGAAATCACTCCAGATTTCGTCATTATCAAAATACTCTAGTATTAAGTTGGGATATTTTCTTCCGATTTTTAGGCTTTTTGATTTTGGGATCTCAGAAAAGACCTCCTGTTTTCTTTAAGATGAAAGACCTCCGGCTTTGATGAATGAGACCTCCGACACTTTGATAAAAGATCTTCGGTTTTAAGATGTTAAAGGAAAGGCTATATAGACTTCAATTGTTTGAAGTTAAGAACAAAGGCTACAAGAACATGGAAAAATATATGTAATATGGACAGCAAGTAGAACTCTATGACTTCCGACTTTTGAACTATAATAGATGGCCGTCGAACGATATGAACTAAGAATCGAGTTTTCATTAAGCGTGCTATTAAAATTGGATGAAGGATATTGGAGTGACATTCGAGACTCCCCCTGGGCCACGGGGGAATTTATGGTGGCACAAGGCTTATGGACTACGGCCACATATACCGGGTAAAAGGCATTACCGTCCGCCTCTGGGAGTATAATAGGAGGATACGTCATTAGGTTGTGGGGTAACACACAACCCTTCCTTGATGTTGTCTGCTCTCGTCTGGTCCCTAAAGATTATAAGAATTCCTCACAGTTTTATGAATTTTTTGATGTTGAAGACATGACACTAAAAATAAGAACAAAAATTTTTGAACTTAAGAAGAAATGATATGCTGATTTTCGTATGCTAAGTTTATATTATGAACCTCTACTTTGATCTGATGATATGTATGTTAATATTTTCTGGATGTGGGTACCTTGCTGGGCTTTGTAGCTCACTCTTACTGTTTTTCAGATGACGAGAAGCTTATGGAGGATGAAATTGAGTAGAGTCATGTGGTGTTGTTGGACGACATGACCGGCCGGAGCTGATCAACGGAGAAGTGAAGGAATTAATTTATTTTCTTTTGATATTTTGGGAAAGACTTGTAAAACATAATGGATATTAGTATGTTTCCATAATTACCATATGGGAAAATGAAGTTTGACATTCCTAGTAGCATCTCAATTCATGTCAAGGTCTTCGTGACTGACCAACCTTAATGTTGCCCGGTCAGGTATGAGGTTAAAGTTTGATGGCCAACTCAAGGAGTTCGGCCTTAATCGATCCTGTGTATGCGTAATCCAAGATAAAAATAGAAGAAAGAAAGAAAGAAAATTTTTATGTCCACCTAATTAGTATTTATACCGTATATGGTGGCTTGACGACGGTCGTATGGGGTGGAAAACGTTTGGGGCCGTCACAAGAAGAAAGCATAATTCAGTATAAACACGTATCGAAAATCATAAATTCGCATCAAATCTCACTCTTTCTTAAAAACTCTAGTTTGTTATTCCAGGGACCTAACTAGTATGTCCTACTAGACGAGGAGGCGAATAATCAAGAATAGATTGTATTCAATCCACATAAACAAAGGCCAAAGGTTCGACAATTATTTACTTTCATTTCATTTCATGATTTAAAAGTTTGATAGTCCCTATCCTCTGATTATGCCCCGAGGAGGGGTGAACCACATATCACTCCATGGGTAAAGTTATCCTCGATTACTACTGTAAAATTCTAAGGCATGCTGGATAACCCTATCTAACTATACGACAGTTTTAGGTCCAATTTTTTTACCCATTTAACTTAACTTAATGCATTTACTCATAATTTCATGGTCAAAATTCATCATATCTTAAGGCCGTGCCCAAATTCATGCAATCAATCTTTCAAATGGTCTCCATAATTCGATAATACAGTTCTACGCAAACTTTCCAAATACAAATCATTTAATAAACTTTAACAAGGCAACTATTAACATTTAAATCTCAAAATTCCAAGTTTTCAACATAAATTCCCAAGTTTTCATTCTAGGGTTTTATGCAAAAACTTCCGGATGAAAATTGAACCTCAATCTTGCACCAAATCATAAAATTAAAGCCATAATTTCATAAAACATACACATAACATGAATTAAACTCAAAACTATAGATTCATTTTTGAGCTAGGGTTTTGGGCGGAACTTTCAAGCATTAATCGGATACAAAACATGAACCAAATCAAAAAATTGAAGTTATACATCATCGTATATATGCATAAAATTAAAATCTACTCAAGAAATCATGAGAAATAAAGATTAATCATAACAAATCTTTGGGAACGGGGGTTTTAGAGCATGAATACCAAAATGGAGTATTCAAAAGCTGTAAAAATGGAAAACAAGGTTGGAGGTACAGTTGCCTTCACCCGATTTACTGTTATTTTTACTTGGATTGGAGTGGAACTGCAAAAATCTTCCTTCTTTTTTCCTTTTCTCCTCTCCCTCCTTTGTTGTTCGTGCTCTGCCAAATTATCTCTCACCTCCCCTTTTTATAAACGAAATGAGGGTTGGAGGCTAAAAATCGCGCTTGCGCTCAAGTGCTCGGCAGGCGGACAGCAAGCACTGGCTCCTTGCCAAGGCCTCGCTTGAGCACCTTAGGTGAGCAGTGAGCAGGGCCTTACTGGTTTTTGGTGCCTGCTGCCACGCTCGAGCGTTCAGCAGGTGTCGTGCTACTGGGCAGCAGATTAGTATGCATCAGCCCGTTTTCCTCTCATTTTACTTTCGAAACTCATTCTCTCATGCATATTTAGCCTCATTTTAGTTATTATTATTTTAATTACTTTTAAATTATCATGTTTTGGAATCGAGACCTCACAAATATGGTTCGTCACATTTCACCTCTGTACTCCCAAATCACTTTCTTGGAGAGACGATTATTTCTAGCAAACCTTAATCATTCGAATCATCCTGATTCTCAATGTCTATTGCCTTTTATCAAAAATCAAGATTGAAGCCTTATTATAAGACAATCCATCCCTAAACTCCTACAATGGTTGAACCCAATCATAAACCTACTTCCTCAATTATCAGTACATGGGAGACATTACAATAATCTACCCATGAGATCTCGATCCTGAAATATGATAAATACGGAGTAGTTAATTTGATGATGATTATGATTAGGTATAAGAATAAGGGACTAATGGATACCAAAGCAAAAAGGAGCAAATAGGAAGAAAATAGGATCGGCGCTCGAGCGATGCTCGAGCATCGATGAGGCACAAAAGTCCGAATGGAACCACTTGAGGCTCACCCAAGGCAGAGCAGGGGTGTGGCAGCCTACGAGGCTAGCACTCGAGTAGTGATCAAGTGCCAACCGAGGCGTAAAACTGCAAAACCCAGTGCTCGATTGCTGCTCAACTAGCACTCGAGCGCCAGTCATGTGGCAGCCACGTTGTGACGAACCAGGTTATTTTCTTTAAATAACCCTTCGTCAATAAAACTTCATTAGTGTCCAGAGTTTTCTCTATAACTGGACAAAGACCGATATACAGACTGGTTAAATAGGCTAAGCATGCTTTTCACAGGATCTCACAATTTGCCATCTCATTCATGGATTCAATACAGTATTCTGATCGTGCTGTATTAGACCTAGAGAGATGCCATCTAATAACCTCAACCGTGAAACATCAAAACAAAGTGCGGAAGCATACTATAATACCATAAACTGCGGAAGCATAAAAACAACCACAAACCATACCAATATTCCGAGTGGCTGTCCATATCAAATTCAATATTCAAGTCCTTGCTGCACTTGTCTGTCTGGTCCTATCAAGCAAGCCTTTCCTTGTTCTATGTAAATGCTTTCATCTGGAGGAAAAATAACATATAGCAAGAGTGAGCTTATCGCTCAACAAGTATAATCATACGTCACTGTCAAACTGTGAATCATGATAGGGTCAACATGCATTTCAGACATGTAGGGAAAGGAACATTTAGCAGTATCGATTTGTCGTTTACCATGTCTTGGAACATGTAATTATTGCTTTGAATCATGCTTTCTATTTTTTACTTTCATCTTTGTGGACCAGGGCTAGTAGGTCGTACTAGCAAACGATGCGAGAGAACGAGGAAAGGATCATGATACTCCTCATGATCTAAGGCCGTGAGGGATTATCTTTAACGACCCATCCGAGAGGTCGTGTACATCTCATCATACCATATTGTCGTGCACATCGTGCCATATCATATCGCCCCATTCCCCCGGGGTACCAGGACAGTCCTCGTTCTTCCACAATAGTATCCAAAGGCGTGACACGGACATCACTCGCTCGCACAAGCGACCAGAATATGCGGCCAAAGTATTCTTCGGGTTTCCACCGAGATGGACGTGTCAAACCAGAGAATACTACCCGTCCAAGAGTCCATGGTCCTAGTTTGATCATTCTCTTTCCATAATTTCTTTGAAGGAAAGTCCACCGTATCTCATATATCATATCTCCCATCACACGGGAGGTTTCATCATCTCTCCCATCACACGGGAGGTTTCATCAATCACATATCCATTGTGGACTTCCTTCCGTTTCATTTTTTCCCATTTGTTCTTGTCTTCTCTTGAAGTCTTACGTATTATATCCCCCATCACATGGGAGATTTCATTATTTCTCCCACCACACGGGAGGTTTCATTAATCACATATCCATGGTGGATTTCCTTCCGTTTCATTTTCCCATTTGTTCTTATCTTCCTTTGGGGACTTTTAGCATTTTTCATAAGTCACTTTATAAGCATGATCAACAATATTTAAAGGAATTGGATTTCCTTACCGTTGATGAGCCAATCATATTGGGGTCCTCCGGAGCCCGTTCTTGAATCGTACAATTTCAAATATTCATTAATCATAGTTTTCATAGCAAGAGGATGCATATTTTCTATTTACTTCTCATGAACAGTAATAACATTTCGTTAAAGGATCCAGTCATTGTGGACGGATCGAATTTCATGAGATCGATTGCGTAGTCGGGATGTAGTGATTCATTTCTTAGACTTTCATTTAGGATATTCTTTCATCATTAATCATGGGCTATTTGATTTTCATCGTTTTGGGTGGGTATCGGAACGATAATTTCATTATAATCACAGTACAACAAATAGTGAGTATGAGAATACTTGCCTCGATGTGCTCCATATTTTCTCCAACTAGTTTGAGTTCGGAATCGGACTCGAAAGCCTCCATTTTCTTCCTTCTTCTTCGTGGTTCCTCCTCTCTCTTTCTCTCTTTCTCTCTCTTTCTCTCTCTCTCCTTCTCCCCGCGCTCGCCCCCTGCCCGCTGGCTGGCGGCCTTTATATAGGCATCGGGCCGCTCGAGCGCCCGTCGGGCGAGCAGCGAGCGGAGGAGGATTCTAGAGGGTTCTGGAGGGCGGCTGGCGAGCGGGAGCATTCTGGAAGGTTCTGGAATGTCCGCTCGAGCGGAGCTCGAGCTCCAGGCGAGCGCGAGAGGTTTCCAGAGGGTTCTGGAAGGTTCGCTCGAGCGGGCTTCGAGCATGCAGCAGGCAGCTAGGCTTGTGGTGTTTTGGCTCGAGCGGTGGGTCGAGCATGCATCAGGTGGTGGGCTGTTTTGATCGGACTCAAGCGTGTGTTGAGCGGGGGAGCTTCGGGTGGCGTTTTCTTCATTAAAAGTCCCCAGATTTTTACTAAGTTCCTTTATTTATTTATCCAATATTTTATTATTATGTAGAGAAATGTTCCTATCCTCATGTTAATTCTATTTTTGATTTGGGAACCTGACACACGTGACCCTTCTTTCCTCTAGTTTTAAAAGAGGGAGTTGGGGATTTGGGAGGCAGAATGCATGGCGATAGAATTGAAGGAGAGAAATGGAAAAAAGGAGGAAAGAGAGGAGGGGAAAATCCACCGATCCGATCCGATTTGGGTAAAAATAATTATAGGTCGAGCTCAGGCAAGTGTACTTCGAATGTTATTTACTATTTTTACAGTGTTTTAATATCTCTAAAATTGTATTTGTGCTCTAAAACCTTATTTATCCATGCTCAGTATAAATAAACCCAGTTTCTATAAATTGTTTAGACAGATTTCATGTTTATCTGCACCTGTGACAATGTATAGCTTCAATTTCATGAAAAATCATGTATGTGGTACTCGATTTAGGTCCGAAAGCTCGACCAAAACTCTAGATACAAAAATTGAAGATTTAGTGCTTTAAATCCATAATTTCTGATATGTAAAAGTTGTTTTGTAAAAGAATTCTGCCCATATTGCGAATTACATCTAAATAATTATATGGAACCGTATTGTTAAGTTTTTGTGGATTTCTGAAGTATTTTGAAGGATTGATTATGAAATCCTAACTGATTTCTAAAGTTTGATGAGTTGTGAGTTATAAAAACAAGACGAAAACTATTTCTAATTCTGTTAATTAGGATCCAGGACTAATATACGGTTATGTGAGGTTCTTCGGCATGCCTTAGGACATTATGGTAGTAATCGGAGATAACTCCGTCCATGGAGTTATACATGGTTTGCCCTTCCTCAGAGCATTACTGGAATTGACTCTGGAGGTTAAAAATCTTCCGTTGACTTTGATTTGTGTGCCCAAAAACACAATCGGTCCCTATTATCGTCACAGTTTCTAGCCTTAAATTGTGTTACGGAAACACAATCTATCCCTGATTATTCACCCCTTGGCTAGTAGGATACGCTTGTTGGGTCCCTAGGATATTGAACTAGAATTTCTAAAGAAACAAGTGAGATTTGAAACTTTTTTATGAAGCCCGATGCATATTTAAGTAGAATCATACTTTTTTCTTATTTTCATGAACTGCTTCTAATCTTCTGATCTGATATCAAACGTAGTTTTCCATCCTAGCATATTTTTATTATAGCATGAAAGCATAAATAATGATTTTAGAGACCTATTTATGTTGAATCATGCTTTTCTCATACTTTTTGCATATGTTCCTATTCTTTGACAGTTTTTAGAACCATTTGCATTTATGTTCTGCATGAGATCATTATGTTCTGCATGTTTTAGTACCTTGATGGGTTTCGGCTCATTGTTTTATCTTTTTGCTCCAGATAAGGATATAGAGAATATACTTGATGATCATGCCTAGTTAGAGCTAGCGAGGAAGATCAAGAGCCTTGGAGTTTCTGAAGACTTGGGACTGCAATGATATTATTGTAAATAACTAGATCTTGAAGGAAGATTATATATAAATAGTTATGATATATATTATATTCTATCAAAACTGTATTTATGCTTCGGTAGGTTTCTGTTAAAGATATAGATGCTTCCGCTCTATGTTCTCTAATTTTGTGCAGGTCCTAGATTGTATCTCTCATCTGAATTCGGATATAGTAGATAGGATAGTTGATCTAAAGCCATGGATGTCATTTGAGATTCTGTAAATGCATGTTGTAGGAGAATTGTGATATTTTGGATAGTTGTGTGCTTGTATTGGTTCTGCTTTGGTGTTATGGTCATTTAAGTTTGAGGTTTGGCTAATGAGTATGCTTTGTACAGGTGTAAATAAGCAGGTTGTATTTTTGGTTTCTATCTAGTTACAGAGGAGACTTTGTTGAAATTTCTGTATAAGTTAAATGATTTAAATTTATGGATTCTATTCTGTATTTATTTAATGGGGGGTCCTATGAGAATTAGGATCTATTTTGTCACACTACTCATATTCAAATGTAAACCTAATTATTGACTACCTCTTCGACTTAGTTCAAAATCTCAAACGGGCTAATAATTCTTACTTTAATTTACTCTAAACCTTAAAAATGATCATTCATTTTGAGCCTCAAATTGAGCCTTAAGATATATGGGTTCACACGCTCCGCTGTGCAACTCTAACTGATTATGTAACTGTGAATCATTCAATTGTAATTTACTACCATGTCTAATTTAACTTGATGCCAAAATTCTCTGATTAAGTTCCTATGGGGAATTAGATTTGACTAAGATTTCTGCATAAACCTCAAATCGTAATCAAACCTCAAAGTCAAGGTACTTTATTTTCTCATTATTTTGTTAGTATGTCAACAAATTGACATATCCTTGGAACACATGATCCAATTTGACAATGAATGGGCAATTTATTAGCTAGTCAGCAATTACCTACATTATAAATATGGTCATTCACTTCAAGCCTCAATCAAATCCTAAGACCTATGGAAGTTGCGAGCCCACACACACTTCCATTATTTTAATTAATCATTTATTTGCATATTAAAGATCTTCTTACAACTTACATCCATGGCTCCAATCGGACACCTAGGTTACGTGACAGCCATAGGCCTAAGAAAAATCCAAGGATATTAATACAACTAAGGCAAAGTATTTAATCTTCATATTATGATTAACTTAGGAGACAAAATTGAGTCGATCATTTAATAATTCGTCACAGCCTCAAATCACCACCTAAGCCTTGAAACCTAAATACTCAGCAAACTTATTATCTCGTTGGCACACCAACGAGCTATCCTATTTGACCTGTATGCATTACCCAAATTTGTAATAAATGGACTGTCCTCGAAAGTTGATCCACAATTATTCAACACCCAAAATCCTTGCCATTCTAACAACCCCGAAGCAAAACGGTGAGGTCCCAGTTTTAAAACATGATAATTCCTAGCCATTGGGCTAATATAAGTATATCTAAGGTAATTGGGTTAACGAAAAATGTGGGTAAAATTAAATTGGAGGTGGAAAATGGCCCTAGGGCCTCAGTGCCCAGGTGGCACCCCGGGCACACCCAGGGCATATTTAGCAGAAGCCTGTGCTCGAAGGGTGCATAGTTAGCGCTCAAGTGCTGGCATGTCTAAACAGTGCGCCTGGTTGGCACTTGAGCGGTGTTCGAGTGCCCAACATGTTTTTAAAATGCCGTCTGCGTTTTGTTTTGGCCATTTTCGGCCTTCCAGCAAAGAACAAAGGGAGAGAAGAGGGAAAGGGGAAGAAAGGAAGAAATAAAGGAAATTTTGGGCTGTTCCATTCCGATCTAAGTAAGAAAATTGGTAGCCCCAGCTAAGGTAAGTGTACCTCCAACCTTGTTTTCCATTTTCACAGTGTTTAAATATTCTCCATTTTGTTATTTATGTTCTAAACCCCTATTTCTAAACAATTAATGTGTATTTCTCATGATTTCTTGAGTAGATTTTCAGTTTATGCATATATATGATGATGTATAACTCTAATTTCATCGTTTGATGTGTGATTTGCGTTCATTTTGTGTCTGAACTGTGTGCTTGAAACCCTGACTCAAAAGTTTAAGGGTTTCAGTTCAAATGCATAATTTTGTATGTGTATTATGTTTTAAGGCTTTGATTTGGAGTTTTGATTCATGATTTATGTATAATTTTGTCTGAAAGTTTCATATAAAAACCCTAGAACCAAATTTTGGAATTTTAGTTTGGAAATTAAAGATTTTGAGATGCAAGTGCTAAATTGGTGCTTTGTTAAAGTTTAGTACATGATTTGTATTTGAAAATTCTGCATGGAATTGTATGATCGAATTTGGGAGACTCCTTTGAATTTATCTAAAGGGATGAATATATGAGTTTGAATTTGGCTTTCTAAAATGAAGAAATTTGGCTAAGAGAATATGAGCAAGAATTCCTTTAGATAAGTATTTTAGTTCAATATTTCAGCTAAATGTCTAAGTTTCATATCTTAGTAAGTATTTCAGTTATGTGTTTTTAGTTAATGTGAAATTGGCCCCTAAGACTATTAGTTAGTCAGGCAATGCTCTTTGACATGCCTTAGAATGTTATAGTGGTAATCGATGATAATTCTGTCCACGAAGTTCTACGTGATCCGTTATTCCTCGAGGCGTTAAATGCGGAGGGTAGATTCAGTTCAGAATCAGATATACCTTTGGGAGGTATTTGTGAGGTTCTGGATCCAAAAACTTGATAATGATGGAGTGATTAGCATAATAAGGATCAATACAAATAATGTGAGGCTTCGAAATCTAAGACATGCTAAAAATAACAATGGTAATAATCCCTTTTAGAGGTCAAACATGTTGAAAAAGAAAGAAAACAAATTGATGATTGAAGAAAAGGTGGAAAAAAATGCCTAAGTACAACATGCAACCAAGTGGTGCCTGCTGTGCGCCCAAGAAGCGCTCGAGCGAAAAAGGGGCGGAAAAGCCGGAGTGGCCTTAAGGCTGGAGTGGATTGAGAGGACGGAGTGGCCATGCAGGCCGGAGCAGATTGAGAGGAGAGTTCAGGACAGAGTGGCCTTAAGTTGATGAAAATCGGACTGGCCTTGCAGGCCGGAGTAGATTGAGAAGAGCGTAAAAGCCGGAGTAGACTTACGTTTGATGAAAACCAGACTGGCCTTACAGGCCGGAGTGGAAGAAGTCCCACATCGAAATGGGAAGAAACCATTGAAACATATATAAGACCCAGAGCTCCTTACCATTGAGGACGCGTGCAGGCTTTGACGAAGGCCGGAGTGGCCTTGCTGTTATTTTGTGACTCTCAAGGACGGAGTGCTTTTTGGAGGAAATAACCAGAGTTGATTATAAATTGAGAAGCCGGAGTGACATAATGGACGGAGTGGATTTACTCACGGAAGCCGGTGAGCTTTTGAAGGAAATAACTGGAGTAGATTATGATTTGGAAAGCCGGAGTGAAGTAAGAAAGGCATAATGGACGGAGTAGATTTACTCACGGAAGCTGGAGTGATTTGTGAAATGAAATAGCCAGAGTTGATTCACAAGCCGGAGTTGATTTACGTCTTGAAAACCGGAGTGATTTGAGGACGGAGTGATTTGAGGACGAAGTAGCATTATACTGAAAAAGAAGCCCAATCCGGACAACAAGGCAAGAAAGGAAGAAGGATGCAAAAGAGGAATCCGGTCAACATCTGTTGACCGGAAGGGAAGAACGGGAGCCGGAGTAGGAAATTAACTCCGGAATAATCACGGGAACAGACGACTCCGGAAACCTCCAGAATTTTGGGGAAAGAGGGACTTCGGAAACTTCTGGAAATCTCGGGAAGAAACCACGCCAGAAATCTCTAGAAGTTTCTGGAAGAATCATGCCTCACCTTCTCACCCCACCGCCTATAAATAATGGTGAGGGAAATTGGAGGAGGCACACGTAGCAGAGACGAACAGAAAGAAGGAAGAAGAAGAGGAGGGAGAGACGAAGGAAAGAGAAGGAAGAAGAAGGACTTCCAAGCCAAATAATGAGGATCCCAGGCAAGTGTTCTCATACTCACTATTTGTTAATTTGTGATTTTTACTCGTTCTTTATGGGCTATTATCGTTCCAATACTCACCCAAATCATAAACATCGTATAGCCCATGATTAATAACCAATGTGCATCGCTTGCAATGAGTGAGCATCGGAGGACTCCAAAACGATATCGACTCAATAAGGAAAGAAACGCTAAAGTTCTCTCTTGAATTTAATTTGAATCGTTAAAGGGAATAAGTTCAAAGAAGAATAAGAATCGTATAAGCAAGCAAAGGAAATCCACATGACATGCGTGATTACGATGTGAAATATTTAAGTTCCCAAGCAAGATGAGAAACGAATGTCCAAGTGAGATGAGAAACGAATGAGTAAACAGAGGAAAGTCTACAATGTGATATGTGATGATATGTGAATGAGGAAACCTCCCAAATGGCAGGAGATACGATACATGAGATACGGTGGACTTTTCCTCAAATGAATATGAAAATAGAATCATGAAACTAGGACCATGGACTTTTAGATGGGTTGTATTCTCTGGCTTGACACGTCCATCACGGTAGAAACCCGAAGAATACTTGGGCCACGTATTCTGGTCGCTTGTGTGTAAGCGGGTAGTGTCCGTGTCATGCTTTAGGATACTATTGTGGAAGAACGAGGACTGCCCTGGTACCCCGGGGGAATGGGGCGATTACGATATGGCACGATGTGCACGACTCCCCGAATGGGTCGTAAAAGATAATCCCTCACGGCCTTAGATCATGTGGAGTATTATGATCCTTTCCTCGTTCTCTCACTTCGTTTGCTAGTACAACCTACTGGCCCTGGTCCGCAAAGATTAAAGTAAATTGATAAAGCGTGTTCAAACGGTAACTAAAGGTTCCAAAACATCATGAATGGCAAATCAATACTTCCAAATGATTCTCTCAAGTCCCATTGTACTTTAAAGACCATGTTACCCTTTTCATGTTCCTTCACAGCTTGATAGTGACGTATGATTTCACTTGCTGAGCTGTACGCTCACACTTGCTATTTTCGCCTCCCAGGTGATAGTGTTAAAATGGCCCTTGAATAATTAGAACAAGAAAGGGATCTACTTGAGCAAAGCCGAATGTCAAAGGCCTGGAGATTAGTTACATCCATGTTAAGCTTCCGTAGGTAATTTAAGTATTTAGTTCTGCTTCCGCACGTTTTTGGGTATATAGAGAACTTGTGGCATCTCTCTTGTGCCAACATGGTATTCAAATACACCATGCTAGAGCCACGAATTTTATGTAGCTTTTGGATCCTGTGATGTGCTGAAATTATGATACTTATAGGCATGACTTATTATTGACGGAGGGTTATTTGAAAAGAAAAATAACCCGGTCCGTCACAGTATTTCTATTTTAGTATATAAATCCCCTCGGAGGGAATATTTTAGTTTAGGCCTTGGATTGTGTAGAGTGAACACAATCTATCCTCGATTATTCTCTCTTTCTGCTAGTAGGGTCTACTAGTTTGGGCCTTTTCAATTAGTAAAGTTAGATTTTAAGAATAAGTAAAGTCTCAACTTGGTTTAAGACCTTTAGTTTGCTTTCATGACTAATTAACATCTTTCCTTATTTGTTTTGCTATCTATTATTTGTTTTGCTATATATTTTTTGTATTCGCATAAATATTTTTCTGTTGCATTTATGTTTATATAAAGCTATTTACATTGCATGTTTCGATGGTACACTATTGGGCTTTGGCTCACTCTTCTATTTTTCCCTCTCCAGATATGCTGAAGTCCGATAAGGATTGAAGATAGGATTTAGCTAAAAGGAGGAACATTTGAAGGGCTTGAAGATCTTTGAAGAGTATGGAGATCTTGAAGGATTTTGAATATACACGATTAGTTTTGAATTAAAAATTATATACTATGATGATGTAGCAACATTTGTATTATGATGAGCTTATTGATTTTGCTTTCACAAGATTTATTTATGGTTATAGACGCTTTCGTATTGTTTTGATGTTTATATTTATTTCTGTCCTAGATGTCATTTCTCTTTAGATTCAATACAGTAGTTAGGAGTCATAGATGATATAACAGTTTGTGATTCTGTGTATGTGTTGTAGGATGAATTGTGATATTGTTTAGTTGTGTGCTTATACAGGTTCTTTTAAATAGGTTATAAATTTTGGTTTCAGTCCAGTTGCAGAGGAAACTCTGCTAAAATTTCTATAGATTTTATGAATATTAGTTTTATTTGTTTATTGATGGAAGACCTTTAAAGGATAAGGATCCGTTTTGTCACAAAAACCATGAAGACCTCTCATCTCATAATTTCATAACTTCAATTCTTTGAATATGATTCCGTCTTTTGAAATAAAAAATACAGCGTCCCACTAGCTCGAATATTGGGACTACTAGCAACTCACGATTCACCTTTCTTACAAAACATTGAAAGCATATTAAGTCTAAAGACTCCCAACTTCATAATAACGGTCCTTATGTCTGCTTTCCTTAAAAGACACTAAGGTTCATCTTTACAGTTCCTAAACAAGTTACCCCTTTGCACTAATACAAGATTATATCCTCTACCAGACATGACTACTCAGACCTTTAAGATTAACTAGGCAGTAACTACATCAGTAAGCAAAACCTATAAACCCTCGAAGCAACGACCCCGATTACTAACTTCAAACTACGGTTGGGGGGGGGTAATTCCTATCATGGGTTTCTCCCCCATTTAATAAAAAAGGCAACTACCTACGACTAATATAGGAAAAACATAATTCTAAATTCTTCCCAAAGCAGCACACGCTACTACAATACACTTGATCCATCAGAATTCAACTCAAATGACATGGCCAACAATTATTATCCAAACCTAGAAGGTTATTTGTGAGATTCTGATTCCAAAATCTGATAATTATGGGGTGATTAAGTTGAAAATAATCAATGTCAGGTTCAAGAACAAGCAAAAATATGGGTACCGAAACAAAAAGGAGCAAATAGGAAGAAAATGGGATCGGCGCTCGAGTGGTGCTCGAGCGCCAATCACGGACATAGCACGTGATCCCTCTTTCTTCTATTTTAAAAGAGGATTTGAGGGAGAGATGATAGCAGAATGACAGAAAGCACGAAGAGGAGAAGGAGGAAGGGAAGAAAAAGAGGAGAAGAGGAAAAATCACCACTTTTGATCCGATCCGGGTAAAAATAGCGGTAGAGAAGGCTAAGGCAAGTATACCCTGGATGTTACCCTCTGTTTTTACTACTTTTGTGTATCTTTGAATATGTTTTATGTAAATAAAGTATGTTTCTGTAAATTAATTGGATATATTTTAAGTTTATCTGTATATATCGTAATATAGGGCTTCAGTTTCATGACTGTACATGCGTAGGATGTCTGATTATGGTCTGAAATCTCGGCACCAAACCCTAGGTCGAAAATTAGGGATTGATGATTAAGTTTCCCTGAATCCTGTAATATGTTAAAGCCTCTGAGGAAATTTTAGTCTGAAACGTCCCACAAGAATATACTGTAGAACTTCTGAGATATTCTGAAGCTATCTGAAGGATCTCCGATTAAGGTTTAGTCTAAAAAGTCCCTAGGAATATACTGTAAAACTTTTGAGATATTCTGAAGCTATCTAAAGGATCTCCGATTAAAGTCCAGTTTTAAAAGTCCCATAGGAATGCACTGTTATTCTTCTGGGGTATTCTAAAGTTATCTGAAGGATTACTGAATAAGGTTTAACTGATCGACTAAAATACGATAAGTTAAGGGTTAAAGAATAAGAAGAAATGTATAAATCCTAAGATAGAAGTGCTAATTGGAGATTTGATGAAATTTATCTGACAAATTACACTTGAGGAATTAATCTGAAATTATATTGTTAAGTTATAGAGAAGCTCTAAAACTAACTGAAGGTTTAATCATATGAATTGAAAAGGTTTTAGTGGTAAGGAGAATTATGGTTAAGGAAATAAGGATAAGAATGTCCTCCGTTAAGTAAATCAATAGGGTTCCAGTATAGCTAGTCCATAACCTCATCCTTAGGTCACTACTTCAAAACACTGAATAATATGCTTCAAAACACTGAATAATAGGCATCAGAACGGCACTAAATAATAGCTAATCGAACTAAAGAAATCATCCTGCCCTCATGATGTAAAGTATGGAGGATATATAAGGAATTAAATTGAATAGAAATCATTTTGCCCTTGGGATGTAAAGTATGGAGGGTATGTAAAGACTAAAGTGAACAGAAATTATCCTACCCTCAGGATGTAAAGTATGGAGGTATGTAAAGATTAAATGAACATAAACCATCATACTCTCAGGATGTAAAGTATGGAGGGCATGTAAGGAATTAAACTGTATAGAAATCATCCTGCCCTAGAGATATAAAGTACGGAGGGTATTTGCCATTGGGATGTAAAGTATGGAGGGTATGTAAAGACTAAAGTGAACAAAAATCATCCTACGCTCGGGATGGAAAGTATATAGGGCATGTAAAGACTAAAGTGAATTGAAACCATCCTACCCTTGGGATGTAAAGTATGGAGGGTTTGTAAATGACTAAACTGGATAAGAACCATCCTACCATTGGGATGTAAAGTATGGAGGAAAATAGATTTAAAAGGAAACTGAATGTTCTGATATATGGATTCTGAACTGAGAACTAGGTTAATGTTCTGAAATATGGATTCTGAACAAAGAACTAGGTTAATGTTTTGAAATATAGATCCTGAATCGAGAACTATGTTAATGTTCTAAGATATGGATTTTAAACTGGGAATTAGGTTAATGGTCTGAAATATGGATTCTGAACTGTGAACTAGGTTGAGGTTTTGAAATATGGACTTTGAATCGAATACTAGGTTAAGTATCTGAAATATGAATTCTGAACCGAATTTTGAATTAGGAACTAAATATTTGAAATCATAGGTTTTCTAGTATTTTGCACCGCAATAGGTTTCCTAATATTCTGTATCGTATTTATGCTTCTGTTCTCTCGCCTGCAAGCATGAATTTACCACATCCTTTTTTACGTTCTTGTCTAAAAGAACGTATATGTTCTGTATATATATAAAACTATACAGTTTTACTATTTTGGGTACATTTGCTGAGCTGTTAAGCTTACTCCTTCCTTTTTGTTCTCCCTTCCAGATAAGCAAAAGTCTGAAAAGGATCGAAGTCAAATCTAGTTGGAAAACGGGAAAGCCCGTAAGTTTTGAACACCTTGAATGACTTCGGTAGATCAAAGGATTTTGGATTCATTAGCTAGCATTTTGAAATGAACAATGTATATTATAATATCACAAAATAATGTTATATTATGATGAATGTTTTGTTATTACTTCCGCAGGGTTCTGTTAAGCATATAAATGCTTCTCCTATCTTGTTTCTTTGGATTTTGTACAAGTTTTAGACAGCATCTCTCGTATGGATTCTGATAGAGTAGATTAGAATAACAGAATTAAAGCTATGGATAGTATCTGAGATCCTGTGAATGTGTATTGTAGGAAAATTTATGGTACTTTCTTAGATGTGTGCTTGTACAGGTTGTTTAATACAGGTTGTGCTTTTATGGTTTTGGTCTAGGTGCAGAGGAAACTCAACCCAAATTTCTGCAGAAGTTAAATAAATTAGAATTTATGGACTTTGTTCTATATGTACTTGACGGAGGGTCCTATAAGGATTAGGATCTGTTCCGTCACATTATTCCCACATACCTTTTTCTAATGAATGCTGATCGCTTCTAAGTCAATGCTCTGCAAACATTGCAGAACCTCATGAAACACTTAACGGACATTCTCCTGAATTCACCTAAACCCAAGAGAAATGTGTGCTCTCGCTACATCAATAAATCATTCCCAAATGAGCCACCGCCCAAAGCCCTATGAAACCACATTCATGCTCTTAAAGAAACTACATGCCCAACATAACATTTCCCTTAATCAAACTCACATTCTCCCCTAATACAGTACATGGCTAACTTCCCTTCATAAGCTAAGACGCAGTCTTCGAACAAAGTTCATACACCTCCCAAAATTCTATGAATTCATCGATGTGGCCATTACAATATTGACTCAAATATGACCAAAAGATCCAACCCATAACTTCACAAAATTGCCAATGAACATATAGACCCAAATGGCATTATCGAAACTTGGAACGGCCACATTTTATCTCGATTGCTACCACAGACACACTCTTAATTATCTACCATCAATAATGCTATGGGCACAAATCGATCTTAAAAATCATCAAACCCTTTCAAAAGATCAAACGATTCAACTATGGGATCCTTAAAGATCGAAGTTGATATCGACACTATCTCAATCTACCAATCCAAGATCAACCAACCTAATCTTTTCCTTTAAGAAGCATCGTCAAATGCTTATGCAGCCAAAGCCTTTTAGTGACCATGAGATGACTTCTAGGTGTAGTCTCATTATCAGATAAACTTAGCACAGGTCCCCATAATAGGACCTATAGGCAAAACAATAATAATTTCTTGATACTTTGACTAACTCAGGTTCATACTCAAAATTGCACAATTTGATTGCAAGACATAATGTGCTTATCAACCCGATTCATATCAGCTCAATGACTTACCGACCAAGTCATCCTTATAGTCACATCAAGAGTGGCTCCACAAAATTAATCAAATTAATCCAACCAATTATATCTACGGACCCAAGGAAATGTCGTAGATCTCTATGCAACCAAACGCAAAGCATAGATACTCAAATTACACAACTTGGAAACACAAATGAAAATATAGATTCGGGATCCCAAAATAATACATGGGCTACAATATCAAATCCAAGAATCTTACCTTCCATTACAGTAGGCGACACTCTACACCTTTTGTTATCACCACAGAACCCTAATTCAAGGTACTGGACCACTTTACTATCCGACTCATGGATAAGGACAATCCTCAATCCTGCGACCAACTGACTACAATCAGAAACATACTCCCCAAACTCGTCGGGAAGAATACCTATCTATAAAAGAACACCCATGAAGATACTCTACAATATCTCTTATCTTTCCAAATATTGGGTCATCACAAACACCAATTTAATTCACAGGATTTACATCTCAAATTCTACAGAATCCAAGCCACCCAAAATTCAAACACTTGATTGTTATTATATCAATCACAATTTGCATCCTTCGATTCACAAACACTAGGAATTGAATCCAAGTCATCCGGACCTCGAGCCCACGATTCTACCTTACCCATCTCACTTGCCACGCCATATGAACTTCCCCCAATCCTAAGTCCTCGAACCGAGGTCATCCTAAGTTAATCCTCAAGGGATCCTTCCTCAACATCCCATCCCCCGGTCATCGCGCAGACAAGACCTTCAAGTCTCGCTATTTCATTTAACAGATTTAGATGCTTGGCCTCTCTATCACGTGGTTGACCACTTTCACGTCTCAACCCTTGCCTAGGTGACACGATCGACAATGGATATCCTTCCTAGAATAAGAACAATATAGGTTAGCTCATAACTTAGGCACTAACTAGAATAGTGTAAGCTAGACAACCCAACTTATCCACTAATTTCAAACTTAGCTCAAGCCCAAGATAACCAACTTATTTCGATTAAGGCACTAACCTAGGCTACCGAAACTAGATAATCAAACTTAACTACATATCCTGACTTAATCTTAGCCTAAGTCATATAAACTAGAGCTACTAGAGCTATCCAACCCTTTCTTAATCCTCTTACACCTCATCTACTTATTTCATCTATCTTACTCTAGTCTAAGCTTTTGCATAAGATCCAAATCAATCCCAAGGTATCTCTTTGTTTGATACCAACTGTGACGGATCGTAATTCCACTGAAAATTCGACAGAATTTCGTATATAAAATGGACGTCCGCCAAATATAAAACTTATATAAAACCCTGTATAATAACCACCACACACATATAACAAATACACAAGATCCCAACTGCCACCAGATACACAACGTGTGGCACTGACGTTATAACTCCGGATACGATGTTGGTATGAACAAGATGCCATTAGGTAAACAAATATAACCATAAAAATCTACGGAAGCTACTACATCCATCGTATACATCGAAAACTAAACTATACTTCCATCATCATCATCATTACACATATATGACCATAAGTGTGATGGAACGGATCCTATTCTATTAAGGACCTCCGTCAAATTCATACAAACAAATGCCCTTGAAATTTAAAACAATAATTTCTTATAGAAATTTGGGTAGAATTTTCTCTAAAACTGGATAAAAAAACCCAATACAAACAACCTGTACTAACACAACCTGGACAATATACAAATATTTAACTTCCACATTCAATCATTTCATAATTATAGGATCAACAAAATGCCATTTTATCCATGGCTCAAACAATAATCCTATCTACTAAATCAGAAATATATAAGAGATGTCGTCTAGGACCTATACATATCGAAAACATGATAGCAAAAGCAAAACTAATTTCCATAACATATGCCTGTGGAAGCATAAGTACTATTCTATTAGAATATAAAACATATCACAGCCATTAATACATGATTTTCATTTACAATTTAGATATTTACAACCACACTTAGCAAATTCCCAAAAGATCCTTCAAAGGGCTTCAGAATTCCATCCAGCTCCTTTCTAGGCTCTAACTATTCATGTTCGTCCAGATTCAGCTCTATAGTTCCCACAAAACCCTCCTCTCTCTCTTCTTTTCTTCTCACCCAAAACCCCCTCTCTGCTTCCCCCGATTCCTTGCTTTCTCCCTTCTATTATTATTATTATTATTATTATTATTATTATTATTATTATTATTATTATATATTTAATTATATTTCATTTTATTTTATTCCAAAACTTAAATCAATAGTTGAGCGACTGAACAGGCGCATCTTGGGTACTGGCCCAACAAGTCCAACTATCTTCCAAAATTTTATAATATTTAATTAATTTTTATCACACCTAAATTACAAAAATAGTAATAAATAATCCTAATTAAATTGGATAAAAATTTAGAATATTACACAAATTATGCAAAAATCTCAAAATAAACTGGTAAAAGCATTTCGGCATGGGGTTAGGGTTTCACTTATGAAATACGAAATAAAATTTAGAAATCAGAGATAAAATCAACATATATACATACTCAATACATGGGTTTTATAAAATATAAACTTGAATGCTCATCGGAATGAAAATATCGAAAGAAAACGGAAGAAAAAGTGCAAAGAGAGAAAGAAAAGTATATGGGTGCACTTGCCTCGACCCGATCGACAACTTCTTTAACTAGCTCCAAGCCGAAAACGAACTCGAGAGCCTTGATTTCCTCCTTCTCTCTCTTCTCCATGCTCTTTCTCTCTTGTCTCTCACAGATCTGTCGAAAAATTATGGAGAGAGAAGCCATGCACACTCGAGTGCCGAACTGGCACTTGAGTGCACGTCGTGCATGCTTTGGGAGCCCCTCTACTAGAATTGGTGCTTGATAGGGCGCTCAAGCGCAAGTCAGGTGCAGATCAGGCCTTGGGCATGCCTGCAGTGAGCCAGCTTCGTGCACGCGTCGTACGGGACTAGTTTCGATCATTCTAACCAAATATTTCACATCCTTGGACCCTAATTTTGATTATATTATATTAATAAGTCGTGATTATCATAATTTAAAACTTGAATGTTATTTATGGATTAATATTTCATGGTTTACAATACCCGTTCTCGATTTCGTTAATTTTGAGTCTTTGGGCTCTTCAATCCAATTTCTCTCATGTCTTTTGACCTTGATTCATTTATTTTCATTTAGTTATACCTAATTACTATATTTTGGAGACCGGTATCTTACAATGAGGGTAGTCCTTGATTATATGACTGTGGTAGTCATAATTGAAGCAAGCTTTTAAAATCTTGTAACATGGCGCCTCCCTTTATGAGATTTTTCACAATATGGGCACACGGCCATTGATGATTGAGGGCCTGATAAACCATGGATTTCTACAATTTTCTTTCCTTTTTCTGTTGGTTTTTATTTTTTGTGGGATCCTTCCGACCCTAAACTTTATCCTTACCCTTTGCTTGCCAAATTTTTCTTAAAGAATTTCTCCCTTTTCAACTCTCGTTCAAACAGAAGGGCTCAGTCCAATACATCTCCATATGTCCTTGGTTTCAACATCAATGGTTGCATCTTGGTGGCATCATTCAAACCCTGTAAAACTTTCTCACATTTCTCATCTCATCATCGACCATGTGAGGGGCATAACAGGATATCTCCATAAATTTGACATCGTATTTTGCCACAATTCGGTTTCCTTATCAAAAACAAGCAAATACATCCTCCTTTTTTTCCCTCAAACTTATAGGAAAGTACTTGTCCCTAAATTCTTTTATGAACATGTCCTATAAAATCTCCTCATTCTTTAAACCCATGGCTCTCTTCTTCATCGACCACCAATGGTACACCTCCCCTTCTAGCTTGTAGGAGGTGGACATGACTTGTCCTCAAGCCATAGATTCTGTTACGACTACCATCCTTGCCATTATGGCTAAGTACTCCTCCTGGTCAGGGTGTGAGCTTGGTCCAACATTTCTTCCTTGTCTAGAAGACATTTTTGATCTCATCACAAAATAATCAATCACATTAGAACCTCAAATCGGAAATAAGATATTCACTTGATGACTTTTTTGATACCGCTTTAACTGTTACTTCACAAATTCTGATCGCAATTTTATTAGAATTTTATTATTTAATTAACAATATAATTATTCATAGACATAAATCTCATGTCGATACCTTGGCCAATCAAAATAAAATAATATAAGTCATACACAGGATCTAAAATCTGCCACACAGTCAAGTAGCTCCAAAAACATTCCATATCAACATATCAGATTTTACATAAATAGTTATGCCGGTTAAAACATAATCAGAGTATACAATCTGTACAGGATAAAAATCAAAACCCATAACTAACAATTGATAATAAAAAAACTAACAGTTGGACCACGTCATCCCATGATTACTAATCATAATCCCTTATGAACTAATTGTCATGTTCTAAATTTTGATCCTATAATTAACTATTAACCAAATAATTATTAATTATCCAAATTATCATCTAATTAACATTCAAATGTAAACTTAATGTCGATACCTCAATTGACCACAATAAATACATAGGGCCTAAACATGTGCCACGTCTTGTTTGTCTCAACACCAACCAAAATGTAACATCGAACATTATGTAAAGAGTGGTTCCTATCCAATGCGTAATAAGAGTATATAAACTGCATAAAATAACCAGGATATCTCACGTACAATGTAAACATAATCTTAATGACTTAGAACATTGACTATTGCTGTCTGAAATATCAAAACAACAAATTAAGTTGCCTGAAAACACATTATAATATATATTAATCACTATTTGGATGATCACATCACAACATAAAACAAAGGCAGTCCAAAAACTAAACTTAATATATTAACTATTGTCTAAAAGCTACATAACAACATTAAACACTGTAACCATTGTCTGAAACCATTAAACAATATGAAAATTCGTAAAATTCTATTCTAAACTCTTCATAAAAACTCAATCCTTCATTCCTGATCGTCCAACAATAATCTATGCACCTCATCAGACGGGGTTAGTAAAACATAGAAATGAGTCACCCAAAAATTTTGTAAGGCACATAATATAATAATGATCATACATACTTTGCTTTTAAAACATATTGGAGGGATCAATGCATAGATTTCAATAATGTCACGTAATTTCATAACAATTACATTATCAGCTTATGTAGAATTTTTAGGTTTATCTTATCATATTCATACTCAATTTAAAATCATTAAATCATACTCAATTTTGATTTTTCTAAGGGATTAGGGCCAATAAACCTTACCAACTAAAGAAGTTGATAATTGAAGCCCAAGTTTATTTATTTTCACATAATTAAAGACCATATGCTACTATTCAAGACTCATAGGTGGATCGTCATACATATAATTCTATAGATGGGGCTGGACATCGCTTCTCACCTGCAAAAAATAGGTTCAGAAATTGATATATTACTATAATATATTGGGACATGCCATATTATCCTATCTACTAAATTATAACCATGGTTTAATACGTATTCTTATCTTAGGAAAATTCTGCACATTTCTTCTTAATTTATAATTTTCTCACTCCTAGAGAAAATGTTTATATTTTTTGACATAATTGTTAAGTTTTTTACATAATTCTATAATTCTTGAACATATAATACTTAAATTTTGTGTAGTAACTTAGCTGTGATAGACTTTAAAGCATGGAATGTAAATTTAGCATAATATTTCAGAAAAATTAGTAAAATGCAAAATTCAACAAACATACAAAACATCCCATTGAATTTCAGAACATATAGTGTATGATTTAACATGTTGAAACTTATACTCAATACTTCATAGTCATACAACATGTTGAGTACGAATTTCAGACATGTAGAAGTATAATACCAAGTTTTATGTGTGACGGAACGGATTTATTTTTTCCTCAAAAGCTTCCGTCAAGACAGGAACATGATAATTTATAAGCACACAACTAGCAATCATTCACAATTCTTTCTACAACAAGCATACTGTGAGATCCCAAAATCCAATGGCTCAAAGTGTAGGCTAAAATACAAAATCTAAACCGGCCGCCTTAAGCCTCAATCAAGTTCGGCCTTTCCTTAGTACAAAATAAGTCCGGCTCCACCCTTGTTAAATCAAGTCCGGCCATGTGAAATGACAGGCTAGTTTTGGATGTGCAAGAGGCCGAAGTAAAATTTGACTGGATTTGAAGAGTTGACCGGATTCGAAGATATTGATCGGATTGGAAGAGTTGACCGGATTTAAAGATGTTGACTGGAATTGAAGAGTTGACCTTATTTCTTGAAAGGTTTACAAAAATTGAAATCGGCACTGCATGTATTTGAACTCGGCTTAATTAGAAATATTGACCAAAAAGTTGACCGGATAAACTAATGGTAACTAAAGTCAAAAGAAAACTTTACTATTTAGTTAGAATCCAACTAGGCGGCGACCAAATAAAGTAGGTAAACTAATTTAGTTACTCCCACCTACCGTCTACAAACAAGTATGGGAGCAAGTTACTTACCCCACTTACCATACCAAACCCCTCCTCTATAAAAACCCAACGTCGGTTGGTTGATGTAGTCAGCCAATACAAGCAGAAAGGAGGGAGTGAAGGAGAAACTTCAAAACGGTGATACTGGGCAACTCTCATGCAAGTGTACTTCAAACGTTGTTTTTAAGTTCATGCTTTAAGAATATTGCAAGTGTATCTTGGACGCTGTTTTTGAGTTCATGCTTTAAGAATATTACAAGTTACTTCGGATGCTATTTTTAAGTTCATCTTTAAAGTTTATTGCAAGTTACTTCGGACGCTGCTCTTTAAGTTCTATTTTAAGAATACTGCAAGTATTCACTGCTCTATTTTGAAGTTCATGCTTTATTGCGCATGTACTCTGTTTTAAAGTTCCTACTTTCTGCATTAAATATCGACCTTCTGCATTGTAAAATGAACTTGGCTACATGAAAATTGAACTCGGATTCCTATATATGTAAAATGAACTCGATTTCCAACATATTAAAAGTACTCCGTCCTTTGAGAAAAAAAGGAGAGAACTCTATCCTTTTATTGAAAAAAAAGCACTCCGGCCTCTGTCGAAAAGAACTCTAACTTTTGTCAAAAAGAACTCTGGCTTTTGAGAAAATGAACTCCGGCCTTTGAGAAAATAAGCTCCGTCCTCTGAGAAAAAGAACTCCGTCCTTTTGTTGGAAAAAGAACTCCGGCCTTAAAATGAACTCCAGTCTTAATGTGAAATGAACTCCGACTTTTAATGAACTCCGTCCCTTTTGGCGAAAATCACTCCGTCCTGTTAGTGAAAAGCACTCTGTCTCTTTTAATGAAAAGCACTCCGTCCTGTTAGTGAAAATCTCTCCGTCCCTTTTAATGAAAAGCACTCCGTCCTGTTAGTAAAAGGCACTCCGTCCCGTTAGTAAAAAACACTCCGTCCTGTTAGTGAAAAGCACTCCGTCCCTTTGAGTAAAAAGCACTCCGTCCTTTGAGTGAAAAGCACTCCGGCTTTTTAAACACTTCGGCTTTTTAAGCACTTCGTTTTTTTGAGCACTCCGGCTTTTTGAGAAAAAGCACTCTGGCTTCTGAGCACTCCGGCTTTTGAACACTCCATCTTTTGAGCACTCCGGCATTTTGAGAAAAAGAACTTCGGCTTTTTTGTACTGAAAATGAAACCGGCTCCCTTAACTAGAAAAGAGCTCCGGCCCTTCCTTGATAAAAATCCAAACCGGCCCCAAGTATATTTATGCCATAAAATCGAAACCGGCCTCAAGTGTATTTTGAAATCGGCTTTAAGTATATGATTTTCGAATTAAGTTCTATGATTTGAAATCAGTTTGAAGTATATGATTTTGAACCGACCTTAATATATGCTGTACACAATTTCTGAATGGTAAATTGTGATGTTTCTGACTAAAAAAATGGCTTTCAGTAAGCAATAAGAAGAAAGTACTTCTATTTTTGTTATTTTAGGACCCGAGACTGACTACAGTCCGGATAGGTTCTCCGGTATGCCTCAGGATTTTTCGGTGGTAATCGAGGATAGCTCTTTCCATGGAGCGATTCATGGTCCGCCCTGCCCTCAAGGGCGTTAAGCGAGAAGGGACATAGGCCGACCTTGAGGTGGCACACAGTACAGATATCCCTCGGGACAGGATATATATGACATGATAGGCCTTGGATTGTGTGGACTAAACACAATCTATCCTTGATCATTCGCCCTATTTCGCTAGTAGGGTACACTGGCAGGGTCTGAAATTGTTAAGATATGTTACAATAAAAGATGAAAATGTATTGTACAATGAAAAGATGATAGAGTATTATCTGATGAAAAGATGGTAATGAATCGTATACAGTGAAAAGAGGACAGTGAACAGTATAGAGTATTGTTTTCAATTTTACCATGCATCGGTAAAGTTTATAGTTATTGTTTTATAGTCAATAGTGTAATGATTTATGAAGCATGAGATTTAATATCGTTATAGTATGTCTTTACTGTTTTTTTTAGATGATGTTTGATTAAATATTTTGGTTCTGCATGGTTATATGATCGTTTTGGCATAACCGTTTTACAGTTCATATGTATGTACCTTGCTGGGCCTCGGCTCACTATTTTATGTTTTCTACCCCTACAGATGAAGCTTTAGAACTTGTGCCTAACAAGTTGGAGTGATTAGAGCTTGTCTGAAGGATTATTAAAGACCTCGGAAGCTTATTTTGGAGAAATATTATTGTAATGACTTGATGGATTTCTATGGTTAAACATTTTTGGCTATGTACTCGGAAAATGAATATTTTGGAATGAATATGAATGCTTCCGCAAGTATTAGAATAACTTCCGCTATACTTATTATGGTTAAAAGTATATGGGTCCTAGATGGCATCTGTGATCATGTGTTGCACCTAATTGGTTTAGTTTGGGTTTTCAATTACGTTATGAATGACGGAATTAAAAAAAAAAAATCCATTCCGTCACACATACACAGAATCACATGTGTCATCCAAGGCATAAATCTACAAAAGTATTAGCTACACTAACAGTTTAATAACGAGATGCTGTCTAGGACCTGTACAGTATATCCAAAAGTTTAGAGTGGAAGCTAAACTAATAACCTCCAGAAGTATAGTTTTTTCTTTTTACTATCTCATACATCATGCATTCTATACAAAATCCACATGTCTATGAACATCCATAAATACAAGATCAGTATACAAAATCGCATGATCAGACAAGTATTTACGTGAACAGGCTCTCCCAAAAATACCCCAAATGCCTCAGGTCCTCAAAAGTCTTTAGAAATTTTCTCTTGATCACTCTTTCTCGTCAGGCGCTAACTCTACTATCTTATCTGGAGGGGAAAAAATAATAAAATAGTAAGCCAGGGCCCAACAAGGTACATGCATATGAGTAGTAAAACAGTAATGCAGAATCGTCATGTAACTATGCATAAACAGAACGGTTAATTAGATATAATCCAGGAAATAGAAAAAATATACTTTGACGGTATTAAGCTTTAGAATCAGAAATCAGTAGTTGGTAAACAGTAATCAGTAAACATTAATTAGCAAATAGAAAATGGTAAGCAGTAGTTGGTGTTTAGTATTCGGTAAACTGTAAACAGTATTCGATACTCGGTAGACGGTAAACGATAAACGGTACTCCATAATCGGTAATCGGTACGGTAAAGAATGAATATTACATATCGGAATGGACCCTACCCGATACCCTACTAGGCGAGGGTGAATAATCGAGGATAGATTGTGTTCACTCCACACAATCCAAGGCCTGTAACTGTAATATCCCATCTCACGGATTGGGACAAGTATGCCACCCGAAGGTAGGCCGGTGATAGTGATTCCTCCTAACCATAATGCCCCGAGGAAGGGTGGACCACAAATAACTCCATGGACAGAGTTATCCTCGATTACCACCGAAAAGTCCTAAGACATGTCGGAGAACCTATCCGGACTGTAAGTCAGTCCGGGTCTTAAATAAAGTAATAGAAATAACCTCTTTATTAAAAACCCTCTTTCATAATCATAGTTTTACAATTTACTTTCAGTTAACTTCAGAATGTACGGTAACAGTCTAAAACTCCTTCAGTTTTGCTTAAACAGTGCATGAAATTTTCATCGGTACAAGTCCGTACAAATTTTCAGAAACAAATTATACAGGGAGCTTCTCTTCAGTATCAATTAACTTTTATATAACTGGAGCTTTGGTTAAAAATCACTAAAACCCTTCATTTTCGTACTTAGTGCTTCGCCAAAGTCTTCGGACTCAAATTGATCTCTATACATGTGTTTATTCGTGAAATAAATGCCATAAATCCATGCATATATATTAAATCATGTAATTTACTCAAGCTTCACAATATTTTCGAGCTAGGATTTCATCACATATTTTCGGAAGCAATTCGAACAACATTTACATGCATGTACATGAAATCAAAGCCAAAACTTACAATAAACATGGATAAACACAAAATCTAACCGAATAATCGAAGGAAACATGCTTCATTTACTTTAAACATGCATCAACATCATTTTAAAGCATCTTTATCAACTTTAAAGCAAGAGGAAACAGTAAAAACGAAAAACAACGTCCGAAGTACACTTGCCTTGGCCCAATCTACCGTTATTTTCACCGGGTGTGGATTGGAACTAGCGATTTTCCTTTTTCCTCTTCTCTTTTTCCTCTTTTTCCTCTCCTTTGTGCATGCTTTGTTCTCTCTCTCTCCCTTTTCCCTTTTCTCCTTCCTTTTATAACAAAAACAAAGCAAAAAAGCGGGCAAAAGTCGGGACCGCGCTCGAGCGTGCCTCGAGCGCTCAGTGAGCGGGCCGTATTCTATTTTTCGCGCTCTAGCGGGCTATATTCTGTTAAACGAGCTGCACGGCCAGCGGGCGCGCGGCGAGCGGGCTGGTTACTGGATTTTGCGCTCGCTGCAGCACCTTGGGAACATAGCAGGCGCCACAAGGCTGCTTGTTGATCTCGGATATTTTCCAACTTTTTACTTTCAAATATCATTTTTCACTATAAGTTTGGCCTCTTAATGATACTCATCATTTTAATTACTTCCAATTTTCACGTTTTTGGTTCCGAGGCCTCACATTATGACATGAATGAAAGAGTGATCGTAGAAAACAGAAAAGTAATATCACATACTTGAATTTAGACAAAAAAATTCATACCTTTTTACCATCAAACAAAGAAGATTACACATGCATGTTAAACTATATCACCATGGCTTTTAAAAAGCATGACATGCATGAGTAATGGAATAAGAATTGCTCAAAAAATTTAGTAAGCAATAGCAATAAGAGAAAAAAGCTTGGAATGCACCTGCTTAAGCTCCACTTTATCAAAATTTAAGCTTTGATTCATTTAATTCAGTGTTCTTTGGCCTTCTTTCTCTTCCTCTCTTTCTTGTCCTCGTTTGCTTCTCTCTTCTCTCTCAAAAATTCCAATGAAAATGATAGAAATTAGCTGGTTGCATCTATTTGTATAGAGTGGCACTTGAGCGCTACTCAGGGGTGCATTAGGCCCCAAGGCTATTAGACTACAACATCCAAGCGATGCTCGGGCATGCCTCAAGCAAGTAGTTTCTAAGGTACCGATTTTTAGAATGTAGTAAATATGATAATTAAGTTAATATAAGTGGATCGAGGTCCAAGAAATTCGGAGAAATCGGATTGAAGGGCCAAAGACCAAGAATCGGTGGAATTGAGAACCCACATTATAATCTTAAAATATTAATCCGTAAATATAATTTGGGTTTTAAATTATGGTAATCATAAGGTATTAAATTAATATAATAAACATTAGGGTCGAGGTATGTGGGAAAAATATAATTTGGAGTCAGAATCGGACTATGGTGCCGGGTGACCCACGACGCACGCAGCCCAGCAGGCCAGCGCCTGCCCAGCGCTCGAGCTGCAGCAGTTGATAGATCCAGCTCAGGCGCACCTGCTATGCACCGTGGCTAGTGCTCGAGTGCCGGTCCATGTAAAAGCCGTGTGCATGCTTTTTAACCATTGCTGGACGCGGAATTGGGGGAAATTGGCGAGGGAGAGAGAGAGGGAACTCAAAGGGAAGAGACAGTAGGAGCGACATGGAGGCTCTTGGGTTTGACTACGGCTTGAAGCTAGTTGGAGAAATCATTGATCGGGTCAAGGCAAGTATACTCATACCCTCTTTGTTCTCTCTTTTGATTTTTATTTGTATTCTCTTGGGTATTTTCATTTTGGTACCCACCCAAATCATGTAATTCACAGAAACCATGATTATTTCATGAAGTATTTGTCATTTAATGTCCGGTTTCCCCTTTGATCTGCATGGTTTGGCTTAGCCCAAATCCTAGACCCATGTCCAGCTCATGTAACCCTCCATTTTGAATTTTGTGCATGATTTGTCCTTAATTATGATTTACCCATGTCCTAATTATGTATATTCATCGGTTGGGTGTTTGAATTCTGAATTTTGATCCATTTGGCACATCCAAAAGCTCTAAAATGTGCTCTGACACTGTTCATCCGAGGCAATGACAAATTTTGTATGATTCCACCTAATTTAATTGTTATGTAAACTATATTTATTTGCATATGTTTAATTGTATACCCTAAAAAAATATATTTGTGTTTAATTTGTGAAGGAAACATTGTTCAGAAGCCTCTAAAGTTATATTTGTCTCTCGATGGTAAGAAGTTTTATTCTTCCCTATGCTTGATGATCTCCATGCATACAAATTAAGTCATGAGAAGTCTTAAATCCAAAAGAAAGATAAAAACCATGCAAGTATTTGAAAAAAATTCTACAATTTGTTATATGATTGATTTGTTCTCTCAGATAGAAAAATTTGGTGGACCTTCCCTCAAAGAATAAGAAATCATAAAACAAGGACCACGAATTTATGTTGCGGAGGGTAATATCTCTTGGCATGCCATTAGTATTATAGTGGAGACTCAAGGATTATTTTGGCAGCGTATTGTAATGGGTGATACTCTTTGCAAGCTTTAGGGTATTACTGTGGAAGGACGAGGAACAGCCTCTGGGCCCCGAGGGACATTGGGGCATATTGTTATTGGCCCATCTATAGGCATGATATGTAGATAGCCCCCCTCTAGGTCTAAAAAAAGAGCTCATGACCTCAGATCATGTGGGGGTATCATGATCTTTTCCTCATTCTCCTGCACCTTTAGCAAGTAAGGCCAACTGGCCTTGGTCCGCAAACATAAATATAAATCGGTAAGTGCATTAAATCATTTTTCATATCTTCATGCACCCCTACTTATTGCTCCTATCTCATTCCCATTTTATTTGAATATATATTACTTATTATTTGTTTATGTTACTCTTGCTCAGCATTTGGCTCATCCTTGCTGCTTTCCTTTGCCTCCGGATTAGCACAGGCCTGTTTACCCGATGGGATAGAGTGGAGATTAGAAGTTGGCCTGGCACGGGACTCAAAGGATCACACCGAGCATCTAGATTTTGTAGTTTTGTGTATGTTATGGAGTAATGTATATATTTATATTTTAGAAGTCAGGCTTGTTGATGCGTAATGTATATATGATTAATGATCTGATAGCATAGTCCACTGTGTATGGATATTATTTCTACTTTCACGAGTTATTGTGATCTGTATTAGATACCTAGAGGCAACTCTCTTTAGTTGATGTGTTGTTTAGATGCACAACGTTGGAGCCACGAATAATATGTGGCATTTGGATCCTGTGTGTGAGTTGGTTGTTTATGTATGTTGGGTAGTTTGGAGTTATTTGGATATATTATGTTTGTCGTGCAGGAGATTGTATAGGTTTTGTATTAGCTTAATGGTCGTATTATAGATGAAACTCTATCGGATTTTCAGTGAAAAAAATACAGTTCGTCACATAGTTACGGCCAATGAGGTTTGAAAGTAAAAAGTTGAAAAAATACCCGAGTTCAACAAGCAGCAAAGTTGCCTGCCGTGCGCCCGAGGCGTGGCAGAGAGCGCAAAAAAATCCAGTAGCTAGCCACTCACCGTGCACCAAGCGAGCTCGAGCAAGCCCCTAGCAGAAACCCCAAGCTCGCCGCGCACTCGCTAGGCGCTCGAGGCAAGCGCTGGCAGAATGTAGCACACTCACCGCGAGCTCAAGCAAGGTCCCGATTTTTGCCCGCGTCCTGATTTTCATTTTTGTGATAAATGGAAGGGGAGAATATGAAAAAGGAGAGCAGCTGAGGCACGAACGATGAGGAGGGAGAAGAGAAGAGGAGAAAGAGGAAATCACTCGTTTCGACCCACTCCGGGTAAAAATAACGGTAGATCGGGCTCAAGCAAGTGTACTTCGGACGTTGTTTTTCGTTTTTACCGTTTTCTCTTGCTTCAGAATTGATGAAAATGCTCTAAATCTTTATTGTTTCATGTTTAAAGTAAATGAAGCATGTTTCCCTCGATTGTTCGGTTTGATTTTATGTTTACCCATGTTTATTGCAAGATTTGGCTTCAATTTCATGAACAAGCATGTAATTAGTGTTTGATTTGGTCCCTGAAGCATGTGATGAAACCCTAACTCGAAAATATTGGGGATTTTTGGTTAAATTGCATGATTTAGTATATGTGTTTAGATTTATGGCGTTAATTTCATGAATAAATATATATTTGGTGTTCGTTTTGAGTCCAAAAGTTTTGGCGAAGCCCTAGGTATGAAAATGAAGGGGTTTTAATGATTTCTTAACTATAGCTCCTATTATATAAAAGTTATTTGGCACAGAAATGAAGCTCCTGATTTAATTTGTTTTTAAAAATTTTACACGAATTTATACCAATAAATTTCCATGCACTTCTGAAGTAAAACTGAAAAGTTTTTAGACCGTTACTATATGTTCTGAACGTACTAAAGTTAATTGAAGAGAAATTGTGAAACTCTAATTATGAAAGAGGGTTTTCAATAAAAAAGTTATTTCTGACACTGTTATTTAGGACCCGTGACTTATTACAGTTAGGTTAAGTTCTCCGACATGCCTTAAAAACTTTATGGTGGTGATTGAGGATAACTCTATCTATGGAGTTATATATGTTCCACCCTTCCTCGAAGCGTTACGGTGTAACGACCCAAAATTTTAATAAGAAAATTTTAACCATCAAGTCCAGTCAACGCATGTTGACCGGAAAACGAAATAAAAAGAAGTTCGGATTTCATTGGTGAAATCCTAGTCCGAATTTCTGGATGAAAAAGAAGTCCGGATTTCCAGTGTAAGAAGAAGTCCGGATTCCCTTAATAAAATGAAGTCCGGATTTCCGTTGGTAAAAAGAACTCCGGATTTCCCTTGGTAAACAGAAGTCCGGATTTCCATTGGAGAAAAGAAGTCCGGAATGAAAATGAAGTCCGGATTTCCTTAGTAAAAACACTCCGGACTTCCGAAGTAAAAAGAAGTCCGGATTTGCTTGAAAGAAAACACTCCGGATTTCCAAAGTAAAAAGAAGTCCGGATTTAATGAAAATGAAGTCCAGTCTATAAAGACGGATTGAATTGTGTGAAGTAAAGACGGAGTAGTTTTTGAGATGAAAAGCCGAAGTTAAAGTAAAAGAAGGAGAAATCCGGTCAAAGAAAAATGTTGACCGGAGAAACGTAAACAAATAGAAAGGAGATAGAAATCCGGTCAACACTCGATAGTTGACCGGAAGTTGTTTGGATGAAGTCCGGTCACAGAAAAAGGAAGAATATTGGGAAGGAGCGACCATCAATAACTTGACTACTTCCGAGACTTATTGGAAAATGAACCTCATTGGGAAATGTAAGATTTATAAATATAACCCTTGGAAAATGTACAAACATAAATGATACCCTTGGAAAATAGGAAAATCATAAATGATGGCCACCAAAACCTAGGGCTATAAATAAGGACTTAAGGGCATTAGGATAGGGCACCACTAGAAATCTCAGTAAAGAAGAAGGCAGAAAGCTAAGGAAAAAGTAGAAAGGAATTCAGGGAAGATACTCACCCTATTTCTAAAATTCATGTTTACTTATGTTGCTATATGATATGAAGTATGCCTTTGCTGTCTTATGTTTTATCGTTCTGAAATGCATGTTTAAAGGAAATTACATTATGCATGATGTTAGACTATTCTCGTTTATGATTAATTATCAATTATTATGAATTTTGATGATTTCATGTTTACAGAAAGGAATTTTAGGCTTTAAGATGAAACATGAAAAGTCCTGCTATTGAACTCTGTCTTCAAAAGATCTCAATTTAAGATAAAAGACCTCCTAGATTTTGCGTAAAAATGATTTAGAGCTCCGGCATTTTAAAGAATGACTTGATTTAGAACTCCGCATTTTAAGAAATAAGTACTCCGTCCAATTTGAATAAGGAACTCCGTCCAAAAGAACTCCGGCCTTTTTATGAGTAATGTGCTCCGTCCTCTTTTGAAAAATACTCCGGTTTTAAAGAAGAGGAACTCTGGCCTTTACGTCTTTAAATAGTACTCCGAACTCCGTCTCCAGCTTTGACTAAAGAAAAGCAACTCCGTCTTTGTAAGAAAAGAACTCCGTCCCTTTAATAAATGAACTTCGGGAAATAAGGTTTCCGTTTGAAACGAACTTCGAAACTTAGTAAACATGACTCATCCTTTTTATTGGAAAAGAACTTTGGATATTAAACTTCGGATTTTATAAGAAAGTGAACTCCGGATTTAGAGCTTCGGATTTTTAACAGAAACACATTCCAGAATTTAGAACTTCGGATTTTGAAAAGAAAAGTGCTCTGTCCATGAAGCACTCCATCCTTTAAGTACTCCGGATTTTAAATAAGAAAGGCATTCCGTACTTTTTGAAAAGAAAGGCACTCCGTCCCTTTTAAGAAAAAGAACTTCGGTCTTGTTTAAAAATGTACTCCGTCCTTTATGAATAAAGAACTCCGGTTTTGAATGATCTTTGAAATTCCAGAGAAGAACTCCGGCTTCTATGAAAAAGAACTACGGATATGTAAAAGAACTCCGGTTTTTACGGCACTCCGGCATTGATAAAAGAAGTCCGGCTTTATGAACTCCGGTCCTCTGCATGAAATGAACTTCGGCCTATGTATTTATGAACATGAAAAATGGCATGTAATTACGGACAGGAAGTGGAACTCCATGACTTTTGATTTTCGAACTATGATGATTGGCCATTAAAGAACACGAACCAAGAACCGAGTTTCCATTAAGCTTGCTGTTAAAGATGGATGAAGGATATTGGAGTGACACTCGAGGATGCCTCCAGGGCCACGGGAGGGGACCTTTTGGTGGCATAAGAACTATGGACTATGGCCCCGTATGCCAGGTTAAAGGCATTACCTCCCGCCCCGAGGAGCATAATGAGGGGATACGGCTTTAGGTTGTGGGGTAGCACACAACCTGTCCTCGATGATGTCCGCTCCCGTCCGGTCCCTAAAGATGATATGAATTCCGAATGATTTTGATGAATTTTCTGAAGATAAGATGAAAGAACATGAACTAAAGAAGAAACGATATGATGATTTTTCTTATGCTATGCTATATATTTTGATAAAATTATATGTATGCTTGTGTTTTCTACATGTGAGTATCCTGCTGGGCTTTGTAAGCTCATTCTTGCAACTTTTCAGATGACAAGCTTATGGAGGACGAAGTTGAGTAGAATCCTATGGTGTAGCTGATTGTTTAAGGCTTTGAGCAGATTTTGGAGTTTTGTTTATTTTTGTTTTGAGGAAACTTGTAATATTGATTCCGCTGCTTATGAATGTTAGAATGTTTCCGTGATAATTTGGGATTAATGAAATTATAAATCTTTAGTATGCATATCAGGTTTGAATGAAGAAGAGAAAAAATTTTATGTTCACCTTTTTATCTTTTAATTGTAAGAACTTTGGATTTGACGATGGCTTTTGTTGGTAATAAAAGTCGGGTCGTCACAGTTGGTATCAGAGAGAAAACTGAGATGCTTTAGGATAGTTTGAATCAACACGGAAACTTAGGACAAGTTTAGTGTTGGCAAGAAGAGTGTCATCCTTACTTACGCTTTGGGATAAAGACTATTACGATAGTTATCTTTAGACTAATTGACTAACGAAATTGTTCTTTTCAGACGTTTCCGCAGCCATGTCTAATAGAGGAAGGAGAAATGATCAGGTTAACAACACTCTTGATCGTGAGGCAAGATATGCGAACCTACTGGACAGAATGGCCGAAGTCATAGAAGCCTTGACTCCGACCACTCCACCAACTCTGGTGACCACCCTAATTCTGTCCATCTGAAAAGGCCGGTCTAGGATCAGTTTACCAATGAACGAATCCCTGAATTTCTAGGGGAACCCGATCCGTTGAAGGCTGAAACATGGATTCAGCGACTGAAGAAGGTATTTGCAGTAATCAAATGCCCTGCTGGGGACATGGTGCTTTATGCCACTCATAAGCTGGCTGGGGAAGCACACCACTAGTGGGAGATGCAGAAAAGGATTTTTAATATGCCAGAGCGGGAGATTAGTTGGGAGATGTTTGAAGCAGCTTTCCTGGAGAAATATTTTCCTGCAAATCTTCGTGGGCAGAAGGAGGATAAATTCCTTCGCCTAAGGCAAGGAAATCGCTCGGTGGCAGAATATGATTCAAAATTTACTGAGTTATCTCGCTATGCCCCTTTCATGGTGGAAGATGAGGAGAGGAAGGTTAGACGGTTCTTTCAGGGATTACGGGACGATATCAGGAGACACCTTTCAACTCTAACGTTGACAACGTATGGAGAGGTGCTCGCAAAGGCGGTTATTTATGAAAAAGAATTGGAAAGGGGGGCAATGTCCAGACAAAGGACTTTCAGTCAGGCATCCAAGGCCAGTGCTAGTGAAGAGCCTTCGAAGAAAGCAAGACCATCAAGGTTCAGCGGGGAACAGAGCCGATCGGTGCGGAATTCTCGATCTACGGCTAATGATGTATGTGATCCTTGCGGGAGATCACATGGAGGGAAGCCTTGCTACAAGAAGCTGGGTGTTTGTTATAACTGTGGGCAGGCGGCGCACATGATCAGAGATTGTCCGCTCGCTAAACAAGTCCCAGGAGTTAAGTCTCCTATCCCAGCCAAAGTGTTTGCCATTTCTGCAAAGGAGGCTGAGAAGTCTACGGAGGTGGTAGAAGGTACACTTTCTATCTGTGGCATCTCTAGTCACGTACTCTTTGATTCTGGATCTACTCATTCTTTTGTCTCCTATAAATTTTTGAAACATCTCACGACCCTTCCCAAAGTTCTTGACTACCCATTAATGGTTGCCTCACCAACAGGATCGTCCGTAATATTAAATATAGCATTTTCTAATTGCCCAATAAAAGTAAATGAATATTTGATGCCTGTTAACTTGGTTGTACTAGAAATGAAAGACTTTGATGCGATCTTGGGGATGGACTGGTTAGCCAGGTATCATGCCAAGATTGACTGTTTTCGGAAAAGAGTAGAATTCACCATTCCTGGAAACAAGCCTTTTCACATTCAGGGTGTTCGGCGAAAGGAAGCCTCCTGCTTTATTTCAGCTCTTCATGCCAGACACTTGATCAGTGATGGATGCCAAGCTTATTTGGCCTTTGCTAGTGTAACTATAGAAAATCAAGAATCTCTGGCTAGAGAGATTCCTGTAGTACGGGAATTTGAAGACGTATTCACTGATGAATTACCTGGATTGTCACCCCAATGAGAGTTAGAATTTGGAGTGGAATTGATACCAGGTTCGGCACCGATATCCAAACCACCCTATCGGATGGCTCCGGATGAACTCAAAGAGTTGAAACAACAACTACAGGAATTGCTAGATAAAGGTTTCATTCGGCCAAGTGTGTCACCATGGGGAGCACCTGTTCTCTTTGTCAAAAAGAAGGACGGGACCATGAGATTATGTGTGGACTATCGAGAATTAAATAAAATCACCATCAAGAACAAATATCCTCTGCCGAGGATTGATGATCTCCTAGATCAGCTACAAGGAGCTTGCATATTCTCAAAAATTGATCTTAGATCCGGGTATCATCAGCTTCGGATCAGCAAGGAGGATATAGCAAAGACGGCATTTCGAACCAGGTATGGGCACTATAAATTTGTAGTAATGCCTTTTGGGTTGACTAATGCTCCGGCTGTTTTTATGGATCTGATGAATCGAATTTTCCAACCATACCTGGACAAGTTCGTGATCGTATTTATTGATGACATCCTTGTGTACTCGAAAATCTCTGAGGAACACGAGGAACATTTACGCACTACACTTCGGATTCTTAGGGAGCATCGGTTGTTCGCTAAATTGAAAAAGTGCGAATTTTGGTTGGAAGAGGTAGGATTCCATGGACACGTCATCTCCAAGGAAGGATTCTCAGTTGACCCTATGAAAGTGGAAGCAGTTGTAAAGTGGAACCGGCCAACTTCTGTGACAGAAGTGCGAAGTTTCTTAGGCCTGGCTGGATACTATAGACGTTTTGTGGAGAACTTTTCGCAAATCGCCTTGCCACTCACCCAATTAACTAAGAAGGATGCCAAGTTCGAGTGGACCAAAGATTGTTAAGGGAGCTTCCAGACGCTTAAAGACCGGTTAACTTCTGCTCCGGTCCTGACCATTCCAAACGGGTCAGGAGGACTGATTGTTTACTGTGATGCTTCGAAGATTGGATTGGGCTGTGTTCTAATGCAACACGGTAGGGTAATTGCCTATGGGTCGCGACAGTTGAAGGACCATGAAAGGAATTACCCAACTCACGATCTGGAGTTGGCCGCAGTAGTGTTTGCATTGAAAATCTGGAAGCATTATCTATATGGTGAAAGATTCTTGGTCTACTCCGATCACAAGAGTCTGAAATATTTATTTTCCCAGAAGGAACTGAACATGAGACAAAGAAGATGGATTGAATTCCTGAAAGACTATGACTGCGAAATCCGATATGAGCCAGGAAAGGCCAACGTAGTTGCCGACGCGTTAAGTAGGCAGCCTAGGATGCTAGCTAGAATGCAAGTTAAACAAATGGAGATGCTCGATTGTCTCATGAACTATGATGTCCAGCGTTATGTGCATGGGAAGCGGATGATTTTGGCGCATCTTCAAGTTCAGCCAGAAATAATTAATGAGGTAAAGGGAGGTTAATCGAATGATTCTTTTCTTGTAGAGATCATGGGCGAGCTAGATAAAGAATCCCGAAGTGAGTTTCAGATTTCGCCGGATGGAGTTTTGAGATTTAGAAATCGGTTATGTGTGCCGGACAATAAAGACTTAAAAGGGAAAATTCTTAAGGAAGCCCATCGATCCCGTTATACGATTCACCCAGGAGCCAATAACATGCATCAGGATTTGAAGAAGACATTTTGGTGGAGAAATATGAAAAGGGATATCGCAGCTTACGTGGAAAAGTGCCTTATATGCCAATAAGTAAAGGCCGAAAAAAAACAGTCATCTGGGTTATTACAACCAATGCCATTACCGTCTTTGGAAATGGGAGGATATCGCCATGGATTTTGTGGGATTGGTCTACCAATGACGCCAAGGAAACATGATGCTATTTGGGTGATTGTTGACCGACTAACAAAGTCAGCCCACTTTCTGGCAATCTGGATGACTTACCCTCTTGGTAAATTAGCCCAGCTGTATGTGAACGAGATTGTCAGACTTCATGGTGTGCCTGTCTCTATTGTATCAGATAGAGACCCTCGCTTTGTTTCACGGTTGGAAAAGTCTACATAAAGAATCGGGTCTTGAATTAAAATTTAGTACTGCTTTTCATCCGCAAACCGACGACCAATCGAAACGGACTATCCAGATTCTCGAGGATATGTTAAGGTCCTCAGTCTTGGAGATGAAAAGGACTTGGGATGATTCATTGGCTCTTGTAGAGTTTGCTTATAATAACAGCTACCAGGCCGGCATTGGCATGGCTCCTTTTAAGGCATTATAAGGGAGAAAATGTAGATCGCCAATTCATTGGGAGGAACACGGAGATAGAAGAATTTTGGGTCCAGACATTATCAAGGAGTCGGCAGAAAAGATAAAGATATTACATGAGAATCTTAGAGTAGCTCGGAGCAGACAAAAGAGCTATGTAGACCGGAGAAGATCGGCATTGAAGTTTGAAAAGGGCGATTTTGTGTTTCTAAAGGTATCACCATCCAAGGGAAAGTACAGATTCGGGGTAAAAGGAAAACTGAAGCCTCTTTTATTGGGCCTTTTGAAATCTTGGAAAAGATTGGAGAAGTAGCTTACAGACTTGCACTGCCTCCAAACTTGGCTGATGTACATGACGTATTTCATGTATCAATGCTTCGAAAGTATGTCCATGATCCTACTCATGTAATTGAGTATGAACCTTTGATGGTCGACAAAGACTTATCCTATATAGAAGAACCAGTGGAAATCTTGGATCGAAAGGAATAGAGATTACGCACCAAATCAATCGCTCTAGTAAAGCTGCTCTGGAAGAATCACACACCGAAAGAGGCAACTTGGGAACGAGAGGAAGAGATTCGGAACAAATACCCATATTTATTTTCTCGAGGTTAGTGACTCTATTTAAAATTTCGAGGACGAAATTCCTATAAGTGGGGGAGGTTGTAACGACCCAAAATTTTAATAAGAAAATTTTAACCATCAAGTCCGGTCAACGCATGTTGACCGGAAAATGAAATAAAAAGAAGTCCGGATTTCATTGGTGAAATCCTAGTCCGAATTTCTGGATGAAAAAGAAGTTCGGATTTCTAGTGTAAGAAGAAGTCCGGATTCCCTTAATAAAATGAAGTCCGGATTTTCGTAGGTAAAAAGAACTCCGGATTTCCCTTGGTAAACAGAAGTCCGGAATGAAAATGAAGTCCGGATTTCCTTAGTAAAAACACTCCGGACTTCCGAAGTAAAAAGAAGTCCCAATTTGCTTGAAAGAAAACACTCCGGATTTCCAAAGTAAAGAGAAGTCCGGATTTAATGAAAATGAAGTCCAGTCTGTAAAGACGGATTGAATTGTGTGAAGTAAAGACGGAGTAGTTTTTGAGATGAAAAGCCGAAGTTAAAGTAAAAGAAGGAGAAATTCGGTCAAAGAAAAATGTTGACCGAAGAAACGTGAACAAATAGAAAGGAGATAGAAATCCGGTCAGCACTCGATAGTTGACCGGAAGTTGTTTGGATGAAGTCCGGTCACAGAAAAAGGAAGAATATTGGGAAGGAGCGACCATCAATAACTTGACTACTTCCGAGACTTATTGGAAAATGAACCTCCTTGGGAAATGTAAGATTTATAAATATCACCCTTGGAAAATGTACAAACATAAATGATACCCTTGGAAAATAGGAAAATCATAAATGATGGCCACCAAAACCTAGGGCTATAAATAAGGACTTAAGGGCATTAGGATAGGGCACCACTAGAAATCTCAGTAAAGAAGAAGGCAGAAAGCTAAGGAAAAAGTAGAAAGGAATTCAGGGAAGATACTCACCCTGTTTCTAAAATTCATGTTTACTTATGTTGCTATATGATATGAAGTATGCCTTTGCTGTCTTATGTTTTATCGTTCTGAAATGCATGTTTAAAGGAAATTCTGTTATGCATGATGTTAGACTATTCTGTTTATGATTAATTATCAATTATTATGAATTTTGATGATTTCATGTTTACGGAAAGGAATTTTAGGCTTTAAGATGAAACAGAAAGTCCTGCTATTGAACTCTGTACTGTCAAAAGATCTCTGAATTTAAGATAAAAGACCTCCGGCATTTTACAGAAAATGATTTAGAGCTCCGGCATTTTAAAGAATGACTTTAGATTTAGAACTCCGGCATTTTAAGAAATAAGTACTCCGTCCAATTTGAATAAGGAACTCCGTCCAAAAGAACTCCGGCCTTTTTATGAGTAATGTGCTCCGTCCTCTTTTGAAAAATACTCCGGTTTTAAAGAAGAGGAACTCCGGCCTTTACGTCTTTAAATAGTACTCCGTCCTGTTATAAACTCCAGCTTTGACTAAAGAAAACGAACTCCGGCTTTGTAAGAAAAGAACTCCTGTCCCTTTTAAAATGAACTTCGGGAACTTCGTCCCGTTTGAAAAGAACTTCGAAACTTAGTAAACATGACTCGTCCTTTTTATTGAAAAGAACTTTGGATATTAAACTTGGATTTTATAAGAAAGTGAACTCCGGATTTAGAGCTTCGGATTTTTAATAGAAACACATTCCAGAATTTAGAACTTCGGATTTTGAAAAGAAAAGTGCTCCGTCCAAGAAGCACTTCGTCCTTTAAGTACTCCGGATTTTAAATAAGAAAGGCATTTCGTACTTTTTGAAAAGAAAGGCACTCCGTCCCTTTTAAGAAAAAGAATTTCGGTCTTGTTTAAAAATGTACTCCGTCCTTTATGAATAAAGAACTCCGGTTTTGAATGATCTTTGAAATTCCAGAGAAGAACTCCGGCTTCTATGAAAAAGAACTACGACTATGTAAAAGAACTCCGGTTTTTACGGCACTCCGGCATTGATAAAAGAAGTCCGGCTTTATGAACTCCGGTCCTCTGCATGAAATGAACTCCAGTTCTCTGCATGAAATGAACTTCGGCCTATGTATTTATGAACATGAAAAATGGCATGTAATTACGGACAGGAAGTGGAACTCCATGACTTTTGATTTTCGAACTATGATGATTGGCCATTAAAGAACACGAACCAAGAACCGAGTTTCCATTAAGCTTGCTGTTAAAGATGGATGAAGGATATTGGAGTGACACTCGAGGATGCCTCCTGGGCCACGGGAGGGGACCTTTTGGTGGCATAAGAACTATGGACTATGGCCCCGTATGCCGGGTTAAAGGCATTACCTCCCGCCCCGGGGAGCATAATGAGGGGATACGGCTTTAGGTTGTGGGGTAGCACACAACCCGTCCTCGATGATGTCCGCTCCCGTCCGGTCCCTAAAGATGATATGAATTCCGAATGATTTTGATGAATTTTCTGAAGATAAGATGAAAGAACATGAACTAAAGAAGAAACGATATGATGATTTTTCTTATGCTATGCTATATATTTTGATGAAATTATATGTATGCTTGTGTTTTCTGCATGTGAGTATCCTGTTGGGCTTTGTAAGCTCATTCTTGCAACTTTTCAGATGACAAGCTTATGGAGGACGAAGTTGAGTAGGATCCTATGGTGTAGCTGGCTGGAGCAGATTTTTGGAGTTTTGTTTATTTTATTTTGAGGAAACTTGTAATATTGATTCCGCTGTTTATGAATGTTAGAATGTTTCCGTGATAATTTGGGATTAATGAAATTATAAATCTTTAGTATGCATCTCAGGTTTGAATGAAGAAAAGAAAAATTTTTATGTTCACCTTTTTATCTTTTAATTGTAAGAACTTTGGATTTGACGATGGCTTTTGTTGGTAATAAAAGTCGAGTCGTCACATACGGTCAGTAGGAAAGTTCTATTTTTGGCCTACCTTTGGGAGGCACACCCGTACTGATCCCTTGGGATGGGATTCTCTGTTACTGATTATAGCCTTGAATTGTGAGAAAATATGCACAATCTATCCTCGATCATTCGCCCCCTCAGCTAGTAGGGTATACAGGCAGGTTCTGTTACCACTCTATTCTGTTACTGCTCTATTCTATACCACCGTTACTGTACTGATTATTGTTCTGTACCGATCTCTGTTATGTTCTGATATAAAATAGAAGTTTTTGACCTTCCTTTTTTATTTTACTGTCTGAATTATACTGATTATTGATTTCTAAGTTTAATATCGTCAAAGTATACTTTTTCTGTTTTCTAGGTTATATTCTATTTAACTGTTCTATTTCTGCATAGTTTTACGACAGTTCTGCATAACTGTTTTACTGCATCTACCTTGTTGGGCCCCGACTCACTGTTTTATTATTTTCCCCCTTTAGATGAGACTGTAGAGCTAGTGCCTGATGAAAAAGAGTGACTAAAAGCATCTTCTAAAGACTTTTGAGGATCTGAAGCATTTTAGAGCTATTTTGGAGAATCAGTTGGATGTAAAGGCCTAACTGGACATGTAATTTTGTATATGGATTCTATATCTATGGATATTTATGTATATGTGGATTTCGTATAGACATGCATGTGATGTATGTGATGGTGAAAAGGAAAACTATGCTTCTACTAGTTAATAATTTAGCTTCCGCTCTAAACTTCTGAATATTCTGTACAGGTCCTGGATGACATCTCGTCTATGAACTGCTAGTGTAGTTGATGGTTTTATAGATTAATGCCATGGATGGCATCTATGATCCTTTGTATGAGTGTTGTAGGAAGAATTGTGGTATAAATTGATAGTTGTGTGCTTGTACTGGTTGGTTATACAGGTTCTGTACAGGTTATACTTTTAGGTTTTCATCAAGTTACAAAGGAGACTCTGTCAAAATTTATGCAGAAGTCTTACCTTATATTTTGGTCCTAAAATCCTTTTTCTATCTTGACGAAAGTTTCTAAAGAAAAAAAATCCATTCCGTCACAATTGGTATCAGAGAATTGAGATGCCTTAGGAATTGATTGATTGAAAAGTGGAAGTATAGGCTTGAATCTCTGTGCCGAATTACTGTAGGAATATGTTGAGCAAGTTAAGGCAACTAGAACCCTTAAGAGATTGGTTCTTAAGCTAAGTTTAAATTTTCTTTAAACTATTGAATATTTATTTCTCATTCCATTGAATTCTTGTCCTTATAACATTGTGTTTATCTTGATTATAGGATGGCAAGTAGAAGGGGTAGAAGAAATTATCGTGGTGGTGGTAGTACACCCTATGATAGAGAGTCTGCTTACATTGATCTATTGGAGAGGATGACCAATGTAGTAGAATCTGTCGAGTAGAGACACATGGCTCCGGTTCCTGCACTCGAGCCAGCTCCGGCAGTTCTTGGTCCTACGACTTATGACAGATTCATAGCGAAATGAGCACCTGGCTTCCTAGGAAAGCCTGATCCGGCAGAAGCGGATGTGTGATTAAAGAGGATGAAGAAGATATTCACTGTGATCGGGTGTACCGATCGGGAGAAGGTCACCTTCACGGTCTATAAACTGGAGGGTGAAGCGGATAGCTGATGGAGCATGCATAAGAGGGTGATGAGAGTGCCCGATGATGTCATTACTTGGGAGATGTTTGAGGATGCTTTTATAGAGAAGTACTTCCCATCCAACCTCCAAGATTAAAAAGAGCAGGAGTTTATGAGGTTGAGACAAAGAAACATTACAGTGAAGGAGTACGATGTCAGATTCACTAAATTATCCTATTTTGCGCCCTTCTACGTAGAGGATGAGCAGAGAAAGGTGAAGAAGTTCCAACAAGGGTTACGAGATTACATTAGGAAGTCACTGTCGATTCTGAAACTCGAGACTTATGCTGAGATTCTGGATAGAGCAGTGATTTATGAGAAAGAAGTGGAGATGGAGAGATTTTATGCAAAGAGGACTGCTAGCCAAGTGGGAGTTAGTATTGGACCTACTGTGGGATCTTCTGGACCATCCAAGAGGACTAGGATAGCTGACAAGGGAAAAAGTATCATACCAGTTCAGTCAGTAACCAGTTCTAGAGTGTCAGCTGAAGATTGTACCTTCTGTGGGAGAATACATCTAGGGCAAGCAAGCCATAAGATATCGGGAGCATGTTTCGGATGTGGACAGTAGGGCCACTAGATCAAGGATTGTCCACCACCTCTGAGGTTAGAAGGAAAGAAGCCTACTGTCTCCGTAAAGGCCTTCGTAGTGACCGTTCAAGACCCGGAGGCATCTCCGAATGTCGTGAAAGGTACTCTTTCTATTTGTGGAGTTTCTGCATCTATATTGTTTGACTCGGGATCTACCAATTTCTTTTTTTCTCCATAATTTGCATGCTGCATTGTATCTGTCCCATGTATTCTGGATTGTGAATTGTCTGTGTGTATTCCCACTAGGTCCCCTGTGATTACGGATGTTATGTATCCGGGATGTATAGTTGAGGTGAATGAAAAATATTTGGTTGTGGACTTGGTGTTATTGAACATGGGTGATTTTGATGTGATTTTAGGGATGGACTGATTGGCCAAATATCATGCCAGTATTAACTATTTTCTGAAGAGGGTTTGCTTTAATATTCCTAGAATGAGACTCTTTTTCTTTCAGGGCATTAAAAAAAAGTGACGACCCGAGTTCCTGAATATGATGATTGGGAGATAATTAAGTTAAAATAGGTAAATTGTATTCAAAAGGTACGGGAGTAATGAATTGGAAAGCTCAAGGAACCGGAACTAGTAAATCGAGAACCGAAATCGTAAGTGGTGAAATGTTGATTCGTTGACAAGATTCGGGTTTTAAATTGTGATAATCATGACTTATTGAGGTTATATAATCAAAAATAAGGTCCAAGGATGTGAAAGATTGGGTTAGAATGGTCAAAACGGGTCCCGAATGGCGAAAACGCAACGTAGGCTTGCTGCAGGCTTGACTCGGGCCAGACCAGCGCCCTCCACGTGCTCGAGCCGTCCTATCGAGCACAAAAACCAATAGCAAGCCCGCTCAATGCATGCTCGAGCCCTGGGTCGAGCGGTGGGCTGCCAAAGCCTTGCCGCTGCTGCCCGCTCGAGCTCCGCTCGAGCGGCCGCAAGGCTGCTATAAGAACCCGCGCGGCTCTCTCTTTCTCATTTCCACGCGATTTTAGGGTTTGAGGAGAGACAGAGGGCGCCGACTTAGAGAGAGAAGAAGGGAGAACGAGACCTGGGAGCCCGAATCCAACCTCGAGCCAGTTAAAAAGGTGAAAGCACGCGTCGAGGCAAGTGTTCTCATATCCACTTCTCGTTCTCTTTCGATGTTTTGTGTATTTTCGTTGGGTATTTTGTGTCGATACCGACGGGGAACATTAGAATCTCGAAACCCATGCCTTGAGGTCCAAGAAAATGTGGTTGTTTGTCCGAATCGTGTCCAATTCGTCCGGGTGGGTTTTACCGAAACCCTAACCTACGAAATTTTGGGGGTTTTCCGTTTCCCGGCCGTGTATCATGAAATTGACATCAAAATCGGAATCCCCACGTCCCAATGATGTATATATGTCGGCCGCGGGTCCGATCTTGCACGTTTGGACCCGTTCGCGGCGTCCGAGCCAGTTAAAGGGGCGCTGTTACTGTTCACCCGAGACCGAAGGTCGATTTTGCGTGTTGTCACCTTCGTGAAATGATGAAATGATCCTAGAATATGAATCCCCATGTCCCAATTGTGTGTATATATCGACCGGATGCCGAATCTCGCAAGATTTGACTCGTTCGTGGCATCCGGGAGTCTTGAAATAATTCCGTAATTGTTTATCCGAAATTGAGGAATTTAATAGAAATTCGTTCGTGAAGCCCTTGACCCGCACCCGGACACCGTTTGAGCTTCTATTTGGAGTTAAATGTATAAATTGATTTGAGATTATAGTTACCCATGCCTCGGGTTCTATCGATTACCTGTTGGATGTCCAAAATTCCGAGAATCAACCGATTCGTGCACGTGTGCACTGTACATGGGTACTACTCTTCTGAAAATATCGGACGATATTGTGTAATACTTCCTTGTTTAAATGCCGATTAAAGGATATGTGTTTGTAGAGAGAGAAAGTTGAGGCACAACAGCAAGCACGAAGAGGAAGAAAGGGGAGAGACCACCGTTCCGATCCGATCCGGGTAAAATAATTGTAGAGCGAGCTCAGGCAAGTGTACTTCGGACGCTGTTTTTCACCGTACCAATTTATCATGCTTTAAGACCGTTGAAAATGCTCTAAAATGTTGATGATGCATGTTTAAAGTACATGAAGCTTGTTTCCTTCGATTACTTGGTTGGATTTTATGTTTATCCATGTTTACGCAATATTTAGCTTCGAATTCATGAATAAGCATGAAAATAGTGTTTTGATTTGTCTCAGAAAGCATGTGATGAAACCCTAGCTTGAAAATGTTGTGTAGTTTGAGTAAAATGCATGATTAAGTATGTATATTTGGATTTATGGCTTGATTTCATGAAATAAGGCTTGTTTAGAGACCGATTTGTGTCCGGAAGTTTTGGCGAAGCACTAAGTACGAAAATGAAAGGGTTTTAGTGATTTTTAACCAAGCTCCAGTTATAAGAAAGTTAATTGACATCGTAATGAAGCTTCCTGTATAATTGTTTCTGAAAAATTGCACGGACTTGTACCGACGAATTTTCATGCACCGTTGAATTTAATCTGAAGGAGCTTTTAGACCGTTACCGTATGTACTGAAAGTGAATCTTGAAACTATGATTATGAAAGAGGCTATTTATGTTATAGCTATTCTAGGACCCGGTACTGACTTCAGTTCGGATAGGTTCTCCGGCATGCCTTAGGACTTTTCGGTAGTAATCGAGGATAACTCTGTCCATGGAGTTATTTGTGGTCCGCCCTGCCCTCGGGGCGTTACGGTCAGGAGGAAATTTCTGTTACCGGCCTACCTTCGGGTGGCACCCTGTTCTGATCCCTCGAGTTGGGATACCCCCTCAAGCTCGGCCTTGGATTGTGTGGAGTGAACACAATCTATCCTCGATCACTCGCCCCCTCGGCTAGTAGGGTACGCTAGCAAGTTCTGTACTGTTCTGATATGTTACTGCTTTCCGATTCCTGATTTCCGATTTCCGTTATTGGCTCCTGTTTACTGACTCCCATTATTGGTTACCGTACCGATTACAGTTTACTGTTACCGATTCTGTTTACCGAGAACTGATTTCTGTTATATGAAAGGTATTACTGTCAAAGTATGATTTTCACATTTCCTGAATTACTTTCTGTCTAAACCGTTCTGTTCTGCACCGTTACATGACTATTCTGCATCATGGTTTTACTATTCATATGCATGTACCTTGCTGGGCCTCGGCTCACTCTTTTAGTGTTTTTCCCCCTTCCAGATGAGACAGTAGAGCTACTGCTTGATGAAAAAGAGTAAACAGAGAAGAGTTGCTTGAAGACTTTTGAGGACCGCCGCCTATTGGAGCTATTTTGGAGGAGCCTGTTGATGTAAAGGCTTAGCTAGAAACATGATGTTTATATACTGCTCTTTTGGTCCCTGATGTTATAGAACATGTGGAATTTTGTATAACAAGCATGTGAAATGTATGTATGATAGTAAAAGAGAATATACTATGCTTCTGCAGGTTGTAGTGTACTTCCGCTATACTTTGGATTTCCTGTGCAGGTCCTAGATGGCATCTCGTTATTTATCTGTTAGAATAGTAATTGCTTTGATGGATTTGTGCCGTGGATGGCACATAGGATCCTGTGAATGATTGTTGTAGGAATTGTGAATGATGGATAGTTGTGTGCTTGTTATGGATGAATATTACAGGTTTGTATTTTTGGGTTTTCATCCGTTTAAAAGGAGACTCTGCCCGAATTTCGCAAAGTCTTACCTTAATTAGATCGTTAATTATGTTATCTGTTTGACGGAAGCTTTTGAGGAAAAAAAAAATCCGTTCTATCACAGGGTGCCTGTGTTAATCTCTACTTTACATGCCAAGCATTTGATGAAAAGTAGATGTAAAGCTTACTTGGTTTATGCCTGCACTTCTGGGAGTCACAATGTGCTAGCTAAAGACATCCTAGTTATTTGTGATTTTGAGGATGTATTTTTAGATGAGTTACCTGAATTATCTTTGTACCAGGAAATTGAGTTTGCAATTGCTATTGTTCCTGGTGTTAGTCTGGTTTCTAAGGCCCCTTATCGTATGGCTATGGCTGAATCGAAGGAGTTGAAGTTGCAATTACAGGAGCTGTTAGACAAGGGTTTTATCAGACCGAGTGTATCTCCTTGGGGTGCACCGATATTGTTCGTGAGGAAGAAAGATGGGTCTTTGCGGTTGTGTGTTGATTATCGTGAGTTGAATGAAAATCATGATTAAAAATAAATATCCTCTACCGCATATTGATGACTTATTTGATCAGTTGCAAGGATCTCGGGTGTTCTCAAAGATTGATTTGAGGTCTGATTATTATCAATTGAGGATCGAGCCGGAAGATGTGGCTAAGATTGCTTTTCGAACATGTTATGGCCATTATGAGTTCCTTGTTATGCCTTTTGGCCATACGAATACTCCAGCTGCTTTTATGGATCTGATGAATAGGGTGTTCAGGCCGTACTTAGATAAATTGCTGGTGGTGTTCATTGATGATATCCTGATTTATTCAGAGGATTATGAGGAGCACAAGATTCATTTGAGGATAGTACTTCAAGTGCTTCGTGAGGAAAAATTGTATGCTAAGCTGTGTAAATGTGAATTCTGGCTTGAGAGGGTGATGTTTTTAGAGCATGTTATTTCTGATGGTGGTACTTCTATGGATCCCAGGAAAGTAGAGGCTGTTACAAACTAGAGCAGGTCAGCTTCTGTGACGGAGGTTAGGAGCTTTCTGGGCATGGTGGGATATTATAGACATTTTGTAGAGAATTTCTTGCAAATTGCTATGCCTCTAACTCAACTGCTGAAGGAGGCTAAGTTTGTGTGAACTAAGGAGTGTGATCTGAGCTTCCAAGAGCTAAAAAATTGCTTGACTACCGCTCCAGTGTTGATTATTCCAGAGGGTTCAGGAGACTATGAGGTGTACTGTGATGCCTCTAAGGCAGGTCTAGGATGTGTATTGATGCAGCATGGTAAAGTTATAGCTTATGGATCTGGGTAATTGAAAGTACACAAGAAGAACTACCCTACTCATGATTTGAAGCTTGCTGCTGTTGTTTTTGCTCTGAAGATTTGGAGACAATATTTGTATGGTAAAAAGTTCCTTGTGTACTCTGATCATAAAAGTTTGAAGTACCTATTTTCACCGAAGGAACTTAACATGAGGCAAAGGAGATGACTTGATTTCTTGAAGGATTATGACTGTGAAATTACAGATAAGCCAAGGAAGGCCAACATAGTTGTGGACGCATTAAGTTGCCGATCTGGGTATGTGGCACACTTGCAGATCTAGCAAATGAAAATGTTGGATTACCTGAAACAATGTGATATCCAACGTTACGATAAAGATGATAGAATGCTCCTATCATATCTTCAGATCCAACCGGAAGTAGTCAGTGAATGATTCGTTCCTTATGGATGTTGTAAGTGATCTGAGTTAGGAATCTCGAGCTGATTTTAACATTCAGACTGATGGAGTGTTGAGGTTTAGAGATCAATTATGTGTACCGAATGACAGAGAATTGAAGGAAAAAATTTTGAAGGAGTCTCACTGGTCCCAGTATACGATTCACTCTGGGACGAATAAAATGTATCAGGATTTGAAGATCACCTTTTGGTAGAGGAACATGAAGAGAGATGTCATGGCTTATGTGGAGAAATGTCTGGTATGTCAGCAACTAAAAGCTGAGAGGAGAAACCTTCTGGATTATTACAACCTATGCCGATCCCGAGCTGAAAATGGGAAGATATTGCTATGGACTTTGTATCGGGTTTACCAAGGACTCTAAGGAATCATGATGCCGTTTGGGTTATAGTTGATCGGCTGACAAAATCAGCCCACTTCTTGTCGATCAGAATGACCTATTCACGTGATAGTTATATATGAACGAGATCAAGAGGTTTCATGGAGTTCCTGCCTCCATTGTATCTGATAGAGATCCATATTTTTTCTCGAGGTTTTGGGAGAGCTTGCTTGAGAAGTCGGGGACAGAGTTGAAATTTAGTGCTGCTATCACCCTCAGACTGATGGCCAATCAGAGCATACCATTCAGATTCTTGAGGATATGTTAAGGGTGTCTGTTTTAGAGATGAAAGGAATTTGGGACACTTACCTGGCACTAGCTGAATTTGCTTATAATAACAGCTATCAAGCTAGTATCGGCATGGCACCTTTTGAGGAGTTGTATGGGAAAAAATATAGGTCGCCGATTCACTAGGAGGAGACTAGAGATAAAAAGATTTTGGGCCCGGAAATTGTGAAGGAAACAGCAGAGAAGATTAAACTAATCAATGATAACTTGAAGATTGCTCAAAGCCGACAGAAAAGCTTCGTGGATAGGAGGATGATTGAATTGAGCTTTGAAGTTGGAGATCTTGTATTTCTGAAGGTTTCACCGTCTAAGGGCACGTTCCAGCTTGGAGTAAAGGGAAAACTGAAGCCGCGGTTCATTGATCCTTTTGAGATTCTGGAAAGGATCGGGGAGGTAGCCTACAGGTTCGTGTTACCACCTAGTCTGACAGGCGTACACGATATATTTCATGTATCAATGCTTCGAAGTACGTCCACGATCCTGCTCACATGATTGACTATGGATCCTTGGCTATCGATAAGGATTTGTCCTACGTTGAGGAACCACTACAAATTCTGGATCGAAAGGATCAGAAGTTGCGTACGAAAACCATTCCCCTAGTGAAGATACTATGGAGGAATCATTCATCGGAGAAGGCCACGTGGGAGCACGAAAAGGAAATCCGAAGCAAATATCCCCACTTGTTTTATTGAGGTATGTAGCTTTGTTTAATTTTGTGGATGAAATTTCTTTAAGTGGGGGAGAGTGTGAGGCCCCAGAACCAAAAACATGATAATTGGGAGTAATTAAGATAATGATAATCATTAAGAGGCCAAGCATGCATTGAAAAATGAGGGTTGAAAGTAAAAAGTTGGAAAAATACCCAAGTTCAGCAAGCAGCAGAGTTACGTCTACCGTTCGGTTCGGGCGCGGCAGCGAGCGCCAAAAAAATCTAGTAGCTAGCCGCTCGTCGTACGCCAGGTGCACTCCATTGAGCCCCTGGAAAAAACCCCGCACTCGTCGCACACTCGCTGGGCACTCGAGGTGAGCACTGGCAGAATGTAGCGCACTGATCACGCGCTCGGGACTTGCTCAAGCGCGGTCCCGACTTTTGCCCGCATCCTGATTTTCATTTTTGTTATAAATGGAAGGGGAGAAGATGAAAAAGGAGAGTAGTTAAGGCACGAACAAAGAGGAGGGAGAAGAGAAGAGGAGAAAGAGGAAATCACTCGTTCCGATCCACTTCGGGTAAAAATAACGGTAGATCGGGCTCAGGCAAGTGTACTTCGGATGTTGTTTTTCGTTTCTACCGTTTTCTCTTACTGCAAAATTGATGAAAATGCTCTAAATCGTTATTGTTGCATGTTTAAAGTAAATGAAGCATGTTTCCCTCGATTGTTTAGTTAGATTTTGTGTTTACCCATGTTTATTGTAAGATTTGGCTTCGATTTCATGAGCAAGCATGTAATTAGTATTCGATTTAGTTTCGAAAGCATGTGATGAAACCTTAACTCGAAAATATTAGGGTTTTTTGGTTAAATTGTATGATTTATTTATGTGTTTAGATTTATGGCGTTAATTTCATGAATAAAAACATGTTTGGTGTTCGTTTTGAGTTCGGAAGTTTTGGCGAAGCCCTGGGTACAAAAATGATGGGGTTTTAATAATTTCTTAACCGTAGCTCCTCTTATATAAAAGTTATTTGGCACTGAAATGAAGCTCCTTGTATAATTTGTTTTTAAAAATTTTACACGGACTTATACCAATAAATTTTCATGCACTTCTGATGTAAAACTAAAGGATTTTTAGATCGTTACTGTATGTTCTGAACGTATTGAAGTTAACTGAAGGAAAATTTTGAAACTCTGATTATAAAATAGGATTTTCAGTAAAGAAGTTATTTCTGATACTATTATTTAGGACCCAGGACTGATTATTGTCAGGTTAGATTCTCCGACATACCTTATAACTTTACGATGGTGATCGGGGACCACTCTAACCATGGAGTTATATGTGGTCCGCCCTTCCTCACGGTGTTACGGTCAGGAGGAAAGTTCTATTTCTGGCCTACCTTCGGGAGGCACACCCATACTGATCCCTTGGGACGGGATTCTCTGTTACTATTTATAGCCTTGGATTGTGAGGAAATGTACACAATCTATCTTCGATCATTCGCCCCCTCAGCTAGTAGGGTATACTCACAGGGTCTGTTACCATTCTGTTCTATTACTGCTCTGTTCTATACCACCGTTACCATACTGATTACTGTTTTGTACCAATCACTGTTATGATCTGATATAAAAGAGAAGTTTCTGACCTTGCTTTTTTATTTTGCTTTTTGAATTATACTGATTACTGATTTCTGATTTCTGAATTTAATATCATTAAATTATGCTTTTTCTATTTTTTAGGTTATATTCTGTTAACCGTTCTATTTCTGCATAGTTTCACGACTGTTCTGCATAACTGTTTTACTGCATATATGTTGTTGGGCCTCAGCTCACTGTTTTATTATTTTTTCCCTCCAAATGAGACTATAGAGCTAGTGCCTGATGAGAAAGAGTGACTGAAAGCATCTTCTAAAGACTTTTGAGGATCTGAAGCATTTTGGAGCTATTTTTGAGAATCAGTTGGATGTAAAGGCCTAACTAGACATGTGATTTTGTATATGGATTCCATATCTATAGATATTCATACATATGTGGATTTGGTATAGACATGCATGTGATGTACGTGATGGTAAAAATGAAAACTATGCTTCTGCTAGTTAATAGTTTAGCTTTCACTCTAAACTTTTTGATATTCTGTACAGGTCTTAGATGGCATCTCGTCTATGAACTGCTAGTGTAGTTGATGGTTTTATAGATTAATGCCACGGAAGACATCTGTGACCCTAGGTATGAGTGTTGTAGGAAGAATTGTGGTATAAATTGATAGTTGTATGCTTGTACTGGTTGGTTATACAGGTTTTGTATAGGTTGTACTTTTGGGTTTTCATCCAGTTACAAAGGAGACTCTGTCAAATTTTTTGCAGAAGTCTTACCTTATATTTTGGTCATAAAATCCCGTTTCTGTCTTGATGGAAGTTTCTGAGGAAAAAAAATTCATTCTGTCACAATTTTTCACATCTTTTGACTTTAATTTAATTATATTAACTTAATCAATTAAGATTTTCATAATTAATGACTTAGGCCTAACATTCCTTACCGCCTTACAAAAATTTCGTTCTAAAAAATTTACAAAAATTTTACAAATCTCAATGAAGAAACAAATGTGGGTGTATTTCCTAGATCTCATCTTCTGTTTCCCATGTGGCCTCTTCAAATGAATGATTCCACCACAAGACCTTCATGAATGGAATCACCTTTATTTGAAACACTTGGTCTCTTCTACTCAAACTTTGAACCGGTTCCTTAACATATGTCAAGTCTTCACTAATTCTCAACGGCTTGTATTCAATGATGTGCATCGGATCATACACATACTTTTGAAGCATCGACATGTGGAACACATTATACACTTCTCCCAAATTTGGAGGTAGAGCTAACCAGTGGGCCTGTGGCGACCCGAACCCGAATAACTCAAAAACGAAGCATCGGGCCGCACACGCGGAAATCAAAAATTTAAAACCAAATAAAGCCATTCAATAATCTAGTTCATATCAATTCTTAACTGCCTCATGATAACCATACATCATCCATACAAAATTAAAAAGTCATAAAACCAACAGAAATTAAATAAGTTCCCTAATAATTTAAATCTAATCCTCTCATTCATCAGGATCATCTTCTCACGTCTGTTTCTTCCTGCTAACCGCTATCATCTCAATCTGAGCCAAGAAAACACAAGGGTGAGCTAAAGCCCAGCAAAGCAATATAATCAATAATGTCGACAACAATAAAAATCTCTGGATATCAACTACCGAGGCTCTACACACCCTAACAACCTACTATATCCGAGACAGAATACAACACGTCGTGAATACGACTCTAGGCAAAACGGTCCATAAGACCCGAACATCCAAAAATAACAAGAGTGCTAAAACAACGGAAATCCCCGAATCCGATCTCAACGATACTGGGAACTTCCCCGGTCTATATGTCAAACGACGACCAACACACTCACGATAACAATACAACATGGATTCTACCAATCCGAGTATCACAAGATCCACACAAGGATATTGCCACCACAACAAATGAGGTACTCACAATCATATGGAATCACGAAGAATCTCCTGGATCTTATTCCGCTCATCAGAACCAAAGGTCACGTATGTTCCCCGCCACCGGGTACTTGCACGGGCTACCCGATGCTCGCAAGTTTGGCCACCGACCAAATCCATGGTCCACCGAGACTCGCTCACGGGCATGCAGACGTCTCCCGAGCATGACCAACATCATGCTCTTCACAAGTCAAACCCCAATCTCCCGCCATGATATCCTCGATACCATGATCTACGATGTTCACAGAGCCATAAGCATCCCGCCACACTAGGCAATGTACCTCAACACCACCAGGATACGGAAATCAGTATCGGATAAGTGTAGACCACATTAAAGTACCAAAGCCTCCCATTCGACCAGATACTTCAATGTTTTCACCCACTCTCCTCAACCTTGACCGTAAGAAACCAACGAGTTCAAATACTCACACCACAAGTATAACACAAAGAATACTTTACAACTTCGCAATGCAACGTCGTTCGGTCTTGACTGACCACACTCACACAACAATTCCAACACAAAGAATTGAATATCGGTACATCCAAAAAGGATTGCAAGGATCACAATATGATCGGTTTGACTGCCTCACTATTCTTTCCGAGTTCATTCGAACGATGCCTACCACTAAGGCCAACAACATAACCAATTATATTTTTATCCCACTAAATAATTTATTTAGCCCAGCCCAAAACTTACTTCAATTACATCTTTAAAATTTCATTGGGCCCATGGCCCAATCACACAACTACTCACACATTTCTTTATTATTATTGGGCCTTCAGCCCAAAACACACCTTTCACATACACACTCACACACACCGTTGGGCCCACAGCCCAACACACCCACACATTACACAAATACACATTGGGCCCATGGCCCAAACACACACTATATACACACTGTTGGGCCTTTGGCCCAACATCACACACCGTTGGGCCTCCGGCCCAACACGCACGCTGGGCCTTTGGCCCAACACTTCACGCTGTGGCGCCGACGGATTCGCTGCCGTCAACGGCCATGGCCGCCGCCAATCCACGCCGGCCCCGACGCGTCCACTCCGGCTGCCTCCACACACACCCACGACTACCCAGCAGCCCAGTCTTCCACGCACCACTACCCAACGCACGCACAAGCAGCCTTCGCCGCTTCTCCCTCATTCTCGCAACACACACACCGCAACACACGAACACGAGAACGCACTCGACGGCCACCCTTAATACACCCACAAGTCCCGTATAATCGTATTTCGTATAAATACAGTAACCTGCCGTACGCACTCCAAGCGATCGAACACAACATTCTGTTTCTTCATCGATTTAAACCGCAACACAAAACAGAGTAAGGAACGATTCAAGATTTGGACATTGAAATCATATGACCGAAGAAGAACAAACCGCAAAAATGACAAGGAAACGGAAATCACTTGCAGATTGAAGAGAAACGAGCAGGAATACTTGCTTGATTAACACGGCTCGAGAACGGCTTCAAATCGCTCCGCCCGCTTCAGATCCGGAAAACGGCTTGACGTCACATTTACTTTCGCAGCAACCAAATGGCAACGGCAACGGGCGACGAAACTCGACAAACGGTTTTGGAAGACGACCTCGGGATGAACCACGGCTCGATTTTCTTCTTCCTTCACTTCGCGAACGAACCCACAACCGCGCTTCATTTAAATCGACGGTTCCGCCACAATGGAGCCCGTTGCAGAGAGAAGAGAGAGAGGGAGAGAACCCTCGCAGACGAGGGCGAGAAAGAGGGAGAGAGGGAGATTGTGAGGGAAATTGTGGGAAAATGGCGCCGGAGCTTCGGGAAGAAGGTGGGGGTGACGGGGTTGGGTTTTGTTTTATTATTATTATTATTATTATTATACGTTTATATAAATATTTAAATTTATTATTATTTATATCACCATAAGTATTTATATATTTTTATTTCGTAATAAATTTAATTTCACCCGATTAAATCTTTTAATTTCATTCATAAAAATATCCGGGTATTACAATCCTCCCCTTAAAAGAATTTCGTCCTCGAAATACAATCTCAACCACTAAATAAATGGGAATATTTTTCCTGACCTCATCCTCCAACTCCCACGTTGCTTCATCGCAGGTGATGACTCCACTGAACCTTCACCATCGGAATCACCTTCTGTCGCAACGTCTTATCTTGACGATCCAATATCTTCATTGGTTGCTCTTCAAAAGATAGATCCTCACGAACACGTAACGCCGAATAATCAATCACGTGCGTTGGATCGTACACATATTTCCGTAACATGGAAACATGGAAGACATTGTGCACTCCAGATAAAGCTGGTGGTAAGGCCAATTTGTAAGCAACCTCACCGACACGCTCCAATATCTCGAAAGGCCCAATGAAACGCGGTCTGAGCTTTCCCTTCATGCCAAAACGAGCCACACCTTTCCAAGGGGAAACCTTCAGAAAGACGCTGTCACCAACTTCGAATTGAAGATCACGACGTCGCTGATCAGAATAACTCTTTTGCCTGCTCTGAGCCTCGTGCAAGCGCTCTCTAATCAAGCTGATCTTAGCAGTAGTCTCCTGCACTATGTCAGGACCCATGATCCTACGATCTCCAACCTCCTCCCAGCTAATCGGTGATCGACACTTCCGCCCATAGAGTGCTTCAAATGGGGCCATACCGATGCTCGACTGATAGCTGTTGTTATAAGCAAATTCGGCTAACGCCAAGTGTGAATCCCAGCTACCACCCAGATCGAGAACAGATAAACGCAAAGATATCCTCAAGGGTCTGAATGGTCCTTTCCAGACTGGCCCATCGGGCCGAGGATGAAAAGTCATCTTGAACTTAAGCCGCGTGACCAACTCCCGATGCAAACTCCGCCAAAATCGAGACAAAGCGAGGGTCTCGTCAGAGATAATGGTCACCGGCACTCCATGCAATCCGATGATCTCCTCAATGTATAGTCGGCCAAACGTTCTAAGGGCAACGTAACTCGTGGCCAAAAATGAGCAGATTTCGTCAAACGGTCGATTACCACCCAAACACGCTCATGTCCTCGGGCCTTAGGGAGTCCAAATACAAAGTCCATGGCAATGTGCTCCCACTTCCATCCTGGAATAGGCATCGACCAAGCTTCCCGGTGGATGCTGGTGCTCAGCCTTCACACCTCTTGACATATCGAACAACGAGCAACAAAATCAGCAACATCCTTCTTCAATCCTCTCCACCAGAACATCCTTCTCAAATCCTCGTACATCTTGGCACTACCAGGGGTGAATGGTGTATCTAGACCGATGTGCCTCCTCAAGAATCTCGTCTCGCAATTCTTTGACATCGTGAACACACAACCGATCCTGAAATCCGAGAGCACCATCCTTTACCGAGATGAAAACCCGCTCGGTGATCACTGCCTTGACTCTCACGGATCAACACTAACAATGGATCTTCATGTTGAGTTTCTTTGATGCGACCAATGAAAAGCGGTTGCACTTGCAAGTATGACACTCAGAAGCTCGTGTATCATCTCGGAGTGCAACTCTAGTTGGCGATCCTCAATCGACTCAAACATCCGCGCTCCCGTATCATCATGCTCGCCACCATCCCTAACGACTTCTGCTCAAAGCATCCGCCACGACATTCGCCTTTCCAAGGCTTATACTCGATGTCGCAAATCATAGTCCTTCAAGAAAGCTCTAGCCACCTTCGCTGCCTCATATTGAGCTCCTTCTGCGAGAACAGATACTTCAGACTTTTGTGATCCGTGAAGATAACAAAAGTCTCGCCATACAAATAGTGTCTCCAAATCTTCAAGGCAAACACGATGGCAGCCAACTCCATGTCATGCGTCGGGTATCTAGTCTCGTAAGGTTTCAGCTGCCGAGATCCATAAGCAACGACCTTCTCGTGCTGCATCAAGACACACCCAAGACCTCTCAATGATGCATCGCAAAATACCTCGAAACCTCCAGAGCTATCAGGAATTGTCAACACAGGTGCAGACGTCAACCGCCTCTTAAGCTCCTGGAAACTGGTCTCGCACTGATCAGTCCAGATGAACTTTGCATTCTTCTGAGTCAACTTGGTCATAGGCCCAGAAATGCTTGAGAAGTCCTTGACAAATCTCTACGATAGTAACCCGCTAACCCAAGGAAGCTTCGCTTGGCGTAGTGGGTCATACCAACCCGTGATCGCCTCAATCTTAGCCGGATCCACGGATACTCCAGCTCCGGAAATAATATGGCCAAGAAAAGTCACCTGACTAAGCCAGAACTCACATTTCTTGAGTTTCCCATAGAGTTGAACCTCCCGAAGAGTTCCCAATACAACTCTCAAATGCTCCTCGTGCTCCTCATTAGACCGAGAGTACACCAAAATATCGTCGATGAACACCACCACAAAATGATCTAGATACGGCTTGAACACTCGGTTCATCATATCCATGAATGCTGCAGGCGCATTGGTCAGTCCGAATGGCATTACCACAAATTCATAATGCCCATAGCGCGATCTGAAGGCCGTCTTAGCAATATCAGACTCTCGAATGCGCAACTGGTGATATCCAGAACGAAGATCAATCTTAGAGAACACTTGTGCTCCCTTCAATTGATCAAATAGATCATCGATCCTCGGAAGCGGATATTTGTTCTTTACCGTAACCTTGTTGAGCTCACGGTAATCGATGCACAATCTCATGGATCCATCCTTCTTCTTCACAAATAGAACAGGGGCTCCCCAAGGCGATGTGCTAGGCCGAATGAAACCCAAGTCTAAAAGTTCCCGCAACCGGGTCTTCAACTCTCTCAATTCCCGCCGGCGCCATTCGGTATGGGGCCTTGGAAATAGGGGCAGCACCGGAAGCAGCTCAATAGAAAAATCCACATCCCTTTCAAAAAGCAAGGCCAGGAGCTCATCCGAAATACATCAAAGAAACTCACGTACCACGGGAATATCTTCCAATTTGGCCGAGGGGCGGCTTCCACCCCGATACATATGCTAAGAAGCCTCTACCACCTCCAAGTAGCAAATGTCTAGCATGCGAGCCGAAATGATTGGAAGAGAACCTCTACCGCCCACGCCTTGAAATTGGAAAGGTGGAAACTCGGTGGATTAAAGCGTATGAGCTTCTTTGCATACCACGTTGGCATGGCAAGCACCAACCAATCCATCCCGAGGATAGCATCGAATTCCAACATATCCGGTGGAATCGTATCTACTCGCAGACAATGATCTCCTATTCGAGTCGTACAACCTCAAACACTACATCCATCAAAACAGACTCCCCAAATGTGAGTGGATACAACAAGGGTGAAATCTAATGGCTTCGCACGACTCCCAAATGTGGAACAAAGCGAGACGCCACAAAGGAATGAGTGGCTCCCGAATCGAATAGAACATAAGCAGGATAGTCACATATATGAATGGTACCTGAACAACGTCGGGTGAATTTGAGCCCGCTTGCTCGGTGATCGCATATACTCGTCCCGGATCTCTCGCGGCCTCGCTGTCCGCTGTCCTGCACTCTTGCCTTGGTGCTCTGCAATCCTTGCTGAAATGTCCAAATTCTTGCCGCAATTGTAACATGTCCGGGGCGATGAAAACTCTCTCGAGATCGGTCGGTGGAAATGACGAAGGATGGGTAGGTGCGGGATTGATGATGCGCGGCAATACCTAGCGATATGTCCTTGCCTTCTTCGGCACTTGAAACACGACTTTCCTCCTTGACCTTTGAAATTCCTGGACGCTTTTTGAAAGAAGAGTGCGAGGTCCGAATCCGACCCTGGGTGCTCACCGACCGAATCGACCTCTCCGAATCGGGGCTTGCTCGATAATCATGGCGCGCTCAGAACCGCGCCATACTCCTCCTCCGCATCAAAAGGAAGTAGCTGCATCCGAATGACGCCCGATCAATCCATCTTGAAATCGCTGGCCTTCCTCTCATCGGTATCCACCAAGTAAGGAGCAAATCGAGACAAGGCGATAAACCGAGCCTCGTCTTGGCGACAAATCATGCTCCTTGACGCAAAGACATAAACTCGCCTCCTTTCTAGTTCCGACACACAGAGGGAAAGTACTTGTTGTTGAAGTGCCGCTTGAAACTCCTCCTGTGTGAGCGTGTCCACTGCCCACGTGCAATTCCGCTTGAAAGATCTTCCACCAATGGTCCGCCTCTCGACCAAACGATGAACAAATGAGACGGACCATATCGATCGGCTCGCAACGGATGACCTCAAAAGCTTTTTCCATCCGTGACATCCAATCCTCCGCTATCAGCCGGGTCAGGTAAACCCGCAAACTCGGTGGACCCGTCAAGAAAATCACGCAACACACGACGCCCTCGATCCGGCCGCATGATGGTGATCTCCTGCCGCCGATGAAGTGCTACCCCGGGGTCCTAGAGCTTGAGCACTAATAGCTTGGTTCACCAAGCTCGCCATATCCCGTGAGAGCACTACGGACTTCCGCAATTTCTTCATTGCTTGCATGCTCAAAGCGCGCTAGGTAATCGATCCGCGTTAACACTTCGTTGTTCGGACATCCCGAAATAATGTTAAAGTCGCATTTCGCAGTCCGCGAATCCTCTAAATCTTTGAATACTACCCAAACACCAATACTCAATTAAATTTTCATGATCCAAAATATCACACACCAATTCCTTAGACTCCAAATCCTCGATCAACTCCACAGAGCTAACTTTTCTCTCGATACCATTTACGTGGCGACCCGAACCCGAATAACTCAAAAACGAAGCATCGGGCACACGCGGAAATCAAAAATTTAAAACCAAATAAAGCCATTCAATAATCTAGTTCATATCAATTCTAACCGCCTCATGATAACCATACATCATCCATACAAAATTAAAAAGTCATAAAACCAACAGAATTAAATAAGTTCCCTAATAATTTAAATCTAATCCTCTCATTCATCAAAGGATCATCTTCTCTCACGTATCTGTTTCTTCAAGCTACTGCGCTATCATCTCAACTGGAGCCAAGAAAACACAAGGGTGAGCCAAAGCCCAGACAAGCAATATAATCAATAATGCCGATGACAATAAAAATCTCTTGATATCAACTCCGAGGGCTCTACACACCCTAACAACCTACTATATCCGAGACAGAAATACAACACGTAGTGAATACGACTCTAGGCAAAACGTCCATAAGACCCGAACATCCAAAAATAACAAGAGTGCCAAAACAACGGAAATCCCACGAATCCGATCTCAACGATACTTTGGGAACTTCCCCCCATCTATATGTCGGTAAACGACCAACACACTCACGATAACAATACAACATGGATTCCTCTCAATCCGAGTATCACAAGATCCACACAAGGATATTGCCACCACAACAAATGAGGTACTCACAATCATATGGAATCACGAAGAATCTCCCGGATCTTATTCCGCTACCGTGAACCAAAGGTCACGTATGTTCCCCGCCACCGGGTACTTGCACGGGCTACTCCGATGCTGCAAGTTTGGCCACCGACCAAATCCATGGTCCACCGAGACTCGCTCACGGGCACAGACGTCTCCCGAGCATGACCAACATCATGCTCTTCACAAGTCAAACCCAAAGATCTCCCCGCCATGATATCCTCGATACCATGATCTACGATGTTCACGAGCCATAAGCATCCCGCCACACTAGGCAATGTACCTCAACACCACCAGATACGGAAATCGCATCGGATAAGTGTAGACCACATTAAAGTACCAAAGCCTCCCATTCGACCCCGAGATACTTCAATGTTTTCACCCACTCTCCTCAACTTGACCGTAAGAAACCAACGAGTTCAAATACTCACACCACAAGTATAACACAAAGAATACTTTACAACTTCCGCAATGCAACGTCGTTCGGTCTTGCACTCAGACCGCACTCACACAACAATTCCAACACAAAGAATTGAATATCGGTACATCCAAAAGGGATTGCAAGGATCACAATATGATCGGTTGGACTGCTCACTATTCTTTCCAGTTCATTCTAACGATGCCTACCACTAAGGCCAACAACATAACCAATTATATTTTTATCCCACTAAATAATTTATTTAGCCCAGCCCAAAACTTACTTCAATTACATCTTTAAAATTTCATTGGGCCCATGGCCCAATCACACAACTACTCACACATTTCTTTATTATTATTGGGCCTTCAGCCCAAAACACACCTTTCACATACACACTCACACACACTGTTGGGCCCACAGCCCAACACACCCACACATTACACAAATACACATTGGGCCCATGGCCCAAACACACACTATATACACACCGGTTGGGCCTTTGGCCCAACATCACACACCGTATTGGGCCTCTGGCCCGCCACGCACGCTGGGCCTTTGGCCCAACACTCTCACGCCGTGGCGCCGACGGTATTCGCCGTCAACGGCCATGGCCGCGCCAATCCACGCCACGCCCGTGACGTCCACTCCGGCTGCCTCCACACACCCACCCCGACTACCCGGCCAGCTGCTGCCACGCACCACTACCCAACGCACGCACAAAGCAGCTTTCGGCCGCTTCTCCTCATTCTGCAACACACACACACACCGCAACACACGAACACAGAAACGCACCCGGACGGCCACCCCGAATACACCCACAAGTCCCGTATCACGTATTTCGTATAAACATGGACCCAAGCCGTGACGCACTCAAGCGATCAACACAACATTCTCGCTTCTCTTCATCGATTTAAACCGCAACACAAAACAGTAAGGAACGATTCAAGATTTGGACATTGAAATCATATGACCGAAGAAGAACAAAACCGCAAAATGACAAGGAAACGGAAATCACTTGCGGATTGAAGAGAAACGAGCGGAATACTTGCTTGATTAACACGGCTCGAGAACGGCTTCAAATCGGCTCGGTTCCGGCCGAGATCTGAAAATCGGCTTGACGTTTGCGACCGCCAGCAACCAAATGGCAACGGCAACGGCGCGAAACTCGACAACGGTTTTGGAAGACGACCTCAGGATGAACCACGGCTCGATTTTCTTCTTCCTTCACTGGGCAGAGACGAACCCACAACCGCGCTTCATTTAAATCGACGGTTCCGGCCACAATGGAGCCGTTGCGAGAGAGAAGAGAGAGAGGGAGAGAACTTCGCAGAGACGAGGCGAGAAAGAGGGAGAGAGGGAGATTGTGAGGGAAATGTGGGAAAATGGCGCCGGAGCTTCGGGAAGAAGGTGGGGGTGACGTGGGTTGGGTTTTGTTTTTATTATTATTATTATTATTATTATACGTTTATATAAATATTTAAATTTATTATTATTTATATCACCATAAGTATTTATATATTTTTATTTCGTAATAAATTTAATTTCACCCGATTAAATCTTTTAATTTCATTCATAAAAATATCCGGGTATTACAGGGCCACTTGACCAATTTTTCCTAAGATTTCAAAAGGCCTAATAAACCTTGGATTTAATTTTTCCTTAATCTTAAATTTTGAGATTTCTTTTGATGGAGATATCTTCAAAAATACATAATCTCTAACCTCAAAATTCAGTTCTGATCTTCTCCAATCAGCATAACTCTTTTGCCTACTTTGTGCAACTTTCAATCTTTCATAAATCAACTGGATTTTATTGGACATTTCTTGAATAACTTTTAGACTCAAAAGTTTTCTATCTCCAGTTTCTTTCTAATGAATTAGAGAATGGCATTTCTACTAGTACTACAGCTTAAATGGGGTCATACTGATATTTGATTGATAGCTATTATTGTATGCAAATTCAATCAATACCAAGCAATGATCCTAATTACCCTTTATCTCTAAGATCGAAGCTCTTAACAAGTCTTCCAAAATCTAAATTGTTCACTTCAATTACCCATTTGTTTGAGGATGATAAGTTTTACGAATCTTCTAATTAGTCCCTAGTTCATGATGTAAACTTTTCTAAAATTTAGAAACAATCCTCGGGTTTGATTTGATACGATAGACACTAGCACACCATGCAATCTTACCACCTCATTCATGTACAATCTTGTAAGGTGTCATCTTTTAAAATATAGTAATTATGAGTAATTAAGTTAATATAATCAAAATTAAGCTCAAAGTATATGAAAAATTAAGTTTTAGAAGCAAAATAGGTAGAAGAGGGAGGCTCAGCCGCTGCTCACTCTAGTAGTGCTGGGGCATGATTTTCTGGTAGGCATGCACCTATTGTTTACCTGAGCACAGCTAAGGCACATATTCCAGTGGCTCTATGCCTGAATCACTCCCGAGGTATGCTCAAGTGCAGAATCTAGTGCTGGCACGTCCAAGGAGTGCTCGACTGGCGCTTGAGTGCTAGCCTGCTTATTTAAGACAGTGGGTCTTGTTTTCTATCATTTCTTGCAAAGAAAGAGAGAGAGGAGAGAGAAAGAGTGACGAAGGAGGAGAGAGAAGAGGAGTTTGAGGCTTATGAGTCCATTTTTGACTTAGAGCTAGTTGAGAAACTTATAGAGGCAAGTGCACTCATATGTTTTTTTTTCTCTTGTTGCACTTTCATTTCATTCCTTTTGGATATTTTTGTTCAAATGCCCGTCCAAGTTTAGATTTACAAATATTCATGTGTTTAATGTGCATATATGTTGATTTTCTCTTCGATTTCAAGGATTTGTGAAGTATTGTGTTGGACTGGAAAACCCCAACCCTTCTACACAAATTTTCTCCTGTTATTTCTGGTTATTTGTGGAATGTGGCTTTGAAAATTGTAACCCTAGCTTTGTGAATGTTATGCTTTAATTATTTGGTGTTTATTCATATGTATTTTATATATATTGTGACGGAACGGATTATTCTCCATTGAATAACCTCCGTCAATGCCTAAACACACCCTAGAGCCCATAATTAACCTATGGACTCTACCGAAAACCCGCAGAGTTTCTCCGCAACCGGGACGAAAAACCAAAAATACAACCTGCTTAAAATATCCTGCAACAAGCACACATCTAAACAAAAGGCTTAACTCAAAGCCTACAACACGCCACACAGGATCACAATACTGCCATATCATCCATGGCTCCAACACAGTACACAACCTACAGTACTGGATCTAGAGAGATGCCATCTAATTAGACAAAACTCCAAACATAAATATACAGACGCGGAAGCATAACTAAATCATCATACATGCGGAAGCATAATAAAACCATAAAATATCAACAATGAGCCACGCTCAACCGCGGGCGGCTGTCCACAGTCCGATCCAACTCTAAGACCAAATCTTCTGATCACTCGCCGCCCAGACCAATCCCATCAAGCAAGCCTCATCTTGCTCTATCTACATGCGCCAAACTAAGTGTTCTCATCCGAAAGGAAAAACATCAAATGTTAAGAGTGAGCCAACAGCTCAAAGAATGTAATCATAAACACCCCTCCAAGACACGTACAAGAACTGAAACGAGAGGGGATACACACACTCTCCAATCAAGGAACAGGACAGGGAATGGGAAGCAACTGGGATCACTCGATCCCTACAGTTCTCACGGTTTCATCTTGAATCACTTGGTCTGTTCGGTTCATCTGCTTTAGATTTGCAAGATTCTCATTACGATTCACGGTTCTGTCTCGAATCATTTGATTCACGGGTTCATCAATTGGACATTATTCATTTTCTTTATTACATCATCTTTGCGGACCCCGGCTAGTAGATCGTACTAACCAACGATGCGAGAGAACGAGGACAGGAATGTGTTCGCTACACATTCTAAAGCCACGGCTACTACTTTCGGTCGGTAGCACACGACCCTCGGTTGCATCCATGCAACAATCATCACTGACAACTACATCTCAATATGTAGTGTCGACACACCCCACACCCCGGGGTCGGTGGCAATCTCGTCCTTCCACGTAGTTTCCTAAAGCGTACCCACGCATATCACCCGCTCCACACGAGCGGCCGAATACGTGGCCAAGTATCCCTCGGGTTCCCACCACGATGGACATGGTACACTAAAGAATACTACCCATATGACTCAGGGTCCTAGTTTCAAGGTTAGGTTCGACACTTGGAGAGGGAAAATCCACATTTGCCATACACAATCGAATCTCGGGAAACCTCATTCCCATCACAATCATCTCCAACCGGGAGATTACATCATCAATCACATCTCCATCCAGGAGATTACATCATCTCAAGCACAATGTGGACTCCCTTCCATGCACATCACGGTTCACAATCACCAAAGGGACTCAATTCCTTTAATCACAATATGCGGGACTTCATTCCCTTATTCACAACAATCAACCCAAGTTCACAAGAGAAACCCGATCTCATACCTCGAGATGATCACATCTCACTTTGGAACCTCCGCACACCTGGATTCACATTCGGGTTCTTACTTTTACGTTTAATCATTTAAACGTTCTTTCATTACAATTAGGATCACATTTCATCTTTGATTTCTCGTCTCATTTTGGATAAACATTATCGGATTTCTTTGAACACCCGGACGCTGATACTGTGCTCGATACTTGGAAATCGGACGTCCGGTGGATTCGCTTCACAGACATCTTGTACACAGGATTACACAATTGGGGTTCGATTTACTTGTCACGAGGGTGGAAGTACACAACTTCCATTCACTTCGGATTAATCATTACGGAAGTCTTTCAAGGCTCCCGGATGCCACGAAACGGGTCAAATCTTGGCGGGATTCGCATCCGGTCGATATATACATACAATTGGGGTACGGGTATTCGTATTCTAGGATCACATCATCATTTTACGAAGGTGACAACGCGCGATCATCACCTTCCGGCTCGGGTGAACAGTAACAGCGCCCCTTTAGAGGGCCCGGAGGCCGCGAACGGGTCCAAACGTGCGAGATCGGACCCGCGGCCGACATATGTTCATATTTGGGACGTGGGCTTTCCAATTTTGGGGTCAATTTCATGATACGGGGCCGGGAAATGGGAAACCCCCAAAATCCCGTAGGTTAGGGTTCCGGCGCAAATCACCCGGGCGAATCGGACCCGGTTCGGACAACTAACTACATTTTCTCGGACCTCAAGGCATGGGTTTTCAATGTCCTAACATTCCCCGTGGGTATCGACACAAAATACCCAACAAAAATACACAAAACATCGAAAGAGAACGAGAAGTGGGTATGAGAACACTTGCCTCGACGCGTGCTTTCACCTTTATACCTGGCTTTGGGGCGGAATCGGACTCCCGGCTCGATCTCCTTCTTCTCTCTCTAGAATCGCGCCTCTCTCTCTCTAGAAAAACCCACGGCCGTCGGCGAAATGAACGAGAGAGAGACGCGCGAGATTTGTTTGCGCCCTGCCGCTCGAGCGGCCGGAGAGCGGCCAGCCGAGCGGCCGTGCTGCGCGGCCACCGCCGAGCCACGGCTCGCGCCCAAAGCAGCGCAAGTCACTGGGCAGGCTCCAGCAGTCGGGACCCGAGTAATTTCCCCGATTTTTCTTCCGATATCAAACCTTAATCATCCCATAAGATTAGTATTGATCATTAACATACTAATCACCTCATAATTGTCGGGTTCACAAATCCGAACCTCACAACTCTCCCCACTTATAAAATTTCGTCCCCAAATTTAACAAGCCTCAAACTCCCAAATCTGAGATGAACTCCTCAAAGACTCGAAATCGTCCTCTGACAACGCCTATTTTAGAACCTCAAGGATTGGAATCGTCCTAGTTCTCGTCACAAAACAAATCCTTAGCCTTTCAAAACGGCCCAATCCGGTCACTTATCAATTCTCTCGTCCATCGATACAAGGAAGACCTCGTAACGATCCTCCAAATTTCAAAAGTGACCTACAATCATGCCGGACATCTTCTAACCCAATCCGACACTTTCAACGGATCAATGAACTTTTCCTTCAATTCGTTTCAAGCCTCGAAAGAAATCGGTCACCGGGACCTCAACCTTATTTAGAAATCTCTGGGCCACGGGCCCACAACGCTTACTCTGCGCACTCTGATCAATCCTCAAATCATTAAATTACGGCACAACCATAACAATCGCCCAAAAAGTTGACAAGACTTTCAATCTTACCCAGAATTCTCAAAATTCTGATCACTTGGTAACCTCAAGATCACGTCGGCATTTCACGTGCACCAAACAACCCAATCTTAATACGGTTCTATCTCCCAAGACATACTCGTCCAAGATTCGTAGCATCAATTTCTAACATTGATGCCTATCCTCCCAAGGAAGACACCGAGGTTTACTTTTTCAACCTTTAGACAAATCTGATCACATGCTAGGCCATATGATCATCTTCCTATCTCCGAAGACAATACTCCCGAAGTTTTCAAAAGAAAAACCTTAATGGCCAATTTCCGACATACACATGGGGGTAACACTAATCCTGAACTCCTCCCCCACTTATCTCAAAGATATTACTTTCCACGAGAACTCATCGGACCCATTAGGGGTCAACCCAATGTCACGAACATCAATCACCCTATCCAATTAGATCAAAGATGATTGCACACACCATCGATATCCTTGAAATTCCCTGATTATCACATGAAGCTACCTTAACATCGACCCAGACATGGTCGAAAGATCATCCCATAAAACTTTATGAAACGCCATCGATCCTACAAGACCCAAACGGGCGTTTTACGACTTACGATGACCGTATCCTCGACCGGATACCGTCGGGCTACAACTCCTATTGATCCACAACGGTCCCATTACGGACCCAGATCGATCTTTAGAATTCATCAAGCCTTCACGACGGCTCACGGACTATGCCCATCCGTCCGCAAAGCCTCGATCATCCAATCATTAGTCTCCTAGCCAATTTTGAAATTCGTAAAACACTTTATCGGTCCATCTATTTACCTCAAAGGTTATGAAATATTCAACCATAGTACCAAAGCCGATACTTCCACTGCCCTACCTAAAATCCTCAACGGTTGGCATTGATTCGATATGACCTCGAATTACCGATCATAAGATAACTTCGACCGACTCTTCCCTTTCGATAACATCCTCGATTAATTGATTTACAAGAAAGACGATATCAATTTCTTGATACCTCGATCAATTCAAACTCATGCTCCAAATCCCACAACCTGATTGCCGGATGTTATCTTTTACCAATCCGACCAAATTAGCACCGGCAGCTTGTCTACCGAACTACTATTAAGATCAGATCATGGCTTAACACTTTAACTATCTCAAGTTTATACCCAAAATCGCACGATTCAATTACTAGGCAATCGATCCGATAACTTACTGACCGAAACCTTTAAACGTCACGCCAAGTTTGCACCACAGGACGATTCAAGTTAACCCAACAAATCGTATCCACGAACTCCAAAAATATCACAACCGCGACACTACTTGCAACGAACTTGGATCCTTAATCCCTCGAATCACAAAACCATAAACATACTCAGGTCCCCAAGAAGCAAGTGTCAGACATCACGCTTGAGAGATTTCATTTCCAATCTCGGCAATCCACAAATTTCTGCATGCACCACCATCGCCGAGCTCTGATCCTACGGTGCTGGATTTCCTCATTCCAAAATCAGAGGATACAACCATTCTCAATCCAACACCCGTACTATCTATAACTTAGATCCTAGTTTCAAAATCTCTTCGGAAAAGCATTCATTCAAGATTCATCCATGAATAGCCGCTGCCATCTTTCTTTTCGCCTTTCCGAATACTAGGTCATCCTTGATATCACTGCCAAGCCTAGATCCTCCCAATTACACAATCTCAACCACAATCCCAACATGGGTTTGGAATCCTCAAAACAACATCAGATCACAATATTCAACCCATGAACCTTACCTCTTGCCACGACAGGTGACATTAACACATTGAGCTCAAATCTTAGGACTCCGATTTAAAACATCGAACCTTTTCACCACCTGTCCAGGACTAAAGATATCCTTAAATCTCGCGATCGGACTATCCACCATTGAGACACGCTCCCAAGAGCCTCATCGACACAAAATCAATTCAAGAAGCTTCCATAATACATGGGACCATATTTCTTAATCCTCGAGACCCAAGATCTTTCTCACGTCAACCACCCGAGGTCAACTTCACTTCCTATCTATCACGGGGCAGCACGCCGTGTCTTCTATCAGACATGGGGTCACCACAACGATATCTTTAACCTCAAAATCCACATCTCAATCTTAAGGATCTAGACTGCCCACAAGTCTAGACACTTCATGAATTTCCAACCTAGAGCTTCATATGCCCAAACTTAACTCCACCCAATTCATCACGCTTCCTAGGTTAGCCTAGCAACCCTTCAAAACAAGGTACCGATGCAAGGACCTCAACCGAGAACCGATCAAACTTAAATCTCAAACCGAGATTAATTATCCAGGACCTCGAATCAACCCTGATCAGTTCAAAAGTCCAATCAACACCGATCAAATTCAACCACTAAGGTGTCTCGACACACCATCTTTCTCTCGACCTACAGTCGGCAATCCAATACTAGTAGTCCCCATTCAGGAGCCGCTACTAATATTTTCTTGGAACCGAAACAATTCGGATCAAGCCACTCCTAGAACACAAGCTAGGACGCGTAGGCTAGCCATCCGAATGAAATTATCGCTTCTAACTTAGCGCTAGTCTAAGTTCGGGACTGCAACCAAAACTACCTCCTACTAACTCAGTCCTCACAGGCCTTCATTCGCGAAAACGATCAATCTTTATCAAACCTAAGCTTCCGCATATGATTCAGATCAAACCTAGGCATCTCTCTTATTCTCTGATACCAACTGTGACGGAACGGATTATTCTCCATTGAATAACCTCCGTCAATGCCTAAACACACCCTAGAGCCCATAATTAACCTATGGACTCTACCGAAAACCCTATGAGTTTCCTCTCAATCGACGAAAACCAAAAATACAACCTCGCTTAAAATATCCTCGCAACAAGCACACATCTAAACAAAAGGCTTAACTCAAAGCCTACAACACGCCACACAGGATCACAATACTGCCATATCATCCATGGCTCCAACACAGTACACAACCTACAGTACTGGATCTAGAGAGATGCCATCTAATTAGACAAAACTCCAAACATAAATATACAGACGCGGAAGCATAACTAAATCATCATACATGCGGAAGCATAATAAAACCATAAAATATCAACAATGAGCCACGCTCAACCGCGGGCGGCTGTCCACAGTCCGATCCAACTCTAAGACCAAATCTTCTGATCACTCGCCGCCCAGCCAATCCCATCAAGCAAGCCTCATCTTGCTCTATCTACATGCGCCAGCTAAGTGTTCTCATCTGAAAGGAAAAACATCAAACAGCAAGAGTGAGCCAACAGCTCAGCAAATGTAATCATAAACACCCCTCCAAGACACGTACAAGAACTGAAACGAGAGGGGATACACACACTCTCCAATCAAGGAACAGGACAGGGAATGGGAAGCAACTGGGATCACTCGATCCCTACAGTTCTCACGGTTTCATCTTGAATCACTGGTTCGTTCGGTTCATCTATTTAGATTTGCAAGATTCTCATTACAGTTCACGGTTCTGTCTCAATCATTTGATTCACGGGTTCATCAATTGGACATTATTCATTTTCTTTATTACATCATCTTTGCGGACCCGGCTAGTAGATCGTACTAACCAACGATGCGAGAGAACGAGGACAGAATGTGTTCGCTACACATTCTAAAGCCACGGCTACTACTTTCGGTCGGTAGCACATTTACCCTCGGTTGCATCCATGCAACAATCATCACCGACAACTACATCTCAATATGTAGTGTCGACACACCCCACACCCCGGGGTCGTGGCAATCTCGTCCTTCCACAAGAGTTTCCTAAAGCGTACCACAGACATCACCCGCTCACACGAGCGGCCGGAATACGTGGCCAAGTATCCTCGGGTTCCCACCACGATGGACATGGTACACTAAAGAATACTACCCATATGACTCGGGGTCCTAGTTTCAAGGTTAGGTTCGACACTTGAGAGGAAAATCCACATTTGCCATACACAATCGAATCTCGGAAACCTCATTCCCATCACAATCATCTCCAACCGGGAGATTACATCATCAATCACATCTCCATCCAGAGATTACATCATCTCAAGCACAATGTGGACTCCTTCCATGCACATCACGGTTCACAATCACCAAAGGGACTCAATTCCTTTAATCACAATATGCGACTTCATTCCCTTATTCACAACAATCAACCCAAGTTCACAAGAGAAACCAGATCTCATACCTCGGATGATCACATCTCACTTTGGAACCTCCGCTGCCTGATTCACATTCGGGTTCTTACTTTTACGTTTAATCATTTAAACGTTCTTTCATTACAATTAGGATCACATTTCATCTTTGATTTCTCGTCTCATTTTGGATAAACATTATCGGATTTCTTTTTGAACACCCGGACGCCGTACACGGTTCGATACTTGGAAATCGGACGTCCGGTGGATTCGTTCGTACATCTTGTACACAGGATTACACAATTGGGGTTCGATTTACTTGTCACGAGGGTGGAAGTACACAACTTCCCATTCACTTTCGGATTAATCATTACGGAAGTCTTTCAAGGCTCCCGGATGCCACGAACGGGTCAAATCTTGCGGGATTCGGCATCCGGTCGATATATACATACAATTGGGGTACGGGTATTCGTATTCTAGGATCACATCATCATTTTACGAAGGTGACAACGCGATCATCACCTTCCGGCTCGGGTGAATAGAATAGCGCCCCTTTAGAGGGCCGGAGGCCGCGAACGGGTCCAAACGTGCGAGATCGGACCCGCGGCCGACATGTTCATATTTGGGACGTGGGCTTTCCAATTTTGGGGTCAATTTCATGATACGGGGCCGGAAATGGGAAACCCCAAAATCCCGTAGGTTAGGTTCCTAAGCGCAAATCACCCGGCGAATCGGACCCGTTCGGACAACTAACTACATTTTCTGGACCTCAAGGCATGGGTTTTCAATGTCCTAACATTCCCCGTGGGTATCGACACAAAATACCCAACAAAAATACACAAACATCGAAAGAGAACGAGAAGTGGGTATGAGAACACTTGCCTCGACGCGTGCTTTCACCTTTATACCTGGCTTTCGGGCGGAATCGGACTCCCGGCCTCGATCTCCCTTCTTCTCTCTCTAGAATCGCGCTCTCTCTCTCTCTAGAAACCCCCCGGCCCGTGCGAAATGAACGAGAGAGAGACGCGGCGAGATTTTATTCTGCGCCGCCGCTCGAGCGGCGAGCGGCGGCCGAGCGGCCGTACTCTGCCGCCACCGCTCGAGCCACGGCTCGAGCGCCCAGCAGCGCAAGCCTCACGGGCAGCTCCAGCAGCCCGGACCCGAGTAATTTCCCGATTTTTCTTCCGATATCAAACCTTAATCATCCCATAAGATTAGTATTGATCATTAACATACTAATCACCTCATAATTGTCGGGTTCACAAATCCGAACCTCAACTCTCCCCCCACTTATAAAATTTCGTCCCAAATTTAACAAGCCTCAAACTCCCAATCAGAGATGAACTCCTCAAAGATCGAAACGTCCCCGGACAACGCCTATTTTAGAACCTCAAGGATTGGAATCGTCCTAGTTCTCACCACAAAACAAATCCTTAGCCTTCAAAAACGGGCCAATCCGGTCACTTATCAATTCTCTCGTCCATCGATACAAGGAAGACCTCATCGATCCTCCAAATTTCAAAAAGTGACCTACAATCATGCCGACATCTTCTAACCCAATCCGACACTTTCAACGGATCAATGAACTTTTCCTTCAATTCGTTTTCAAGCTCGAAAGAAATCGGTCACCGGACCTCAACCTTATTTAGAAATCTAAGGGCCACGGGCCCACAACGCTTTTCTGCGCACTCGATCAATCCTCAAATCATTAAATTACGGCCTTGTCCATAACAATCGCGCCAAAAAGTTGACAAGACTTTCAATCTTACCTGTATTCTCAAAATTCCGATCACTTGGTAACCTCAAGATCACGCTGGCATTTCACACCAACGGAACCCAATCTTAATACGGTTCTATCTCCCAAGACATACTCGTCCAAGATTCGTAGCATCAATTTCTAACATTGATGCCTATCCTCCCAAGGAAGACACCGAGGTTTACTTTTTCAACCTTTAGACAAATGGATCACATGCTAGGCCATATGATCATCTTCCTATCTCCCGAAGACAATACTCCCGAAGTTTTCAAAAGAAAACCTTAATGGCCAATTTCCTACATACATGGGGGTAACACTAATCCCGAACTCCTCCCCCACTTATCTCAAAGATATTACTTTCCACGAGAACTCATCGGACCCATTAGGGGTCAACCCAATATCACGAACATCAATCACCCTATCCAATTAGATCAAAGATGATTGCATACACCATCGATATCCTTGAAATTCCTCGATTATCACATGAAGCTACCTTAACATCGACCTGACATGGTCGAAAGATCATCCCATAAAACTTTATGAAACGCCATCGATCCTACAAGACCCAAACGGCGTTTTACGGACTTACGATGACCGTATCCTCGACCCGGATACCGTCGGGGCTACAACTCCTATTGATCCACAACGGGTCCCATTACGGACCCAGATCGATCTTTAGAATTCATCAAGCCTTCACGACGCTCACGGACTATGCCCATCCGTCCAAAGCTTTACGATCATCCAATCATTAGTCTCCTAGCCAATTTTGAAATTCGAAACACTTTATCGGTCCATCTATTTACCTCAAAGGTTATGAAATATTCAACCATAGTACCAAAGCCGATACTTCCACGGCCCTACCTAAAATCCTCAACGGTTGGCATTGATTCGATATGACCTCGAATTACCGATCATAAGATAACTCGACCGACTCTTCCCTTTCGATAACATCCTCGATTAATTGATTTACAAGAAAGACGATATCAATTTCTTGATACCTCGATCAATTCAAACTCATGCTCCAAATCCCACAACCTGATTTATCCGGATGTTATCTTTTACCAATCCGACCCAAATTAGCACCGCAGTTGTCTGCGAACTACTATTAAGATCAGATCATGGCTTAACACTTTAACTATCTCAAGTTTATACCCAAAATCGCACGATTCAATTACTAGGCAATCGATCCGATAATCCATCGACCCGAACCTTTAAACGCCACGCCAAGTTTGCACCACAGACGATTCAAGTTAACTCAACAAATCGTATCCACGAACTCCAAAAATATCACAACCGCGACACTACTTGCAACGAACTTGGATCCTTAATCCCTCGAATCACAAAACCATAAACATACTGTGGGTCCCCGAAGCAAGTGCGTGACATCACGCGAGAGATTTCATTTCCAATCTCGCAATCCACAAATTTAAGCATGCACCACCATCGCCGAGCTCCGATCCTACGGTCTTTGGATTTCCTCATTCCAAAATCGGAGGATACAACCATTCTCAATCCAACACCCGTACTATCTATAACTTAGATCCTAGTTTCAAAATCTCTTCGAAAAGCATTCATTCAAGATTCATCCATGAATAGCCATCTTTCTTTTCGCCTTCCCGAATACTAGGTCATCCTTGATATCCTTTACAAGCCTAGATCCTCCCAATTACACAATCTCAACCACAATCCCAACATGGGTTTGGAATCCCTCAAAACAACATCGACACAATATTCAACCCATGAACCTTACCTCTGCCACGACAGGTGACATTAACACATTGAGCTCAAATCTTAGGACTCCGATTTAAAACATCGAACCTTTTCACCACCTGTCCAGACTAAAGATATCCTTAAATCTCGCGATCGGACTATCCACCATTGAGACACGCTCCCAAGAGCCTCATCGACACAAAATCAATTCAAGAAGCTTCCCATAATACATGGGACCATATTTCTTAATCCTCGAGACCCAAGATCTTTCTCACGTCAACCACCCGAGGTCAACTTCACTTCCTATCTATCACTTGCAGCACGCCGTGTCTTCTATCGAACATGGGGTCACCACAACGATATCTTTAACCTCAAAATCCACATCTCAATCTTAAGGATCTAGACTGCCCACAAGTCTAGACACTTCATGAATTTCCAACCTAGCTTCATATGCCCAAACTTAACTCCACCTAATTCATCACGCTTCCCTAGGTTAGCCTAGCAACCCTTCAAAACAAGGTACCGATGCAAGGACCTCAACCGAGAACCGATCAAACTTAAATCTCAAACCGAGATTAATTATCCAGACCTCGAATCAACCCCGATCGGTTCAAAAGTCCAATCAACACGATCAAATTCAACCACTAAGGTGTCTCGACACACCATCTTTCTCTCGACCCTACGGTCGGCAATCCAATACTAGTAGTCCCCATTCAGGAGCCGCTACTAATATTTTCTTGGAACCAAACAATTCGGATCAAGCCACTCCTAGAACACAAGCTTGACGCGTAGGCTAGCCATCCGAATGAAATTATCGCCTCTAACTTAGCGCTAGTCTAAGTTCGGGGGTGGGGTAACCAAAACTACCCGACTAACTCAGTCCTCCACGGAGGCCTTCATTCGCAAACGATCAATCTTTATCAAACCTAAGCTTCCGCATATGATTCAATCAAACCTAGGCATCTCTTTATTCTCTCGAACAATCATGGACGGAACGGATTATTCTCCATTGAATAACCTCCATCAATGCCTAAACACACCCTAGAGCCCATAATTAACCTATGGACTCTACCGAAAACCCTATGAGTTTCCTCTGCAATCGGACGAAAACCAAAAATACAACTCCGCTTAAAATATCCTGCAACAAGCACACATCTAAACAAAAGGCTTAACTCAAAGCCTACAACACGCCACACAGATCACATCTTTGCCATATCATCCATGGCTCCAACACAAGACACAACCTACGATCGGGGATCTAGAGAGATGCCATCTAATTAGACAAAACTCAAACATAAATATACGAGACGGAAGCATAACTAAATCATCATACATGCGGAAGCATAATAAAACCATAAAATATCAACAATGAGCCACGCTCGGCCAGGCGGCTGTCCACATCCGCCGATCCAACTCTAAGACCAAATCTTGATCACTCGCCCAGCCAATCCCATCAAGCAAGCCTCATCTTGCTCTATCTACATGCGCCGGCTAAGTGTTCTCATCCGAAAGGAAAACATCAAACGGCAAAGAGTGAGCCAACATTTCAAAATGTAATCATAAACACCCCTCCAAGACACGTACAAGAACTGAAACGAGAGGGGATACACACACTCTCCAATCAAGAAATAGGGCCAGGGAATGGGAAGCAACCCAGGATCACTCGATCCCTACGCTTCTCACGGTTTCATCTTGAATCACCGGTTGCTCGGTTCATCTATTTAGATTTGCAAGATTCTCATTCACTTCGCACGGTTGCTCGAATCATTTGATTCACGGGTTCATCAATCGTGGACATTATTCATTTTCTTTATTACATCATCTTTGCGGACCCCGGCTAGTAGATCGTACTAACCAACGATGCGAGAGAACGAGGACAGAAATGTGTTCGCTGCACATTCTAAAGCCACGGCTACTACTTTCGGTCGGGTAAAGACATTTGACCTCGGTTGCATCCATGCAACAATCATCACCGACAACTACATCTCAATATGTAGTGTCGACACACCCCACACCCCGGGGTCCGTGGCAATCTCGTCCTTCCACAAGAGTTTCCTAAAGCGTACCACAGAGACATCACCCGCTCACACGCAGCGGAATACGTGGCTGGCAGTATCCCTCGGTTCCCACCACGATGGACATGGTACACTAAAGAATACTACCCATATGACCTGGGTCCTAGTTTCAAGGTTAGGTTCGACACTTGAGAGGGAAAATCCACATTTGCCATACACAATCGAATCTCGGAAACCTCATTCCCATCACAATCATCTCCAACCGGGAGATTACATCATCAATCACATCTCCATCCAGGATTACATCATCTCAAGCACAATGTGGACTCCTTCCATGCACATCACGGTTCACAATCACCAAAGGGACTCAATTCCTTTAATCACAATATGGGACTTCATTCCCTTATTCACAACAATCAACCCAAGTTCACAAGAGAAACCAGATCTCATACCTCGAGATGATCACATCTCACTTTGGAACCTCCTGCTTGCGGATTCACATTCGGGTTCTTACTTTTACGTTTAATCATTTAAACGTTCTTTCATTACAATTAGGATCACATTTCATCTTTGATTTCGTCTCATTTTGGATAAACATTATCGGATTTCTTTTTGAACACCGGACGCGACACGGTTCGATACTTGGAAATCGGACGTCCAGTGGATTCGTTCGTACATCTTGTACGGATTACACAATTGGGGTTGATTTACTTGTCACGAGGGTGGAAGTACACAACTTCCCATTCACTTTCGGATTAATCATTACGGAAGTCTTTCAAGGCTCCCGGATGCCACTTAACGGGTCAAATCTTGGGATTCGCATCCGCCGATATATACATACAATTGGGAATACGGGTATTCGTATTCTAGGATCACATCATCATTTCGAGAAGGTGACAACGCGCGATCATCACCTTCCGGCTCGGGTGAACAGTAGCGCCCCTTTAGAGGCCGGGAGGCCGCGAACGGTCCAAACGTGCGAGATCGGACCCGCGGCCCGACATGTTCATATTTGGGACGTGGGCTTTCCAATTTTGGGGTCAATTTCATGATACGGGCCGGGAAATGGGAAACCCCAAAATCCCGTAGGTTAGGTTCAGCGCAAATCACCCGGGCGAATCGGACCCGTTCGGACAACTAACTACATTTTCTCGGACCTCAAGGCATGGGTTTTCAATGTCCTAACATTCCCCGTGGGTATCGACACAAAATACCCAACAAAAATACACAAAACATCGAAAGAGAACGAAGTGGGTATGAGAACACTTGCCTCGACGCGTGCTTTCACCTTTATACCTGGCTTTCGGGCGGAATCGGACTCCGGCCTCGATCTCCTTCTTCTCTCTCTCTAGAATCGCGCTCTCTCTCTCTAGAAAAACCCGGCCCGTGCGAAATGAACGAGAGAGAGACGCGGCGAAGTTTTTATTCTCGCGACCGCCGCCGAAAGGCCGGCGAGCGGCCAGCGAGCGGCCGTACTGCCAAACCACCGCTCGAGCCACGCCAGCGCCAATGAGCGCAAGTCGCGGCTCGGCCAGCCCGGACCCGAGTAATTTCCCGATTTTTCTTCCGATATCAAACCTTAATCATCCCATAAGATTAGTATTGATCATTAACATACTAATCACCTCATAATTGTCGGGTTCACAAATCCGGAACCTCACATATATTACCTTGTAAGTTTCAGAAATTATGTTGGGTACCTTGTATGGAGAAATTTATTGTTTGAAAAGCCTAATGATTTGTTAAGCTCATGTGGAAGGAATTGCCTAATTTTCTCTAAGCTCCATGTCCATTTTGGCATGTATTTGTAGTCATGTGAAGACTCTGTAATAAGAAAGATGTGATAATGATATGAAAAGTATAAAAACAGACCTCTACAATATGCTATGATTTATAAATCATTCTCACAGGAGTGAGAACTAAATGATAAGAATTAAGTGTGAAAATTCCCTTAAGAATAAGTAAATAAGAAATTGGACTAAAGATTTGTATTTTAGAGGGTGATATTCCCTTACATACCTTAGGATATTACAGTGGTAGATTGAGAAATACCCTTGGGTCACTGGGAGATATTTTGGTGGCATAAGAATTATGGCATCGTACTTCAGGTTAAGGATATACTGCTCACCACGGGGTATTAAATTGAATTGGTAGTGCCTTAGAATGTGTGGAAGCATACACATTTTGTACCTTGTTTGGCTACTTTGTTAGCTGGTAAGGCCTACTAGCTCTGATCCCCAAATATAAATAAATTTTTTCATATTTTAGAAGTTAAAGGAATTAGATAAAATGTGAAAAGATAAATGTGTTCCGAAAATATATTTGATCATGTTTTTATACTCATGTATCTGTTTCATGACTCTATTTCATTCCTTTGATTTATTTTAATTATATTGCATTGTCCTTGTTATTATTGATGCCTTGATGAGCATTCAACTCACTCTGTTACTGTTTTTCTTACCCTCAGATGAGCACGAGCTGATTCCTGATGATGAGGATTAGAGGTTGAAGATTACTAGGCTTGGAGGATGATGATTTTATGGATTTGTGTATATATAGGGAGGATATGTTGATGTATTTTGATTATTTTGATGATATTCTAATGAGTTTAGTTTCTGCTATGTATTGATGATATTATATACTTTCATAGGTCATTATGGCTTATTTTTGGTACTTAGTGGCATCTCTCTGTCTTGACGTTATATCTGAAAATATGACATTGGAGCGACGAATTTATTGCGGCAATTTTTAGATCTCGTGTTTGCTTGGTTGATATATTGTAGGTTGATATCTTTTATGGATGGATTTTAAATTATTTGTATTTAGTTTTGACGGACATTTTGTTCAAGAGTTATTTAGGTAGCCTTTAGTTTGGCCATAGTTTTTATATTAGGTCATCATAGCTTGGTATTAGAGAAAAAGATGCCTTAGACTTGACCTGGATCTTATGAGGAAGCTTAGGATAGGATAAATTAGATCAGATAGTCCTAGTTATCCTAATTAATGTCTTAATTAAGTTAAGTTAATTAATTTAGCCTTGGACTAAGTTAGGATCAGTTAGTTATGTCTGACTGCATAGCTTGTAGTGTCCTAGTTACTGTCCGAGTTTTGATCTAACCTACATTGTTCTTATTTCAAAAAGGGTATCAGCATGGCACCTAGATGAAGAACTATGCATGGTGGTGGCCAACCACAGGATAGAGAAGCAGAGCACTTAAATTTTCTTTGAAGGATGGTAGACATTATTGAGACTATGGGGTAGAGGAATTTTGCACCAATTCTAGTTTCGACTCTAGCCTAAGCTCCTACAAATCATAGGGCATCTGCTTATGACCAGTTTGTCAATGAGTGAGTTTCAAAATTTATGGGTGAATCAAATCCAGTAAAGGTGGATATATGGTTCCAACAGCTTAAGAAGGTGTTCGCAGTTATTCGGTGTCCAGAAGAGAACAAGGTGTTATTTGCCACATATCGTTTGGAGGGTGACGCACATCATTAAAGGGCCATGAAGAAGAGAGCCTTAGGCCTAAGAATGAGATCACTTGGCTATGTTAGAAGTGGCATTTATGGAGAAGTATTTCCCTTCTTGCCTTCATGAGCAGAATGAAGAAGAGTTTATTCAGTTGGGGCAGGGCAATTGGATAGTAGCCAAATATGTTGCCAAGTTTACGAAGTTATCTTAGTTTTGGGCCATGTCTTTCTAATGTAGGTGCTTCAGTAGACTCGAAGAAAATTAAAGTTGTGATTAATTGGAGTCAACCGATGACAATGACAAAACTTTGGAGTTTCTTAGGTACGGCTGGGTATTATCGTAGATTTGTGGAGAACTTTTCTCGTATTGGTATTCTACTCACCCAGTTGACGAAGAATGAGGTTAAATTTGAATGGATGGAGGAATGTGGACGGAGTTTTCAAGAATTGAAGGATCGATTAACCTCTGTGCCTATTCTAACTATTCTTGATAATTCTGGTGGTTTTGAAGTATATTGCGATGCCTTTAAGATTGGACTAGGAAGTGTTTTGATGAAGAATGGAATAGCTGTTGCTTATGTGTCTTAGCAGTTAAAAATTCATGAGAAGAATTACCCAACCCATGATTTGGAGCTAGCCACATGGTGTTTGTGTTGAAGATTTGGAGGTATTATTTGTACGGAGAGAAATTTCTAGTGTATTCTGATTGTAAAAGCCTCAAGTATTTATTTTCACAGAAGAAGCTGAATATAAGGCAACAGAGATGGATGGAATTTCTAAAAGGTTATGATTGTGAGATTCAGTACTAGCCAAGAAAAGCTAATATAGTAGTGGATGCTCTTAGTTGCCATATCAGTTTTGTGGCGAGGTTGCAGATCAGGGAGACGGAGATGCTAGGTTGTCTAAGGCATTTTAATAACTATCGGTATGTTAGAGGGAATAGAAACATTGTAATATCCACCGGTATGTTAGAGGGAACATGTGATGGAACTGATCCTAATTCTCATATGACTATCCATCAGACAGAAAAAGAATAAAATTCATGAATTTATTACATTAAATTCTGCATAAATTTTGGCAGAATTCTATCAAAAATTTGACAAAAATCTAAATATATAACATGTATATTATAACCTGTACAACCACACAACTATTCGAATACCACATTTCAACCTACAATACACATACACAGGACCACCAATTTGCCATTTCCATCCATAGCTCAAATATAATCCTATCCACTAAATCAGAATTTAGACAAGAGATGCCATCTAGGACCTAACAAAATCCATAAAATATATAGTAGAAAAATCTATATCTGCAATGGCCAGATCCAAGAATATAGAAAATCTCCGATGTTAAGTTAAAAATTACCTAGGAAAAACGAGTTAAGGATAGTAATTCAGTCAACAAGTGTTGACCGGAAGGCGTGGAGAATAGTAATCCGGTCAACAAGTGTTGACTGGAAAGGGTGAAGGAGTAATTCGGTCAATGAGTTGACCGAAAGGCATGATCTAGTCAATGAAAAATGTTGACTGAAAAATGTGAATGGAAGGAAGGACGGGAAAGAGGGAAGTAATTCGGTCAATGCCAGTTAGTTGACCGAAATGTATTTAAATGAGAAACAATCCCCCAAAATAACCTAGAAATTTAATGAGGAAACTCTTCAGGAATGTAAAGCCATAAATAACATACTCCGAAACATTCCCCCTAAATAACCTAGAAATTTAATGAGGAAACTCATCGGGAATGTAAAGCCATAAATAACATACTCCGAAGCATTCCCCCAAGTGTGGCCAAACCCAAACGACGGCCGCCAGACCCAAGGCCTATAAATAAGAACTAGAGGGGGTGAGAAAGAGGCACATAATAGAGTTTACTAGTAAAGGGAGACCAAAAGTTCAAGGAGAAGTAAAAGAAATCCAGGCAAAAGTACTCACCCTTGTTTTAAGTTCATGATTATGCATGTTTGCAATGCAAGTATATATCTGATTTCTGATAAACTTATGTTTCAGTATATATGATGTTTGTTCTGTTCATATGCCCTTGTTTTAAGTTCATGATTATGCATGTTTGTAATGCAAGTTTATCTGAGTTCTGATTAACTTATGTTTCAGTATATATGATAATTGTTCTGTTCATATGATTTAAGGAAGAATCGTTCTTAATCGCATGTTTAAAAAGAAGCCCTATTATTCATGATGTTCGATTTTTGCTCTGCTTGAAGTATGATTATTTGTCGATCTATATGAACTTCGATAATTGCATGTTTAAAGAAAAGACTTCTGACCCATTAATGAAAAAGAACTCCGATTTTCAGTAAAAAGAACTGTGACTTTTAGTAAAAAGAACTCCGACTTTTAGTAAAAAAACTCTGACTTTCAGTAAAAAGAACTCCGGCTTTCAGTAAAAAGAACTCCAGCTTTTGACAAAAAGAACTTCGGCCTTTGTTGGAAAGAAACTCCAAATTTGGAACTTCGGCTTTTGTTGAAAGAGAACTTTGGCTTTTGAACTCCGACATTTTAGAAGAGAACTCCGCCCTTTTCAAAAAAGAACTCCGCCCTTTTGAGAAAAGAACACCGCCCTTTTGAAAAAAGAACTCCGCCTTCTTGAGAAAAGAACTCCGGCTTTTTTAGAAAAAGAACTCCGGCTTTTGAGAAAAAGAACTCTGCCCTTTTTAGAAGAGAACTCCGCCCTTTTGAGAAAAGAGCTCCGGCTTTGCAAGAAAAGAACTCCGGCTTTTGAGAAAAGAACTCCGGCTTTTGAGAAAAGAACTCTGGCTTTGCAAGAAAAGAACTCCGGCTTTTGAGAAAAGAACTCCGGCCTTTTGAGAAAAGAACTCCAGCTTTTGAGAAGGGAACTCCGGCTTTTAAGAAAAAGGACTCCGGCTTTTAAGGAAAATAACTCCAGATTTTGACGAAAGATCTTCGACCTTAAGATGATTAAGGTAAAGGCTATACGGACTTCAATTGTTGAATTTAGAGAAACAAGGCTTTAAGAACAAAGAAAATATATTTAATCCGGACAACAAGTGGAACTCTACGACTTTCGACTTTCGAACTATGACGGATGGCCATTAAAAGACATGAACTAAGAACCGAGTTTCCATTAAACTTGCTGTTAAAGATGGATGAAGGATATTGGAGTGACACTCGAGGACTGCCTCCTGGGCCACAGGGGAGAGACTTTTGGTGGCATAAGACTTTTGGATTACGACCCCGTATGCCGGGTGAAAGTAATTGGCTCTAATAGGTGTATAAGAAAAAAAAATTAAAAAGATAAACCAGATGGGCCAATTGATAATTATAAGGCATAACTAATTGCTAAAAAATATAATCAATAAGAAGGCATTGATTATAATAAATTTTTTACACCAATAATAAAGCATGTTATTGTTAAAATGCTTATTGCTATAGCTGCTATTTGGGGTTTAAAATTATATTATTTGGATATCAATAATACATTTCTATAAGGAGACCTCAATAAATAGGTATACATGAATGCCCCTATTAGATATTCACTTACTTCTTCTAAGTAAGTGTGTAAACTCAAGAAGAGCCTACATGGCTTAAAACATCTCGAGAATGATATGCTAAGTTCTCTTCTTGTTTAACAAGCTATGGTTTTGTTCAATCTCCAGCAAATTACATTTTGTTTACCTAAGGCAATTCTTCCAATTTATTGCCTCATCTTCTATATATTGATGGCATCTTAATTGCTTCTAATAATATGACTATGATATCTGCTTTTAAATTATCTCACTTAACATTTTTGGATAAAAGATTTAGGCCTTTTGTAATATTTTATTGGTATTAAAGTAGGACATAATACTTTTGTCATTCATATATGTCAATGTAAATATATTATAGATATTCTTCGAGATGCTGGCTTACTTAGATGGAAGCCTAGTAAAATTCCTTTGGAACAAAATTTCAATCTTTTAAAAGATGAAGGAGAACTTTTATCTGATGCGTCTCAATATAGATGATTGATCGGAAGGCTTGTAAATCTAGTTTTTATTAGACCAGATATTTCATTTGTTGTAACACTTTTTCATTAATTAGTGGATACTCCTCGTATTCCTCATTTGCAAGTAGCATATAAAGTTCTTTTTTATTTGAAAGGTGCACCGACTCAAGATATTCTATTGTCTTCTGGTTCTTCTCTTTAGCTTTGTGCTTATTGTGATTCTGACTGGGCTTTATATTCAAACACACTACATTCTACCACTAGCTTTTATATTTTTATTGAAGATTTTTTGGTTTCCTAAAAAATAAAGAAACATTCGTTGTTTCTTGAAATCCTGCTGAGGCTGAATACCGTTCTATTGCTACCACATGTTGTGAAATTTTTTTAATCAAATACTTGCTGATTTACATGTCCCCACTCGTAGCTTGCTATTTTATCATGTGATAATTAAGCCTTGTTCTATATTGTTGCCAATCCTATTATTCATGAACAAACCAAATATATTGAGCTTAATTGCCATCTTAGTCATGATATTGAGGTTTGACACCCGGATCTACCCAATTCAGTAGTAGCGGAATACCTAAACCCCCCCGTCATCGTCAGCCACCATTTAATAGGAACGAGAACACAAGAGATGTATAATATTTTTTACGTAAAAACCCCTTCTCAACTAAAGGGAAAAACCATGGGATACAAAGTCCACTAATAAATCCATTATGTAAAATGGTAACACAAACCCAGAAACGGAATGCAGAACCACCCTGGCTATACAAGTCCTAGAGGCAAAAACCGAAGAATAAATATGACGGACCAGATTATTTTTCCAATAAATATCCTCCGTCAATGGCAATACAAACTAAAGTCCATAATTAACCTATGGACTCTACAGAAATTCTGGCAGAGTTTTCTCTGCAACTGGACGAAAAACCAAAAATACAACCTGCTCAAAAACATCCTGTACAAGCACACATCTAATTAGAGGCTTAACACAAAGCCTACAACACAACACACAGGATCACAACATCTACCATATCATCCATGGCTCCAATACAGTACTCCTATCTACCGTATTAGATCTAGAGAGATGCCATCTAAAATGAAACAAGCTCAAAACATCAATACAAACGTGAAATCATATTATATCATTATAATCTGCGGAAGCATAACAAAACCATAAAAATAACAACGGGTCACATCCATCCATGAGTGGCTGCTACATTTCATTACAACAATAGGACAAAATCTTCAAAGCACTTGACGTCTAATTAATCTCTTCAAGCAAGTCTCTCTCCTTGCTCTAACTATCAGGCGCCGGCTAAGTGTTCTCATCTGGAAGGAAAACACAACAGCAACAGTGAGCTTACAGCTCAGCAAGTATAATCATAAACACATCTCACAGACATATACAAGAACTGAAACGGGGGAGGATACAAGGGATCTCCACAAACATGAATCAGGAGAAGAAACAGGAAATATCTTGAATCACTGGATTCACACGGTTACATCGATTGGACATTATTTATTTTTGTAATTACATCATCTTTGCGGACCCGGGCTAGTAGACTGTACTAGCCAACGATGCAAGAGAACAAGGACAGGAATTGTTCGCTACACATTCTAAAGCCACGGTTGCATTTTAGGTCGGCAGCACTCGACCCCTAGTTGCATCCACGCAACAATCAACGAACAACTACATCTCGCTATGTAGTGTAGATGTAGTTGTTCAACCGACACGCCCCACACCCCCGGGGACCAGGGCAATCCTCGTTCTTCCACAGTAGTTTCCTAAAGCGTACCACGGACATCACTCGCTCCCACAAATGGCCAGAATACATGGCCAAGTATTCCTTAGGTTCACATCGCGATGAATATGGTATGCTAAAGAATACTACCCCTATAAATCATGGTCCTAGTTTCAAGGTTAGTTTCCACACTTGGAGAGGGAAATCCACATTTGCTACACACATTCACAACTTGGGAAATCTCATTCCCATCACTTACATCTCCAACCGGGAGATCATTCCATCACACACATCTCCATCTGGGAGATCATATCATCACAAAGCACAATGTGGATTCCCTTCCATTCACTGGCTCGGTTCACAACCTTTTATGGGACTCAATTTCCTTATTCACAACTGTGGGGACTCAATTTTCTTACTTACAACAAATCATTCCAAGTTCACGAGAGAGATTAGATTCCTTACCTCCGTTGATCCCATATCACTTTGAAATCTCCGGGACTCATTCCCTTGCTTTCAGCACATGGATACACATTTCGGAACTTATATTTATGTTTAAACAGTTAAACGTTACTTTAATAACAATTAGATGCATAACAGATACATTTCTCATTTCATTTCGGGTGAACGCATTTGGGAACACCTGGATGCCGTGAACGGTTTGATGCTTGTGTGATCGAACGTCCGGTGGACACGTACGCACAATTGGTACATGATGATTCATATTTGAGCTCAATTTAACATAACGCGATGATGGAAGCATGCAACTTCCCATTCATTTTCGGATAAGAAATAACAGAGGGACTTTTAAGGCTCCCGGGAGGTTCCAAATTTAAAATGAGACAATCAGCATAACAATAAATAATACTAGACGTATTGGATGCCTAAATAAGAGCATTGGAGGAGACTTGGAGAAAATCTTTGGAAATTGGGGTTGAAGTATCGCTGGCGGGCCACACGCTCGAGCCCCGCTTGAGCCAGAGAACCAGCAACCTCACCGCCTAATGCATGCTCGATCCCGGCTCGAGCCGAAGAAACCAGTAGCTACCCCGCCTCCGCTCAAGTGGATGTTCCAGAACCTTCCCGCGCTTGCTAGCCACCTGGGTGAATTTTTCCGAATCTTCTAGAAAGCCTTGGCGCTCGCTGGCCGCTCGACAGGCGCTCGAGCGGCCCTATTAGTATAAATACCCGGCCAGCTTCACGAATTTTCAATTTCCCACTTATTTCCCCACATTTTCCACAGCTTTCTGGCGAGTGAGGGAGAGAGAACGTGAAGCCTAGTGAGAGAAAGGAAGAAATCAAGGCATAAAGTCTGAATCCGTCCGGGAGGTCGTGACAAATGTATAGCATGCGTCGAGGCAAGTATTCCCATACTCACTATTTGCTCTCTTTTAATTTTTATTTGATCTCTGTCAGGTATTATCGTACCGATACCTACCCGAAATATGGAAAATGTGTAACCCATGAATTATACTTCATAAATATGTGATTATTTCTTCCTCTCGTTGGATGAATCGTTCGATGTGTCATCGTGAAACCCTAACCCTCACTCAAATTCTGGATTCACTATTTTTCCCTCCAACCTATGATAATTTGACCTCAAATTATGAATCACCACGTCCCGAATATGTATACCTACCAACCGGGCATTCGATTCCACAAGAAATGGCCCGTTCGTGGCATTTGAACACTCTAAAATGCTACGGTTACTATTCATCCGAGGTACAATGGAAATTTTACATGTTCTTCCCTACGATAATCGTTGTTCTAACTAACCATATGTGATTGCAAGCTCGAATGTATGAAATAAAACATCGATTGCATCAATTGACAAGCTATGGGCTCCATAGGACCCCGACACAAAATTGGTATATGAACGGTAAGAGATTCCAAATCTTTCCTAATCTTTAGTAAACATAAATGCTTAAAATCCGAAGTAAAATGAAAACCAATGAGTAACGGAGGGAAATCCAGAATGTGATATGAATGATGGAACCTCCCAAGTGGCGGGAGATACGTTACATGAGATACGGTGGACTTTCCCTCAAAAGAATATGGAAATAGAATCATGAAACTAGAACCATGGACTTTTAGATGGATAGTATTCTCTGGCTTGACACGTCCATCACGGTATAAACTCGAAGAATACTTGGGCCACGTATTCTGGTCGCTTGTGTGTAAGCGGGTGGTGTCCATGTCACGCCTTAGGATACTATTGTGAAAGAACGAGGACTACCCCCGTACCCGGGGAATAGGGCGATACGATATGGCGATGTGCACGACCCCGGTCGGGTCGTTAAAGATAATCCCTCACGGCCTTAGATCACGTGGGAGTATCATGATCCTTTCCTCGTTCTCTCGTATCGTTTGCCGATCGACCTACTGGCCCTGGTCCGCAAAGATGAAAGTAACTTGAGAAAGTATGTTCAAATGGTAATTAGTAAAGAAAAACATGACAAATGACAAATTGGTTCTTCTAAGTATTGCCTCTCTTCACATCTTTACATGGTCTCCCCCATCCCATTATCGTTTCCGTATTATTCTTGATAGTGATGTGTGTTGACACTTGCTGGGCAATAAGCTCACCCTTGCACTCTCTCTTTTCAGATGAAAATGCCCTGATGCCCGACGAGACTGAGTAGGACAAAGAAGCAAGATAGGCGACGTGGATTTTGGAAGAAGCCTTGAGGATCTAGCTTAATTATGTATGGCATGGAATTTTTGTGGATGAATGGTTTTGATTTTTGTATACGATGGTTGTAATGCTTCCGCAGTTATGTTTGTGGTTATGCTTGGGTTCTTATAGATGGCATCTTTACCTCACCGACGTCATACCTGAGTTATGACGCCGGTGCCACACAGGAGTTCAGTGGATCTGAGATCCTGTGTATGATGTTGAATATATTTGTGGATATTGTGTAGAGTTTCTTACAGGTACTTGTATTTTGGTAAACGTTCAAGTTACAACTGAAACTCTGCCCAATTTTCTACAGAAATTTATAATATTAAATTATATTGGTTATTGATGGAAGGGTTATTGAAAAGAAAAATAACCCGGTCCGTCACAGTTGGTATTAGAGAGGGAGATGCCATAGGACTGAATCGAATCCTTTGCGGAAGCTTAGGATAGAAAACCCTAGTCATTAAAGTTACATAGTTTAGTCTGACTCTAACTAATGATTTCGTTTCAGAAACAATCTTCATCAAAGTAAAAGATGCCACCCAGACGTAGAAGATCTCAAGGCAAATGACCAAAATTTCAAGATCGAGAGGCTGAGTATATGAATCTGTTGGTCGAATGGCAGATGTTATTGAGGCCTTGGGACAGCAAAATCTTGACCCTATTCCTGCTCCAATCCCGCCCTCGAGAACTCCCGGGACCATCTCATATATGACCGCTTCGTTCAAGAGCGGGTTCCGGAATTTCTGGGGGAGCCAGACCCCGTCACAGCAGACACATGGTTAGAAAGAATAAAGAAGGTATTTTCTGTAATACGATGTCCAAAAGAAGATCGGGTTTTATTTGCATCTTATCGGCTCGAGAGCGAGGCCCATCATTGGTGGCAAATGAAAAAGAGAGCCTTGGGTGTTCCGGAGGGGGAGATTTCCTAGCAGATGTTTGAGGACGCCTTTTTGGAAAAATATTTTCCCTCCAGCCTCCGTATCCAGAAGGAAGAAGAATTTCTTCGATTAAGACAAGGCAATCAGTCTGTGGCACAATATGATGCTAGGTTTACGGAATTATCACGATTTGCTCCTTATATGGTGGATGAGGAAGAGAAGAAGGCTAGGAAGTTTTTGTCGGGTTTGCGGGATGATATCCACAAGCAATTGGCCCCCTTCAAATTGACAACATATGCTGATGTATTAGATCGAGCCTTAATCTGTGAACAAGAGCTTGCAAAAGAGGACTTTTTCAAGAGAAGATCATTGAGTAAATCTGGAACGAGCACCAGCACACGAGCTAGTTCGGAGAGACCGTCTAAAAAGCCCAAGCAGCTAAGTTTTGATCAAAAGAGTGGACAGGTCTCGTTATCCTCCCAAGCATCGGTAGGGTCACGTAAACATTGTCGGAAGATGCATGGGAATAGGCCCTGTCTTAAAATGATTGGGGGTTGTTATAACTATGGACAAGTGGGACATTAAGCAAAAGAGTGCCCTCAACCGCCGGCAATTCGTGCTTCGAAGCCTACTATTCAAGGAAAAGCCTTTGCGGTATCTGCAAATGAGGCCAAAGCATCAGATGACGTGGTAGAAGGTATTCTCTATATTTGTGGGATTCCTTGTTCAGTATTATTTGATTCTGGGTCTACGCATTCTTTTGTTTCTCCTCGAATAGCTCGTCAAATTACAATTTCACCCGTATGCCTTGATTATACCTTAGCAGTATCCACACCCATAGGCACTTCCATTTTTACTGATGTTTCTTATCCAGGGTGTGTAGTTGAGGTAAATGGATTACCCCTAAATGTCGATCTGATTCTCCTTGATATGCGGGGTTTCGATGTTATTTTGGGAATGGACTGGTTGTCCAGAAATCATGCAACCATTGACTGTTTTCATAAGAAGGTCGATTTTGACATTCCTGGATGTGAATCTTTTCACATCCAAGGAGTCAGACGGGTGGAATCATCTAGCTTCATCTCAGCACTGCAAACCCGTCATATGTTAAAAAGTGGATGTCAAGCCTATTTGGCCTATGTTACTGTGAAAGAAAGCCATGCATTGTCAATAAAAGACATTCCAGTGGTGTGTGAGTTTGATGATGTTTTTCCTGATAAATTAACTACTCTACCCCCTCATCGAGAAGTTGAGTTTGGGATTGATCTTGTACCGGGATCGACACCTATTTCAAAAGCCCCATACCGAATGGCTCCTGCCGAGCTAAAAGAGTTAAAGCAGCAATTACAGGACCTCCTGGACATGGGTTTCATTAGACCCAGCGTTTCTCCATGGGGTGCTCCAGTCCTATTTGTGAGAAAGAAAGATGGGACTTTGAGGTTATGCATTGACTATCGTGAGCTAAACAAAATCACAATCAAGAATAAATACCCGTTACCACGGATTGATGATCTTTTCGATCAGCTGCAAGGAGCCCGTGTATTTTCAAATATTGATCTTCAATCCGGATATCATCAGCTCCGTGTTAATCAGGAAGATGTGGCAAAGACGGCCTTTCGAACAAGGTATGGGCACTATAAATTTCTTGTGATGCCATTCGAGCTGACCAATGCCCCGGCCGTGTTTATGGATCCGATGAATTGGATTTTGAAACCATACTTAGACAAGTTTGCGGTGGTCTTCATCGACGATATCCTAATTTATTCTAAGGGTCATACGGAACATGAGGGACATTTGAGGATTGTTCTTCAGACTCTTCGGGAACACCAATTGTTTGCAAAATTGAAGAAATGTGAGTTTTGGCTGGATAAGGTAGTATTCTTGGGTCATGTAATTTCTAATGGAGGTGTCTCTGTAGACCCACAGAAAATCGAAGCAGTGGTCAATTGGAGTCGACCCACGACTGTGACGGAAGTTCGTAGCTTTTTGGGATGGCCGGCTATTATCGCCGTTTCATGAAAAATTTCTCTCGAGATAGCATTACCCTCACTCGCCTAACAAGGAAAGAAGTAAGCTTTGTCTGACCGACGAGTGTGACCGAAGCTTTCAGAAATTAAAAGATTGCTTAACATCAAGACTGCTCGCCCTTCCTGATAATTCGGGAGGATTCGAGGTGTATTGCGACGCCTCTAAGTATGGCCTCGGTTGTGTCCTAATGCAAAGGGGTAAGGTAATAGCTTATGGATCGCGACAATTAAAAGTCCATGAGCAAAATTACCCGACTCATGATTTAGAATTAGCTGCTGTGGTGTTCGTGCTAAAAATATGGAGGCATTATTTATATGGTGAAAAGTTTTTAGTATATTCCGACCATCAAAGCCTCAAGTACTTATTTTCGCAAAAAGAGCTAAACATGAGGCAACGAAGGTGGATCAATTTCTTAAAGATTATGATTGCGATATACTTTATAAACACGGGAAGGCAAATGTGGTTGCAGATGCTCGAGTCGTCGGACCATTTTGTAGCAAGTTTACAAGTCAAGCAAATGGAGATGCTAGATCATGGCAAGTCCTACGACATTCGACGATTTGTGAAAGGAAATAGAATGATATTATCCTTCTTGCAAGTGCAACCCGAGATCCTCCAAAGGATCAAAGAAGGACAAAAGAAGGATCCGTTTTTGACAGATGTTGCCAGCGACCTCAGTAAGGATTCCCGTATTGATTTCAATAAACGCGCTGATGGAATTTTGAGATTCTGGGAACGGTTATGTGTACCAGATGACAAAGACCTTAAGGAGGAGATAATGAAAGAGGCACATCGGTCTAAATATACAATCCATCCTGGAGTAAACAAGATGTACCAGGATCTAAGAAAAATGTTATGGTGGAGGAACATGCGAAGGGAAATTGTTGCCTTTGTTGGCCGATGCCTTGTTTGTCAACAACTAAAAGCAGAGAGAAAGAAACCCTCTGGATTACTACAGCCCCTGCCCATTCCCAGTTGGAAGTGGGAGGATATCTCGATAGATTTTGTGACCGGGTTGCCAAGAACTCCAAGGAACCACGATGCGATCTGGGTTATCGTAGATCGACTGACAAAGTCCACTCATTTCATTGCCATCCGGACCACCTACTCTCGTGATCGCTTAGCACAACTTTACATTCATGAAATTGTTAGACTTCATGGTGTGCCGGTATCAATTGTGTCAGATCGTGACCCACGATTTGTTTCTAAATTTTGGGAAAGCTTACATCGTGAATTAGGAATGGAGTTGAAGTTTAGTACGGCCTATCATCCTCAAACTGATGGTCAATCTGAACGAACAATTCAAATATTAGAAGATATGCTTCGAGCTTCGGTAATGGAGTTCAAAGGAAATTGGGATGATCACTTAGCACTAGCCGAATTCGCCTACAACAACAGTTTCCAGGCGAGTATCGGAATGGCCCCTTTTGAGGCACTTTATGGCAGGAAGTGTCGATTACCCATACATTGGGAAGAGATGGGAGATAGGCGTTTACTCGGCCCTGATGTAATCCGTGAAACATCAGAAAATATTGCAGTAGTTTTTGAGAAGTTGAAGATTGCCCAGAGTCGGCAGAAAAGTTATGCTGATCGAAGGAGAGCCGAGCTCAAATTCGAAGTCGGCGATTTTGTTTTCCTTAAGGTATCACCATGGAAGGGAGTTTCCAGATTTGGTGTCAAGGGAAAATTAAAACCACGCTTCATCGCACCATTTGAGATCCTTGAACAAGTTGGCGAAGTGGCATACCGATTGGCACTGCCACCTAGTCTAGCCGAGGTGCATAATGTTTTTCATGTCTCGATGTTGAGGAAATATGTTTATGACTCCACACACGTGATAGATTATACTCCCTTGGCTATCAACGAGGATTTATCTTATGTGGAAGAACCGGTAGGGATTCTTGACCGCAAAGAACAAACTTTACGCTCAAAAGTGATCCCTCTTGTCAAGGTATTATGGCGGAACCATTCTCGTGAAGAAGCAACATGGGAAAGAGAAGACGAGATTCGGGAAAAATATCCCCATATTTTTCAAGGTATGTAACGTTCTTTCGATTCTTAGCATTGTTAAATTTCGGGGACGAAATTTCTATAAGAAGGGGAGAGTTGTGAGGTTCCAAATTTAAAATGAGACAATCAGCATAACAATAAATAATACTAGACTTATTGGATGCCTAAATAAGAGCATTGGAGGAAACTTGGAGAAAATCTTTGGAAATTGTGGTTGAAGTATCGCTGGCGGGCTACACGCTCTAGCCCCGCTCGAGCCAGAGAACCAGTAACCTCACCGCCTGATGCATGCTCGATCCCGGCTCGAGCCGAAGAAACCAGTAGCTACCCCGCTTGATGCGCGCTCGAAGTCCGCTCAAGCGGATGTTCCAGAACCTTCCCGCGCTCGCTAGCTGCCTGGGCGAATTTTTCCGAATCTTCCAGAAAGCCTTGGCGCTCGCTAGCCGCTCGACAGGCGCTCGAGCGGCCCTACTAGTATAAATACCCGGCTAGCTTCACGAATTTTCAATTTCCCACTTATTTCCCCACATTTTCCACAGCTTTCTGGCGAGAGAGAGAGAGAGAACGTGAAGCCTAGTGAGAGAAAGGAAGAAATCCAGGCATAAAGTCCGAATCCGTCCGGGAGTCAGTTACAAAAGTCATAGCACGCGTCGAGGCAAGTGTTCCCATACTCACTATTTGCTCTCTTTCAATTTTTATTTGATCTCCGTCAGGTATTATCGTACCGATACCTACCCGAAATATGGAAAATGTGTAACCCATGAATTATACTTCATAAATATGTGATTATTTCTTCCTCTCGTTGGATGAATCGTTCGATGTGTCATCGTGAAACCCTAACCCTCACTCAAATTCGGGATTCACTATTTTTCCCTCCAACTTATGATAATTTGACCTCAAATTATGAATCACCACGTCCCGAATATGTATACCTACCAACCGGGCATTCGATTCCACAAGAAATGGCCCATTCGTGGCATTTGAACACTCTAAAATGCTACAGTTACTATTCATCCGAGGTACAATGGAAATTTTACATGTTCTTCCCTACGATAATCGTTGTTCTAACTAACCATATGTGACTTGCAAGCTCGAATGTATGAAATAAAACATCGATTGCATCAATTGACAAGCTATGGGCTCCACAGACCCCGACACAAAAATTGGTATATGAACGGTAAGAGATTCCAAATCTTTCCTAATCTTTAGTAAACATAAATGCTTAAAATCCGAAGTAAAATGAAAACCAATGAGTAACGGAGGGAAATCCAGAATGTGATATGAATGATGGAACCTCCCAAGTGGCGGGAGATACGTTACATGAGATACGGTGGACTTTCCCTCAAAAGAATATGGAAATAGAATCATGAAACTAGGACCATGGACTTTTAGATGGATAGTATTCTCTGGCTTGACACGTCCATCACGGTATAAACCCGAAGAATACTTGGGCCACGTATTCTGGTCGCTTGTGTGTAAGCGGGTGGTGTCCATGTCACGCCTTAGGATACTATTGTGAAAGAACGAGGACTGCCCTGGTACCCCGGGGGAATGGGGCGATGCGATATGGCACGATGTGCACGACCCCCCGGAGGGTCGTTAAAGATAATCCCTCACGGCCTTAGATCAAGTGGAGTATCATGATCCTTTCCTCGTTCTCTCGCATCGTTTGCCAGTACGACCTACTGGCCCTGGTCCGCAAAGATGAAAGTAACTTGAGAAAGTATGTTCAAATGGTAATTAGTAAAGAAAAACATGACAAATGACAAATTGGTTCTTCTAAGTATTGCCTCTCTTCACATCTTTACATGGTCTCCCCCACCCCATTATCGTTTCCATATTATTCTTGATAGTGATGTGTGTTGACACTTTCTTCTGGCAATAAGCTCACCCTTGCACTCTCTCTTTCGATGAAAATGCCTCGATGCCCGACGAGACCGAGGGACAAAGAAGCAAGATAGGCGACGTGGGATTTTGGAAGAAGCCTTGAGGATCTAGCTTAATTATGTATGGCATGGAATTTTTATGGACGAATGGTTTTGATTTTTGTATACGATGGTTGTAATGCTTCCAGCTTATGTTTGTGGTTATGCTTGGGTTCTTATAGATGGCATCTTTACCTCAGCCGACGTCATACCCGAGTTATGACGCGGTGCCACTACAGAGTTCAAAGTGATCCGAGATCCTCGTATGATGTTGAATATATTTGTGGATATTGTGCAAAGTTTCTTACAGGTACTTGTATTTTGGTAAACGTTCAAGTTACAAATGGAACTCTGCCCAATTTTCTACAGAAATTTATAATATTAAATTATATTGGTTATTGACGGAAGGGTTATTGAAAAGGAAAATAACCCGGTCCGTCACACTCCCGGATGTCATGAACGGGTCAAATCTTGCAAAAATCGACATTTAGTCGAGAGATACATACAATTGGGATACGGGGACTCATATTTTAGAGTCAATTCAACATTTTACGAGGGTAACAACATGCAATTTTCACCTTGGGTCTCGGGTGAACAGTGTTAGGGCCAATTTAGAGGGCCCGGATACCGCGAACGGGTCGAGACGTGTGAAATCGAACCTGCGGCTGACATATATGCATCATTGGGGTGTGAGGATTCATATTTTGAGGTCAATTTCATGATTCACAGACGAGAAATGGAAAATCTCCAATTTCGTGGGTTATGGTTTCGGTAAAACCAAACCGAGTGGATCGGACACGATTCGAACAACTAACTATATATTCCTTGGTCATTAATCATGGGTTCATGATTCTAACATTCACGGAGCGTATCAACACAAAATACCCAACAAAATCAAGCAAAACAACGAAAGAGAACGAGAAGTGAGTATGAGAACACTTGCCTCGACGTGTGCTTTCACCTTTATAACTAGCTCTCGGACGGATTTGGACTCCACGGCCTCGATCTCCTCCTTTCTCTCACTAGGATCGGTGCTCTCTCTCTCTCTAAAAACCATAAACAGTGAGAAAATGATGAGGAGAAGGCAGGGCACGACTTTTATACTGTGCCACCGCTCGAGCGCGGCTCGAGCAGGCAGCAAGCGGCCGTGATGTTGGCTTTCCCCGCTCGAGCGCGGCTTGAGCGGCCAGCAGGTGGGGCCGGTTCTGGTTTTTTCGCTCGAGCTCCGCTCGAGCCTCCAGCGGGTGTGGGAGGTTCTGGAAATTGCGCTCGAGCCAAGGCTCAAGCTTTGATCATTAGCGTACTAATTACCTCATCATTATCAAGTTCTTAAATCCGGAACCTCACAGCGGGCGCGGGCACACTACATTTGCCCGCTCAAGCATGCGGCGATGAGCAACGGGTATGGCCATTCTGTTTTTGGCACCCGCTTGCCGTGCTCAAGGCCACCTCTCCAATCTACTAAAAACTTTGAATGTCTCAATGAACCTTCACTTTAAACTACCCTCTGGCCCCAAAACCTAAAATTCCTCTCTTCAAGATACTTTCAGAAAGACCTGACCATTCATCTCAAATGTCCAATCAGATTGGAAGTCTGATGTTTGCTTCAAGCCTCAAATCAAATCTTGTGACCGATAGCTGCATGTCCATATGCTTTTGCTATGCCGCTCTGATTGATCATCTGTCACCAGTCACAATCTGAAGCCTCGAAATTGAAATACCCTACAATCTCCTCATCTTGATAATGTGTCGACGGCCAATATCGAGAATGACATCCTGATCGGCAAACAATGAGTCATCTTCATCAATTTATCTATCATCATCCAAATTGCCACCAAATTCCTCGCTGTTTGAGGCAGACCCAAAATAAAATCCTGAAAGCTTCTTCTTCTACTCAACTACCTCATTTAGGAATGAGATATACCTTGCCACATAAGTGTCACATCCTGGGTTTTTATTTTCTTAATTAATTATAATTATTATAATTATCATGTTAATATGTGATATATTCATTTGTATTCACAAGATCCTCAACATTACCAAAAGATCGGTGGTGTCAACATACTGTTGAGTACGTTGTCGGGTCTTGATCAGGAAAGATGCCACTAAAATTTGAAACACATATTTTACAAATATTATGGAAGCATATAAGATAACCATAAATAATTGTGAAAGCTCTAATATTTCATAACATGTTACAAAATTATAAACTTACTATATTACTACTTAGATAAAATTTAATACATTATTTGTAAATACAACATAACAATTATCTAACATTCTATTCCTGCTCATCAGGTAAAAATTCCTGCATATCATCTGGAGGGTAAAGAAAATAGCAAAAAAGTGAGCCAAATGCTCAGCAAGACACATAATATTCAATGACATGTATAATTTATTTAAAATTATATAATAAAGAGAAATATGAATTATAATGCATGTAAAAATATATATATACTTTCAAAAATATTTTGATGATACAATTTACTTTATTTTTCTTGTATATGATTCGTTTTATTTGTCAACACTTCTTACCTTACATATCTTGATAAACCAAGGCTAGTAGACCTTACCAATTAATAGAGCTGTCAATTGAAGAAATGATTATGTAAATTCACATAATCTAAGTTCATATCCTCCATGATACACCCAGAGGATAGGATGGTACATACCTATTATATCCCGGTAGATGAGGCCACAAGCCACCATGCTCCCCCCGTGGTGCTAAGGGCAATTCCTTAATTTTTACTATAATATTCTAAAGCATGTCAAAGAATACTACCTACTGAAATAAATCTTTAGTTCAGTTTTCTTGCTTCTTAAAATTTATCTATGAAAGCTCTTATACTTATTCTTGCTTCTTTTTCATAATTTTCTTATCTCAATGAAAATATTTATTTTCATGGTATCATATTAGCTTCTACTTATACATAAACATATCAAATATGTTCAAAATAAAATCATGATAAAGCATATTATAAAATAAGATAATATAAATTTTTATATGTGCTAACTAAATTTTTTTGGCAACATATTTTTTTGGCTTTCGGTCCATAAATAGTATAATTTTACCAGTTAACTAACTAATTTGATCTCATTTAATTTTTCCCAATTGGTTGATTATCAAACCGGTTTATGGACCCATTCGACCTTCCATAATATTTTGCCAAATTTATTCCATGAGCCAATTTACCATTATTTATAAATTAAGTGATCGGTTCATCATTATAAGAGATATATATGAACCGGTTCACTTTACTTAAACCATATGTTGAACTTGAGCTGGTTTGCTGAAATTGGTTCGGTTCGACTTTCAGCGGCTGGTTCACATAATGATTGGATGGTTCACTTGATATTTAATCAATTTACAGTCTTAATATGCCACATATGACCAGTTCATTAATTATTTCTTGGCCAGTTTACCCAAATTTAATAAAACTACCAAATTGGTATAGAGGTCAGTTTAGTGGCAGTGTTTGGTTCTGGGGCCGGTTCAGTGGTTAAATCACCATATAAAATTATTCTACTTATATTTTCAGAATCAACACATAATTTTGGATCAGTTCATATCAATTTTCTATTACCTGTTCAAGTTTATACACTGATCTTTGACGCCAAAGTCTGTTTCTGACCAATTCAGTGACACATGATTTTATTTGGGCTGAACCGATCAGATTATCAAAAGGGATTCTGACACCAATTTTATGACATATTGCCGGTTCATTAAAGTATCATAATTAATTTTTATGAAACTTGAACCAATCAGAAACAAGTGAAAGTAGCAACCAAAAATCAGCATCAGTAGCTGTTCTGTTTCCACTCGATTCAATCTGCAAGTCAACTTATTTTCCATCGAATAGACCGATTTTATGATGAATAATTATGCTACAAAAATATAGTAATTTAGTCAACATCTTAAAGTATTTACACAAAAAATTTCATAGTATGAATCGATCAGATATGATATGCATAAATCAAATATCAGCAAGGTTCAGCAACCGGTTCTCTAAATGACATGATTCTAAATATTTTACTCAGTCTAGCATGGCTGCAGCACGAATTTAAAGCATTGAACCAATAATACTTGAAGATAACAGCAATGAATTATCAACAAAAGAAGGAGATAGCAGTGTTCATGCCTGATTTAATGAGAATTTAAATCTGATCCCTTAATTCCCTTGACTGATCTCTTTCCCTCGGTTTTGTTTTTCTCCTAGTGTTCTCTCTGATTTTTCCATCTATTTCTTCTAGTTTTCTTTCTTATTTCTCGTATTTATACTCTTGCTAAACATGTTTAGTTATCCCTAAATTAATTTGGAGCTACCACATACCCCATTTAGTTGGCAAAAGCTCGGCTGCCCCTCCATGCTGAATCATCTAGTCTTGGCTGATTTGGGGCTTCCTTACTTTGCCACTCGATTTCATCTTATTGGGGCTATGTTTAATACATATTTAGTCCCATAATAAGCCATGTGTCCCGTCCTCTTTTAGTGCCAAGTTCGATCTTTCAATTATTTAGTTTAATTGGTAAGTAAAAATTAGGAAATTTGGTGGTGAGTAGAGTCGTGCCGCACCTTCTTTCCTTCTTCTTTCTTCCTTCTTTTATTTCCAACTTTGAAAATTTGACTAAGTATTGGAATTTTTGTGCCATGTTTGCCATGTGTCCCTTAGTGTAATCCTTATCCATTTAATGTTAATAAAGTAGTGGAGGTTTGGCTAAATTCACTAAGTGTTGGACAGCTCCCTATATCTCTTAAGTTCCCTTAGTTTTTCTAAGTGTATAAATTTTTTTAGAGGTCTATGGGACTATTGCACTAACATAATTTAACTATAAATTTTGTTATGCTACTAATAGGATGATACGGCAACTTTTGGGCTACTCTTATATTGACCGCACAACTAATTTGATTAACCAAAACCAAATTGGTTATGAAATTGGGTTCATTGATTCAATTCTATACTATTGTGGCATCTCAAGCTAAATCTTAAAATTTTTGGACTCATGGTAAATTATTGGAATAAGTGTATTTAAGAAATTCCAATCCTTACAATAAATTACAAGCTCATGCCTCATATTTCGCCTGCCTGCCTTGACGCATAATCAACTTGCCATCAAACTCTCTCCAATTTACTAGTTGAAGAGTCTCTGATGTTCCCTTCGAACTTGGACCATTCTAGCTCAACTATAGCTGCTAATGACCTCAATTTCTCCCGAGCTTTCATCCAATTAGTCGAGGCTCTAATGAGAGATTCTTAAAACTATACCTCCCCTCGAATGAGCAATGGAAAAATACTTTGTACAGTAGACTCGAGGTTGCTTATTTGATCGCTACCAATTTCATAACAACTTGTCCAAAAAGGAGCTACATCTCCAATCTTCCCAAAATTTTCTCCCACAGATAGAAGCTTGATTCAAAATCGAATCCTTGTAGCTAGAAAGGTAATTCCTCTGGCCCAATCTTCCCACTGGCATCCTTGACATAGTACTTGCATGCCGAATCCTCCAAATTGTGCCGCGTCTTGAACTTTCTCTTAGATAATGTCCCCAGTGATGCTGAATCCATATATCCCTAGATCTATCTTTGGTGCATCATTGAACACTCCTATGACAAACCACATGTGAAGTTCCAAACCGGAAATATGATAATTCATAAATAATTAAAATAATAATAATCAAGAAAAGGCTAAATATACATGAAAGAATGAGTTTCAAAATTGGAAAGAGTAGAAATTAGGCTGTTGTATACTGATCTGCTGCACAGCAGCACGGCACCTGCCATGCGCTCAAGCGGGACAGCAGGCCCCAGAAACCAAGGAGCCCTGCTCACTGCTTATCTAAGGCACTCGAGTGAGGCCTCGGCAATGACCCGGTGCTCGCCATGCGCTCTCAAGGCGCTCGAGTGCACGCCCAATTTTAATTCAGTGACATGATTTCGTTTTGTTTAAAAAGGGAAAAGGAGAGAAGTTAAGGCCACGAACGCAGAAGCAGCAAAGGAGGAAAGGAAGTGAAGGGAAAGGGAAGGGTCTCTCTACCAATTTTCATTCTATCAAAGTGAGGAAAATAGTAAATCGGATGAAGGCAAGTGTACCTCGGATGTTATTCTTTGTTTTTACTGCTTTTTAATATCTATAAATTGGTATTTATGCTCCAAACTATCCTTCCACCATGTTTAATGTAAATGAAGCATGTTTCTCTTAATTACTTGGATAAATTTTATATTTACCAATATGTATTGCAATATATAGCTTCAATTTCATGAATAAACATGTATTTAGTATCAAATTTAAGTCCGGAAGGTTATTACGAAACTCTAGCTCAAAAATTTGAGGATTTTTGGTTCAAATGCATGATTTCGTTTATGTATTTGGATTTATGGCATTGATTTCATGAATAAATATGTGTTTGGTGTTCGATTTAAGTCCGAAAATTTTGTGTGAAACCCTAGAATGAAAATTGAAAGTTTTGGTGTTAAAAATCCTTAAATCTTGATATGTAAAAGTTAATTTGTGAAAGGTTATTGCTCAAGCTTTGATTTTTATCTGAACAATTTATATGAAACTATACTACTAAATTACTGTGAATTTTTAAACTAACTGAAGGGTTATCTGAAAGAGTTTAACTTGCCGTTGAGGCATGATAAATAAAGAATGTAAGAATATGAGCAAGAGTCCCTTAAGTTGAGTATTTCCATTGAGTATTTCAGATAAATATTTGAGTCAAGTGTTTTAGTTAAGTAAGTTAACAAGAAAGGGATCTAGGACTATTATCTAGTCAGGTAAGGTTTCCCAGCATACCCAAGAATGTTATGGTGATAATCAAGGATAACTTCGTCCATGGAGTTATATGTGGTCCACCCTTCCTCAAAGTGTTAATCTAGAGGGTAGAATTTCTATTCTAACCCGCCTTCAGGGGGTGATCCGGTACTGATCCTGTGAGAAGGGATATTTTTGTTCTATTTCTAGCCTTAATTGTATGTGTAACACAATCTATCCTTGATTATTTGCTCCGTCAGCTAGTAGGGTCTACTAGTTTGGTCCTTCGGATAGTAAAGTTAGATTTTCAGAATTTACAAAGTTTAATATTGATTTCTGATGTTTGATATCTGTTATACTGAATTATGATTTTTGAAGCATGTTTTACGTAATTGTGCTGTCTTCTGTTTTCATGTATTTCTCAGTTCTTTAGATATTTCCATATTTCTGCTTATTAGTACTTATATTCTACATGAAAATATTATATTTGCATGTTTTTACTATACCTGGCTGGGCTTCGGCTCACTTTTCTATTTTTTTGCCCTCCAAATGAGACCGTAGAGTTGATGCCAAATGAGTAGGAGTAGATAAAGCCTAGTCAAGAAGATATTTTGGGAGCTTCAAAGCCTACTTTGGGAGCCTAGTTAGCTTGAATGTAATTATCAAATTTTATGGATGGATATTGTATATGTATGTCATAGTAGGTTATAAATTTTGATGGAATAGGATGTATGCTTCTGCGGATTCATATTATGGACATAGTTCAACTTTCGCTATTTGCTCTTGAATTTGGACAGGTCCTAGATGGCATCTCCATTTTGAACCAAGATAGTGGATAGGATATATTATCTTAGAGCCATAGATGTTATAGCATTTTATTAATCTTGTGTTTGTTGACGAATGAATGTGGAAGTTTATTGTTTGTATACTTGTCCTGATTGTGAAAAATATAGGTTATTTGTATTGGACTTTTGTCCAGTTTTAGGGGAGATTTTGTCCAATTTTCTACATATATTTATATTATTTTATTCTGGGCATTAATTATTTGTTATTGACGGAGGATAAAAAATCTATTTCATCACAACTGGTATCAGAGAAATGAGATGCCTTAAGATTGATCAATCGTAAAGCGAAAGTATAGGCTTAAGTTTCAGTAGGGATAGATTGAGAGTAGTTAGGATTAAATAGGATGTTTAGGAGTCAACCCTTAGGATAGCCTTAATTTTTATTGAAATGTTGATAACCCCTCCCTCTAAACTGCTTTTTTGAGGTTTATTAATGTGGTGATTATTTTTTATTATAGGATATAAGATGGCTAGTGGATAAGGTAAAAGAAATAACCGTGGGGTTGCTAGTACTCCTCACGACCAAGAAGCCAAATCTGTGAACTTGTTGGGGAGGATGACAAATATGGTTGAGTCAATAGAGCAACGTCATATGGCTTCGATCCCTACACCCAAGCCAGTTCCAGTAAATCCTACTCTAACTACATACGATAGGTTCACAGCAGAGAGAGCACATAAATTTTTTAGGTGAACCTGATCTGATGATGACAGATATCTGGATCCAAAGGATGAATAAGATTTTTGAGGTAATTTAGTGTTCTAACCGAGAAAATGTCATGTTTGTGGTATATAAGTTGGAGAGTAAGGCTGATAGCTAGTGGGCCATGAAAAAGAGGGCGTTAGGTGTGTCTAATGAGGAGATAACATGGTAAATGTTTGAGGGAGCTTTCATGGAAAAGTATTTCCCGTCCAATCTTCAAGATAAGGAGTAAGAATTTATGCGACTCCAGCAAGGAAACCTGACTGTAACGGAGTATGACACGAGATTTACTAAGTTGTCTCGTTATTTGCCATATTTTGTGGAGGATGAATTGGGGAAAGCAAAGAAATTTCAGCAAGGATTGAGGGACGATATCAGAAGGCAATTGTCAACTCACAAGCTCCAAACATATGCTGATATTCTAGATCAAGCCTTGATTTATGAGGGAGAACTGGAGACGTAAAAGTTCTTCGCCAAGAGAGCCGTAAGCTGGGCAGTGTGACGGTCCAGACTTAATTCCCACAAAAACCGCCATCAAGTCTTAAAAGATAAACATTAATGGACATAAAATTTTACTTTTCTTTCTTTACACAGGATTGACTGAGGCCGAACTGTATGAGTTGGCCTTCCGATTTTAATTTCCCACCAGGCCGACCAACATTAAGGTTAGCCGGACCTGAAAGACTGAGATGCTTACTAAACCTTTTAATAACATTAACCAACAAGTAATCATAGAAACATACTAACAACATTCATAGAGTCATAAGCAGTGGAATTATTTTACAATTTTTGCAAACATGAAAAGGAAATAAAATTAAGCTCTTCATTGATCAGCTCCGACCCGCTAGCTATATCATATGGTTCTACTCAACTTCGTCCTCTATGAGCCTTTCATCATCTGAAAAGTGGCAAGAATGAGCTACAAAGCCCAGCAAAATACTCACATGCAGAAAATAGAGAACATAAACATATATATAAGCGAACATAACTTAGTATACGAAAATCATCATGTCTTTTAGTTCGGAATTTCCTTAGTCTTTTTCTTCTTATCTTGTCTACTAAAACTCATAAAAAACCATTGAGAATTCTTATCATCTTTAGGGACCGGACGGGAGGAGACAACATCGAGGACGAATTGTGTGTAACCCCATAACCTAAGGTCGTATCCCCTCATTATGCTCCCCGGGGGCAGGAGGTAATGCCTTTAACCCGAAATACGGGGCCGTAGTCCAAAAGTCTTATGCCACCAAAAAGTCCCCTCCCGTGGCCCAGGAGGCAATCATTGAGTGTCACTCCAATATCTTTCATCCATCTTTAACAGTAAATTTAATGGAGACTCGGTTCATAGTTTTTGTCTTTTAATGGCCATCCATCATAGTTCGAAAGTCGAAAGTCGTAGAGTTCCACTTGCTGTCCGTATTACATGCATTTTCCATGTTCATAAAAATAGGCCGGAGTTCTTTTTCATACAGAGGGCCGGAGTTCTTAAAGCCAGAGTTCTTTTGTCAGAGCCGAAGTTCTTTACAAAGTCGGAGTTCTTTTACATAAAAACCGGTGTTCAAAGTTGGAGTCTTTTACATAAAAAAGCCAGAGTTCCAAAGGCTGGAGTTCTTTTCAAAAGGCAGAGTTCTTTTCTGAAATCCAAAATTCTTAAAAGCCAGAGTTCTTTATTCATAAAGGCCGAAGTTCCTTATTCATAAAAGCCAGAGTTCCTTTAAATCCAGAGTTCTAAAAATCTGAGTTCTTTAAAATCCAAAGCTCTAAAATCCGGAGTTCTTAAATAGGCTGGAGCTCTTTTTGTAAAAGGATGGAGTACTTTTTCTTCAAAAGACGGAGCTCTTTTCTGTAAAATGATAGAGTACTTTTTCTTGAAAGGACGAGCTCTTTTTCGTAAAAGGACGGAGTACTTTTTCTTCAAAAGTTAGAAGTCTTTTCTGCAATTATCAGAGTTCATATAATTTAATAAATAATCATATACTTCAAACAGAATCAAATCTAACACCATGAATACCAGAGTTTCTTTTAAATATGCGATTAAGAACGATAATTCATAGAAACAGAACAAACATCATACATACATAATTTCATAAGAATATCATATACTTACGTAGCAAACATGCATAAACATGAACTCTAAAAACAGGGGTGAGTATCTTACCTGAGTTTCTTCTACTTTGCCTTGATCTTTTGGCCTTCTTTTATTAGAAGCTCTATTTTGTGCCTCTTTCTCATTCTTCTAGTTCTTATTTATAGGCCTTGGGTCTAATGACCGTCATTAATGATTGGCAGTTCAGGGAAAATGTTTCTTATTTATGATTCTCCCTTATTAATGATTGGCAGGGGGAATGTTTTTTATTTATGATTGGCAATATAAGGGAATGTTCATTTTCAAAAGTTTCCTTATTAAATAGACCATTTATGGTTTTACATTCCCAAGGAGTTCATTAATTCCTAGTTAACTGAACTTAACTGGATTTTATATTTCTCATGTAAACACATTAAATTCCTGATTAACTGAACTTAGAAGGATTTAGCTTTCTCATGTAAACACCTTCCGGTCAATTATCGGCGTTGACCGAATTATTCTCACATGAATTCCGGTCAACACTTGTTGACCGGATCATCAACTTCGACTTTACCAACCACAAAGCCACTCCGGCCTTCAAGGCCACTTTGGCCTTACATGGCTAGACTTGATTTTCATCTTAAGGCCGATTTACTTTTCTTATTACATTTTTTCGGTCAACTGGCATTGACCGGATTATAAGGACTTGATGACTGGAATTTCCTATGTTTTAAAATCTGGGCCGTTACAGGCAGACTATAACACAAGATCTAATGTGGCACCCTCCGGGCCCTCTAAGAAGGCGACGATAGTGGCAAAGGGAAAGAGTATCACCGAAGTTTAGTTAGCGACTGGTTCTTAGGGGTCCGCGGCTGATTGTAATATCTGTGGGAAGAAGTATGCAAGGCATCATTTTCACAAGATGACGGGAGCTTATTTTAGATGTGGATAGGAGGGCCACAAGATTAAAGACTATCTGTTACCCTTGAGGTCGAAAGCAAAGAAGCCAACCGTTTCGGCTAAGGCGTTTGTGGTGGCAGTACAGGACCCTAATGGAGTTTCAGCTTCTATATTATTCGATTTGAGGTCTACTCATTCTTTTATTTCTCCATAATTTGCATGCTGTATTATATCTACCCCATGAATTTTGGATTATTCTTTATCTGTGTTAATGCCTACTGGATCCTTAGTAGTTATTGAGATTATGTATCCAGAATGTGTGGTGGAGGTGAATGGGAGATGTTTGATGGTAGACTTGATATTGTTGAATGTGGGTGATTTTGATGTTATCTTAGAAATGGACTAGCTAACTAAATTTTATGCCAGTATTGATTGTTTTCTAAAAAGAGTGTGCTTTGTTATTTTCAGAATTGAACCCTTCTTCTTTCAAAGCATCAGGAAAAAGGAGATGCCTATATTAATTTTTGCTTTGTATGTTAACCACTTGATGAAAAGTGGATGCCATGCTTATCTAGCATATGCCAACACCATTGGGAGTCACAGTGTGCCGGCTAGAGATATTCTAGTTATATGTGATTTTGAGGATATATTTCCAAAGGAGTTACTTGGGTTACCACCTCATAGAGAGATTGAGTTTGAGATTAATGTTATTCCAGGTGCTATCCCGATTTCTAAAGCACCTTACCGTACGGCACCTGCTGAGTTGGAGAAATTAAAGTTACAGTTGCAGGAATTATTAGACAATGGCTTCATTAGACCAAGTGTATCTTCGTGGGTTGCTCTGGTACTGTTTGTGAGGAAGAATAATGGGTCCTTACGGTTATGTGTGGATTATCATGAACTGAATAAAATTACGATTAAGAATAAATATCCATTGCTGCGTATTGATGATTTGTTTAATCAATTACAAGGATCTCGGGTATTTTTAAAGATTAATTTGAGGTTCGGATATTACCAATTGAAAATTAAGCCAAAAGATGTGGCCAAGACTACTTTTCGGATGAGGTACGACTACTTTGAATTTCTTGTAATGCCATTTGGTCTTATGAATGCTCCTGCTGCTTTCATGGATCTGATGAATCCGGTGTTTCGGCCATATTTGGATAAATTTATGGCGGTATTTATTGATAACATTTTAATATATTCTAAGAGTCATGAGGAGCATGAGACTCATTTGCGGATTGTTCTCCAAGTACTTCGCGAGGAAAAACGGTATGCTAAGTTGAATGAATGTGAATTTTGGCTACAGGAGGTCATATTTCAGGGGCATGTGATTTCGGATGGTGGAATTTCTATAGACCCAAAGAAGGTAGAGGCCGTTACAAATTGGAGTAGGACTACATTCGTGACCGAAGTTCAGAGTTTTCTTGGCATGGCGGAGTATTACAGGCATTTTGTAGAACACTTTTCGCAGATCGCTATGCCACTAACTCAGCTAACGAAGAAGGAGGTAAAGTTTGATTGGACTGAAGAATGTGATTAGAGTATTCAGGAGTTGGAAGCCATTTTACTACTGCTGTAACGACCCAGATTTTTTTAAAAAAAATAATAAAAAAAACAATATTCCAGTCATCAAGTCTGGTCAACGCTAGTTGATCGGAAAATGTAATAAGAAAAGTAACTCGGCCTTAAGATGAATTCAAGTTCGGCCCTTGCATGGTGAAGGGAAGTCTGGACTTCTTTGATGAAAATCGAGTCCGGCTTTTATGAATAAGGAGCCCCGGCTTCAATTGCAGAAGAACTCCGGCTATATGAACTCCGGTTTAATGGAATTAGAATTCCGGCTTTTATGAAAAACAATTAAGTCTGGTCAAGGCCAGTTGACCCAAAATAATAAAGAAATCCCCTACGAAAAATAAAGTCAGTATGACCATGCCTACAACGCCAGTAAGGAAGGCCCTTCGAAAAGCAAAATCAGAATAACCATGCCAGTAAGGAAGCCCTTATGAAAAGTAAAGAATGACCATGCCTGAGTAGGTTACCTACTCCTAACCACCCTGATAACCTTGTAGAAAAGAAAGAAGTACAAGAGGCTGACCTGCCCTACTTATTACCACGCCTATAAGTAATGGCCCTCACCATGACTTAGGAGAGGAAGCTAGGCAAACGCCTAGGTGAAAGTGTTAAGAACTTCGAGCCATAACCAAGTGAAAGGTCCATAGATCCAATCCAGGCAAGAATACTCACCCCTGTTTTTAAAGTTCATGATTCTGCATGTTTGCTACGCTAGCATGTATATCCTTATGAAATTATGCATGTATGATACTTGTTTTGTTCTTATGATTTATCGTTCGTAATCGCATGTTTAAAGGAAACCATGATATTGAGGAAATTGGATTTTTATAATTGATTGTCGACTTTTATGAACTCTGATAATCTCATGAAAGGACTTCTAACTTTCAGAAAAAGAGCTTCGGACCTTGAATGATTAAGAACTCCGTCTTTTAGAGCTTCGGATTTTAAATGGAAAAGAACTTCAGATTTAAGAACTCTGGATTTTAAAGAACTCCGACCTTTGGAAGTCCGGCCTTTACGAATGAAGAACTCCGGCTTTTAAGAACTTCGGATTTGTAGAAAAGAACACCGGCTTTTGAACTCCGCCTTATTAAAAGAACTCCGCCTTTTACAAAAAAGAGCTCCGTCCTTGTAAAAGAAAAAGAACTTCGTCCTTAAAATTAACGCCGGCTTTGTATAAGACAATGAACTCCGACCCTAATAAAGAAAAAGAACTCCGGCTTTGTGTAAGAAAAAGAACTCCGGCTTTGAGTAAGAAAAAGAACTCCGGCTTTTAAGGAAAGAAAAAGAACTCCGGATTTGTTTAAGAAAAAGAACTCCGGCTTTTAATAAAAGAAAAAGAACTCCGGCTTTTAAGGAAAGAAAAAGAACTTCGGCTTTGTGTAAGAAAAAGAACTCCGACTTTTAAGGAAAGAAAAAGAACTCTGGCTTTTAAGGAAAGAAAAAGAACCCCGGCTTTGTTTTAAGAAAAGAACTTTGGCGCTGACAAAAGACCTGCGGCTTTTTGGAACTACGACCTTCTTTTCAAAAAGGAACTCCGGCAATCTGTTTAAAGCGGAACTACGGCCCCGTATGCCCGGTTAAAGGCATTACCTCCCGCCCCGGGGAGCATAATGAGGAAATGGCATAAGACTTTTGGACTACGGCCTCGTATGCCAGGTTAAAGGCATTACCTCCCGCCCCGGGGAGTATAATGAGGGGATACGGCTTTAGGTTGTGGGATTATACACAACCCATCCTCGATGTTATCCGTTCCGTTCCGGTTCCTAAAGATGATAAGAATTCTCAATGTTTTTATGGGTTTTTAGCAGACAAGACAAGAAGAAAATGACTAAGGAAATTCCGAACTAAAAGACATGATGATTTTCGTATGATTATATTCGCTTATATATATATATATATTTATGTTCTTTGTTTTCTGCATGTGAGTATTCTACTGGGCTGTGTAGCTCACTCTTGTTATTTTCTAATGACGAAAGGCTCATGGAGGACAAAGTTGAGTAGAACATTATGGTATAGCCAATAGTCCGGTTGGCCGGAGCTGATTAAACGAAGAGCTTGTTTAATTATTTGATATTTTGTAGAGACTTGTAAAATGATTCATTGTTGAGAATCTATGGATGTTAGTCATGTTTCCGTGATTCCTTTTGGATAAATGAAATTTATAATTCTAGTATGCATCTCAGGTTCAAGTTGAAATTAAAATCGGAAGGCCACCTCAAGCAGTTCGGCCTCGTGAAATCCTGAATGAAAGTAAAATTTTTTATATCCATTAATGTTATTAAGACTCGACGGCAATTTATGTTAGATTTAAGTGCGGGCCGTCATAGTTGGTATCAAAGAGTTGAGATGCCTTAGGAATTGATTGATCGAAAAGCGGAAACTTAGAATAGGTTAAGTTGAATCAAAGGACAATTATAATCTGTTCCGACTTAAGGTGTTAGCACTAATTAAGTTGGGGTAGGTTATGAGTGATCAAATAAGTAAATCTAGGTGTTTTGTGGTTAAGCTAATCCGGGTAGTTTTGGTTATCCCAATCCTAATGACTTATGCTTGCACTAAGATAAGAAGGGTGATTTAGTTCAATTGGCTGGCCTATGTTCAAAGAGCGACTTAATGTGAAATGTCTTGATCCTAAGGAAATATTAGTAGTGGCCCTCAGACGGGACTGCTAATATTAGTGACTGGTTGTAGGGTCAAGAGGAAGATAATATGTAGAGACTCCTTAGTGTTGTAATTTGGTTTGTATCAGTTAGGTTCTTGAATTGATCATTGTTGATTCAAGAGTAGGTTAATTAATCTTGGTTTGAGGTTTAAGTTCGATCGACTGTGGATTGATGACCTTAGGCTAGAAATTCGTTAAGAAGAGTTGTCAGATCAACCTAGCAAGAATAGCGAATAGGGTGGAGCCATCGGATCGAGATCGGTATGATTAAAGTAAACTTTAGTTATAGGATGACAATTCATGATTGTTTTGGAAAGAAATTACTTAAGTGTTTGGACTTCTGGGTAGCCTCGGGTTATACTGAGGTTGAGGATATGAATGTTTATGTACGAATCTTGGAATTAAATCGCGTGATTTTGGGTATAAACTTGAACTAGCTAAGGTACCAAGTCTTAATTTGATTGTAATAGTAGTTCGGTGGGCGAACTGCAGTACTATTACTGCTGGATCGGTAAAGGACGACATCTGGCAATCGAGTTGTGGGATCTAAGACATAAGTTTGAATTAATCAAGGTATCAAGAAATTAATGACGCTTTCCTGTAAAGCATTCAATGGGAATCTCAATTAAGACTAATTAGTATGTGCGGCCACATTTTGAAGTTATTTTGTAGTCATTGATGGACTTCGGCCGTGTGGCTATTCAAGGATGATTATGGAAGGAAGATTTGGTTGACTTATCTATTGACCGATAATTTAAGATTGGGTTATAGGATGCCATGTTCTCGAATTGGGATCTTGAGATTATGGGTAATGATTTAAAGTAATCGTTATGACTGTAACTCGGAATGTGGCAGTAGTCTAAGGATTTTGGGGTTGTCTTCATAATATGACTATCCTAGAACTATTTAAATCAGAATAGCGCAGCATGAACTCATGGCTCAGAAATTTAAGAGTAAGGTTAAGGTCGCTGTAGCTTGAAATAAACTAAAGTGGAAGTCCATTGGATTAATTTAAAGTATCAAATTAAATTAGAGAAATGGCCAGCATATATTGTGGGTGGCTTTTGAAATTCTGAGGATCGTTATAAGGTCTTCCTTATACCAATGGTTGAGAAAATCAGTAAGTGACTGGATTGTGTCGTTCTAAGAGGCTAAGAATTTGTTAAAATGCTTGAGGGTTCCTAGAGTAATCCTTGTCTGAGGGAATGACTTCTGAATGAAATAATACGTGTGATTATGAGACCGTAAGGATCATCAAATTTCGAGGACGAAATTTCTATAAGTGGGGGAGATTGTAACGACCCAGATTTTTTTAAAAATAATAATAATAATAATAAATATTCCAGTCATCAAGTCCGGTTAACGCTAGTTGACCGGAAAATGTAATAAGAAAAGTAACTCGGCCTTAAGATGAATTCAAGTTCGGCCCTTGCATGGTGAAGGGAAGTCCGGACTTCTTTGATGAAAATCGAGTCCGGCGTTTATGAATAAGGAGCTCCGGCTTCTAGTGCACAAGAACTCTGGCTATATGAACTCCGGTTTAATGGAATTAGAATTTCGGCTTTTATGAAAAACAATTAAGTCCGGTCAAGGCCAGTTGACCCAAAATAATAAAGAAATATCCTACGAAAAATAAAGTCAGTATGACCATGCCTACAACGCTAGTAAGGAAGCCCTTACGAAAAGCAAAATCAGAATAACCATACCAGTAAGGAAGCCCTTACGAAAAGTAAAGAACGACCATGCTTGAGTAGGTTACCTACTCCTAACCACCCTGATAACCTTGTAGGAAAGAAAGAAGTACAAGAGGCTGACTTGCCCTACTTACTACAACGCCTATAAGTAATGGCCCTCACCATGACTTAGGAAAGGAAGCTAGGCAAATGCCCAGGTGAAAGTGTTAAGAACTTCGAGCCATAACCAAGTGAAAGGTCCATAGATCCAATCCAGGCAAGAGTACTCACCCCTGTTTTTAAAGTTCATGATTCTACATGTTTGCTACGCTAGCATGTATATCCTTATGAAATTATGCATGTATGATACTTGTTCTGTTCTTATGATTTATCGTTCGTAATCGCATGTTTAAAGGAAACCATGATATTCAGGAAATTGGATATTTATAATTGATTGTCGACTTTTATGAACTCTAATAATCTCATGAAAAAACTTCTAACTTTAAGAAAAAGAGCTTCGGACCTTGAATGATTAAGAACTCCGTCTTTTAGAGCTTCGGATTTTAAATGGAAAATAACTTCAGATTTAAGAACTCCGGATTTTAAAGAACTCCGACCTTTGGAAGTCCGGCCTTTACGAATAAAGAACTCCGGCTTTTAAGAACTTCAGATTTGTGGAAAAGAACACCGGCTTTTGAACCTCGCCTTATTAAAAGAACTCCGCCTTTTACGAAAAAGAGCTCCGTCCTTGTATAAGAAAAAGAACTCCGTCCTTAAAATTAACTCCGGCTTTGTATAAGAAAATGAACTCCGGCCTAATAAAGAAAAAGAAATCCGTCTTTGTATAAGAAAAAGAACTCCGGCTTTATGTAAGAAAAAGAACTCCGGCTTTTAAGGAAAGAAAAGAACTTGGTTTGTGTAAGAAAAGAACTCGGCTTTAAGGAAAGAAAAAGAACTCCACTTCTGTAAGAAAAAGAACTCCGGCTTTTAAGGAAAGAAAAGAACTCCGGCTTTCAAGGAAAGAAAAAAACTCCGGCTTTGTAAGAAAAAGAACTTGACTTTTAAGGAAAGAAAAAGAACTCCGGCTTTTAAGGAAAGAAAAAGAACTCTGGCTTTGTTTAAAAAAAGAACTCTGGCGCTGACAAAAGACCTGCGGCTTTTTGGAACTACGACCTTCTTTTGAAAAAGGAACTCCGGCTTTCAGTTTAAAATGGAACTACGGCCCCGTATGCCGAGTTAAAGGCATTACCTCCCGCCCCAGGGAGCATAATGAGGGAATGGCATCAGACTTTTGGACTACGGCCCCATATGCCGGATTAAAGGCATTACCTCCCACCCCAGGGAGCATAATGAGGGAATGGCATAAGACTTTTGGACTACGGCGCCGTATGCCGGGTTAAAGGCATTACGTCCCGCCTTGGGGAGCATAATGAGGGGATACGGCTTTAGGTTGTGGGATTATACACAACCCATCCTCGATGTTATCCGTTCCGTTTCGGTCCCTAAAGATTATAAGAATTCTCAATGTTTTTATGAGTTTTCAGCAGACAAGACAAGAAGAAAATGACTAAGGAAATTCCGAACTAAAAGACATGATGATTTTCGTATGATTATATTCGCTTATATATATATATGTTTATGTTCTTTGTTTTCTACATGTGAGTATTCTGCTGGGCTGTATAGCTCACTCTTGTTATTTTCAGATGACAAAAGGCTCATGGATGACAAAGTTGAGTAGAACATTACGGTATAGCCAATAGTCCGGTTGGCCGGAGCTGATTAAACGAAGAGCTTGTTTAATTATTTGATATTTTGTGGAGACTTGTAAAATGATTCGCTGTTGAGAATCTATAGATGTTAGTCATGTTTCCGTGATTCCTTTTGGATAAATGAAATTTATAATTCTAGTATGCATCTCAGGTTCAAGTTGAAATTGAAATCGGAAGGCTAGCTCAAGCAGTTCGGCCTCATGAAATCTTGAATGAAAGTAAAAATTTTTATATCCATTAATGTTATTAAGACCCGACGGGGATTTATGTTAGATTTAAGTGCGGGCTGTCACAACTGCTCTGGTGTTAACTATTCCGGAATGTGAATGATTTGAATAAGGACTCCAGAATTGATTTCAATGTTCGAGCTGATGAAGTATTGAGGTTTAAAGATCAATTATGTGTATCGGATGATAAGAAATTGAAGGAGCAGATCTTGAAGGAAGCTCACCGATCTCGGTATACAATCCATTCGGGAATGAATAACATGTATCAGGATTTAAAGAAAACCTTTTGGTAGAGGAATATGAAATGGGATATTACGGTTTATGTAGAGAAATGCCTCGTGTGCCAGCAACATAAAGCTGAAAGGAAAAAGTCATCTAGGTAATTGCAACTGTTGTCGATCTCGAGCTGAAAATAGTAAGATGTTACTATAGATTTTGTATCAGGCTTACCGAAGACTCCCAAGAATCATGATGCTATTTGGGTTATCATTGATCGGCTGACGAAATCGGCCCATTTCTTGGTGATCAGGACGACATACTCTCATGACCGATTGGCCCAACTGTATGTGAACAAAATTGTAAGACTTCATGGTGTGCCCGCTTCAATTGTGTCTGATAGAGACCCCCGTTTTGTTTTGAGGTTTTGGAAGAGTTTGTATAAAGAGTTGGAGATGGAATTGAAGTTCAGTACTGCATATCATCCCCAAACTAACGGTTAATCGAAGCATATAATTCAAATCCTAGAGGATATGTTAAGGGCTTTGGTGTTTGACATGAACAGGGTTTGGGATAGTTATTTGACCCTTACAGAAATCGCCTATAATAATAGTTATCATGCGAGCATAGGCATGGTACCTTTTGAGGTGCTGTATGGGAGAAAGTGCAGATCACTGATTCATTGGGAGGAGGCCGAAGACAAATGAATTTTATGTCCTAAAATCGTTAAGGAAACGGTGAAAAAATTTAGACTGATTCATGAAAACTTGAAGGTTGTCCAGAGTAGACAGAAGAGCTATGCAGACCGGAGGAGAACGAAATTAAAGTTTGAGGTGGGTGACTATGTCTTTTTGAAGGTGTCACCATCTAAGGGAACGTTCAAATTTGGGGTGAAAGGAAACTGAAGCCACGATTTATTAGCCCGTTTGAGATTTTAGAGAGGATCGGGGAGGTGGCTTATAGATTGGCGTTGCCACCTAGTCTGGCAGATGTCCACGATGTATTTCACGTGTCGATGCTTCGAAAATATGTTCACGATACCACACACATCATCGAGTATGAGCCATTGACAATTGACAAGGATTTGTCTTATGTTGAGAAGCCGGTACGAATTCTGGATTGGAAGGATCAAATATTGCGTACAAAGATGATTCCCTTGGTGAAAATTCTGTGGAAGAATCATTCACTCGAGGAAGCAACATGGGAGCGTGAGGAGGAGATCCGGGGCAAATGCCCCCATTTATTCTCTTGAAGTATGTGGTTTTATTTAATCTCAAGGACGAAATTCCTATAGGGGAGAGTTGTAAGGTTCCAAATCTAAAACATGATAATTCAAAAGTAATTAAAATAATAATAATCAAGATGAGGCTAAATATACATAGAAGAATAAGTTTTGAAAGTGGAAAGAGTGAAAATTGGGCTACTGTATACTAATTTGCCGCACAATATAGCACGATGCCTACTGTGCGCTCGAGCGCGGCAACAGGCGCCAGAAACCAATGGAGCCCCACTCGATGCTCGCCTGAGGCGATCGAGCGAGGCCTCGGTAGTGACCCAGCACTCACCACGAGCTCTCTAGGCACTCGAGCGCACACCATATTTTAATTCAGCTACCTGATTCTGTTTTGTTTAAAAAAGGAATGGGAGGGAAGTTGAGGCCACAAACACAGAAGCAGCAAAGAAGGAAAGCAAGGGAAGGGTCTCTCTACCAATTTTCATCCGATGAAAGGGAGGAAAACGGTAAATCGGGTGAAGGCAAATGTACCTCGGACGTTATTCTTTGTTTTTACCGGTTTTTAATGTCTCTAAATTGGTATTTATACTCTAAACTCTTCTTCCTCCATGTTTAATGTAAATGAAGTATGTTTCTATTAATTATATGGATAGATTTCATATTTACCCACATATATTGCAATATATAGCTTCGATTTCAAAAATAAACATGTATTTAGTATCTGATTTAAGTCCAAAAGGTTATTGCGAAACCCTAGCTCAAAAATTTGAGAATTTTTGGTTCAAATGCATGATTTTGTATATGTATTTGGATTTATGGCATTGATTTCATGAATAAACATGTATTTGGTGTTCAATTTAAGTCCGAAAATTTTGTGTGAAACCCTAGAACAAAAATTGGAACTTTTGGTGTTTAGAAACTCCTTAAATCTTGGTATGTGAAGGTTACTTTGTGAAAGATTATTGCTCAAGCTTTGATTTTTATCTGAAAAATTTACATGGAACTGTACTGCTAAGTTACTTTGAATTTATGAACTAACTGAAGGGTTATCTGAAAGAGTTTGGCTTGCCATTGAGGCATGATAAGTAAAGAATGTAAGAATATGTGCAAGAATCCCTTCAGTTGAGTATTTTAGTCAAGTATTTCAGTTAAGTATTTCAGTCAAGTATTTCAGTTAAGTAAGTTAATAAGAAAGGGACCTAGAACTATTATTTAGTCAGATAAGGTTCTCCAACATACCTTAGAATGTTATGGTAATAATTAAGGATAACTCCGTCCATAAAATTATATGTGGTCTACCCTTCCTTAGGGTATTAACATAGAGGGTAGAATATCTGTCCTGCCCTACCTTTAGGGGTAATCCAGTACCGATCCCATAAGAAGGGATATTTCTGTTCTGTTTCTGGCCTTGATTGTGTGCATAACACAATTTATCCTTGATTATTTGCCCCCTTGACTAGTAGGGTATACTAGTTTCGTCCTTCGGATAATAAAGTTGGATTTTTAGAATTTACAGAGTTTAATATTGGTTTCTGCTTTATGATATCTATTATACTAAATTATGATTTTCGAAGCATGTTTTCTGTAATTGTGATGTCTTATGTTTTTATGTATTTCTCTTTTCTTCAGATATTTTCATATTTCTACTTATCTATACTTATATTTTACATGAAAGTATTATATTTGCATATTTTTACTATACCTTCCCAAGCTTCGGCTCACTTTTCTGTTTTTTCCCTCTAAATGAGACCATAGAGTTGATGCTAGACGAGCAAAAGCAGATAAAGCCTAATTAAGAAGATATTTTGAGAGCTTCAAAGCCTATTTTGGGAGCTTAGTTAGCTTGAATGTAATTATCAAATTTTATAGATGGATATTGTATATGTATATCATAGTAGGTTATAAATTTTGATGGAATAGTATGTATGCTTCTGCAGATTCATATTATGGACATAGTTCTGCTTCTGCTATTTGCTCTTGGATCTGTACAGGTCTTAGATGGCATCTCCCTTTTGAACCAAGATAGTGGATAGGATATATTATCTTGCAGCCATGGGTGTTACAGCATTTTGTTGATCCTGTGTTTGTTGACGAATGAACATGGAAGTTTATTGTTTGTATACTTGTCCTGATTATAAAAAATACAGGCTATTTGTATTGGATTTTTGTCTAATTTTAGGGGAGACTTTGTCCAATTTTCTATAAATATTTATATTATTTTATTTCGGGCCTTAGTTATTTGTTATTGACAGAGGATAAAAAAAATTGTTCCATCACACCACATCTTAAAATCTATCATTAACCATAATCATACTTGATTATCCTTTTATCACCAATTTTACCAATAAATAATTCAAATTACCATTTGGACTTGAGTTTTCCCTATCGATATCCTGACCAACTATACATAAACAGTATAATGATATACACAGGATCCAATTACATTACCACCTCATTTGTGACTCTGACGCCATCCCAAATTAACATGACGTCAGCTTTTTATTAAGGAAGAATGCCTGCTCCTTACCAAATTTTACCGGTAATACCAACCTGTGGAAACACTAAACATCCATAAAATTTGTTCATTCGAAACTAAAACCATTACTGAGATACATCGTTCTTACATTCGTAAACCATTATATATAATTAACATAATAGCTAATACCAAATTATACAACATCATCCAAAGCATCAAAAACGGTCCAGAACTCTACATCATTCCACCACATCCCTAACTAAAATCAAACGAGAAGTTAACAATTAAGTGTAGTAAATACTATCCAATGTCATAGATTAGTAAAGTATCTCCAAAATTATAAACGAAATGCTTCGATCTTCACTCTTGTTTATCAGACAAAAATTTGTACAAATCATCTGAATAGTTAGTAAAGTAAAAAGAGAGTGAGCCAAATACTCAGCAAGGCATAGTAAATAACAAAGAACATGCAATCTTTATACTTAAAACATAACTATAGGAATAAAGATCACAATAAACTACAATAACATAAAACATGGACAGAATATTTATGCAAAACTTTTTTAAATTTTTTATCTTATTCTTTCTTAACCTTCACCATCAAATAGGCTTAAAAGTTATTTTTTTTTAAGGACCATGATTAGTAGACCTAACCAGTTAAAGGAGCAGTCAATCAAAACCTAAATTGTGTTCCTTCTCCACACAATCAAAGCATCTACATTTATCCCTATTGATGATGCCAAAACCGCTTCACGATAATAAACTTTTAGACAATAATTTTTTACTATAATATATTAAGGTATGTAAAAATATATTATATGTTAAATAATCTTTGGTCCAAATTTTTTACTTCTTTTACTTAAGAAAAACTCTATACTTTATTTCTTAGTTCTTAATTCCCACCTATTTAGATAACAGTTCATACTTTTCTTAACATAATTGCAGAATTTCCTTTCATTTCCTTAATGTCATATACAATTTTAGAAAAAAAATTTTAAAAATATGAAATTTTGACAGAAAAACATGCAAAAGAAAATTATAAATTTCCATAAAAATTTAATAAACATGCAGCATATAATTAAATATGCGGCATATTTTGAACATATATAAATAGCATGTAATATTTTAAAATTTACAATTATGAAGCACAAACATGTAGGAATAAATTTTATACTTCTAAACATGAAGACAATTTTGAAATAATATACATAATTACGATACAAATAATGTGACGGACCATAACTTTCTACCAAAAATCTGGCAGAGTTTTATCTATAATACGGCCGTCTACCTATATAAATACCTGTAAAATATCTTATACAACATATATAAATCCTCCCAAAATACCACAACATCTCAACAACTCACACATATACATCCCAATAACTCCAAGTTCAAACAACATACAAAAATAAGTACATAAGCTACACAGGATCTGAATGCTACTACTTAGATGTGGCTCTAATGCGGTGCATCTATACACAGCGTCAACCAAAGAAATATGCCACTAGATACCTGTTGTAAACCATAATATCCTACGAAAGTATAAATAAATCCAAATGATAGCAGAAATTAAACTATCTGATCATTAGTTATTTTGTACAATATACATTAAAAACAAAACTAAAAATATGAATGTATACAATTAACTATGATCTACAAGGTATAAGTCTTCCGATCCAGTCTTCCAAGTTCAGAGCCTAATCCACCTCTAGTCTCTACTCTGTCCCACCGGCATAACAGGCCTGTGTTAATCTAGAGGTAAGGAGAAGTAGCAAGGGTGAGCCAAATGCTCATCAAGTACATCATATTCAAAACCGTAGACAATAAAAGCAAGGTCAAACAATAAAGGATATATATAATCACGAAAAAGGATGCATAAACAAGAACATAATCAATATGATTTTTGATTATGCTTTAGAAAACAATTTATTTCTCTTTGAGATATAATTTATGCAGAATTATTCTTCTTTACGGACCAGGGTCAGTAAGCCATACTAACTAAAGGTGCGGGAGAACGAAAAAATGATCATGATATCCCATATGATCTAAGCTCACAAGCTCCTATTATCGACCCAGAGGCGGGCCATCTACATATCTTGCTTGTAGACGGGTCGATAACACAAGGCCCCCACATGTTCCCCCAGGGACTAGAGGCAATCCTCATCCTTTTACAGTAACATCCTAAGGCTTGACAAAAGTATCACCTGCTATAATACGCAGCCAGAATAATTCTTGAGTCTCTACTGTAACACTAATGGCGAGCCAAGAGATATTACCCTTCATAACATAAACTCGTGGTCCTAATTTCATACTTATTTATTTATTTCAGGGAAGGTCTACCACAATTCGATTCACAATATCTCCATTCTAGAAAACAATATGATCACATAACACATTGTGGACTTCCCTCCAAACATATATACGATTATTATCTTTCCTTCGAACTTAAGCCTTTTCACAAGTTAATTGGATGCATGGTCATCATACTTCATAGGAAAGATTAGGATTTCTTACCATCATTAGTCAATTATCACTTTGGGGGCCTCCGAAAAATATTTTCCTCACAACAGAAGACAAACATATTTTTTCAGGGCTTACAATTGGACATATATAATTAGACATAGCTTACATAATAATTAATTACGAGGGACGCAGGCAAAATTCCCAATTGTCCTCGGGTGAACAGTAACATAGCCATTTTAGAGCATTCGGACGTCATGAACGGGTCGATACTTATGAAATCGGATGCCCGACCAAGGTAAATGCATAATTAAGAATGATAATTCATAATCTGAGGTCAATTAAACATATAATCGAAGGGTAATGGGAGAATCCCGAGTTTGGCGTGGGTTAGGGTTTGGTGAGGCCAAACCAGACAAATCGGAGTAGAAATCAGTACCAAACGATAAATAAATTATATTAGGATATGAGTAATGATATTCTAATCTCAATTTATGCAAAACTCGAGCACGGGTTTTGGGTTTTGGAAACAAAAATCCACATAAAACTATCAAATTGTATATCCAATCGATAAATTAACTTATATAGAATATAGGTAATGATCTTCTAGTCCCAAACTAGGCAAAAGCCCAAAAATTCATGGGTAAAAGCGCCCGAGTGTGGATGAACAATAACAGCGGGGTTAGGGTTTTGGGAATTTCTCCAAACGCCATACAAAACTTGCAAATTTGACATGAAATTAATATATATACATGCATACATCATGGGTAACATGAAGTATAAATTTAATAGGGTATCAGAACGAGGATACCTAATGAAAACGAAACACAAGTGCAAGAAAACAAAAGAGAAGGATATGGATGCACTTGCCTCGACCCGTTCTATGATTTCTCCAACTAGCTCGAAGTCGAAATTAAACCCGAGTGCTTTCGTTTGCCCGTTTCTCTCTCTTTCCTTCCTCCCTCTCTCTCTCCTCTCCTTCCTCCCTTCTTTGCTTTCTTGAATCCCTCCCCTACTTACTTCCCCCCTTCCTACGTTATTATTATTATTATTATTATTATTATTATTATTATTATTATTATTATTATTATTATTATTATTATTATTATTATTATTATTATTATTATTCATTTTTCTTTTAATCCCAAAACTTAAATCGGTACTCAACCGACCATACGGGCACACTTCAGGTGCCGACCTAACTAATCCAATTATCATCCAAGATTTTTATAATGTTTAATTAATTTTTATCACACCCAAAATACCCAAAATGAAAATAAATAATTTTAATTAAATCAGATAAATTTTGGGATATTACATTCTCCCCACTTATAAAAATTTCGTCCTTAAAATTTAACGAATTTCAAAACTTAACAATAGGGGGATAGTCCTTCCAGATTTAGCCTCCGTACTCCCAAATCACTTTCTTGGAGAGATGATTATTTTAACGAACCTTAATCATTCAAATCATCCTAATTCTCAACGTCTAATACCTTTTATCTAAAATCGAGATGGAAACATTGTTATAAGACAATTCCTAATCTCCCATAATAGTTAAACCCAATCATAACCTACCTCAATTATCAGTACTTGGGAGATATCACGATAATCTTTTCAAATTCAAAGATAAGCCTAATTATTGGCTAACCTTCTGATTTAATACAAAATCCCAAATGAACCAACAGGCTCTCACCCTGATACCTCCTATGCCTCGAGAAGGATCTTCCACTTGGGACCTTAATCTCACTCTGAAGTTTCTAAGCCAAGGGTCTACAGGCTTCCACTGTGCTACTCTGATTAACCATTTATGAGGATACCAGGAATTCTCTTGCAACTCATGTCCTTTAATTCAAATCAGACTCCTAGGTTTCCTTACAGCTATAAACCTAAGGATATCAATACGACAAAAGCAAAGCCCAAAATCTGTAGATTACAATCAACCTAGGTAACGCAATTGAAGCAATCACCCAAAAAACCTCGAACTTAAACACTTACCAAACTTATCATGCTGTCAGCATTCCAGTGAGCCAACCTATCCTATCTCAACGTATCGTCCAAATTACAAGGAATGAGCTACCAAGTCTACCTATTCCATAATTATCCACACAGTATCCATAATTCTTGCTACCCTAACATCCCCAAAATTGAAACGGTGAGGGGATCTTAGCCCATAATTATATGACCTCACTACTCATGAGGTAACTCTCTCTCCTAGAACCAAAGACAGAGCACTCTCTTCGCTTAGATATTAGGAGCTATTTGATATTCACCCTACAACATTCCCTATGATGCACTGAGATAATGCCCAAATCGAAGATTTTTGACATCTAATTATCAGCAAGGATATTCACTTTTCTTGAAGGAACCGATGGACCCCTTCTAATCCTTAAGCAAATAACCCATTAGCACTCGAATGATCCCCACTTCTTTCTGACACAACTACTCAAACCTTGAAAATTATTAAACATAACTATCCCCATAAGCAACACCTATAAATCCTCAAGGCAAGGACCTCAATGGCTAACCCCAAACTTTCCTCTTAACCAAGGGCAACCATCCATGCAAGTCATGAGAAACACAATCTTAGAGCTCCCTCAAAAGGATCACATTCTACTGTAACTTACTAGACCCATCAGGGGTCAACCCAATCAATAAAGTCAACAACTAATCCTTAGTCCCTCGAATGCTACTCTCACATGATCCATACCGATGGATACTGGTTGTCTCCAAGCTAAACATCTCACAGCACTGTAATCCTTGAGAAGCACTTATCAAATCACCCTTTCGAGTTCAGCTAGACCCAAGAAAGTCACACACCTCTGAGACATCAACCAATCCTTCCTGGATAAGCCATTGCTCCAAACTCTAATGAATCACATTCATGCAATTGGAGAAACCACATGCCCAACATAACACTTCTCCCTATTCCTTCCATACTTGAGCACACGGCTAACCATCTTTTTCAATCCGAGATACAGTTCTCCAATAGGGTTCAAACACCTTTTTAATTTTAGGAATTCATCAATGAGGCCATCCCAAAAGCACTGAAGCACTCATGACAAAATACTCAGTCGATGCCCCATCAGTTGCATACAGAGTCTTCAAATTGGACGCCAATCCTTGGCACGACTCCATAGCAACTATCAATTTAACGATCAGGAGATAATTCATCTAATCTTTTCCTTTAAGGGAATCCTCAATATCATATCAAACCTTAGAACCACAAGGTAATTAAATCAGCCCAACCAAACATATCTACTGACTGAAAAAAATGTTGTGGACCTTGATGCAACTAGCATAAGTTCATGGTCCTCAAGTAAATGAATAAGCTTAGGAAATACAAATAGAAATATAGATTCTTGATCCCAATGTAGCACATATACCGAAGTATCAAGATTCGAGAACCTTATCTCCTACTACGATGGACGACACTTCTACACTTTGTGCCATCACTGCGAAGCTTTGATTTAAGGTACTAGGCTCTTTAATTGTCCGACCCATGGGATAAGGGCAATCCTTGATCACGTGGTCGAACTATCCACACTTGAAACATGCTCCCAAAAATCCCGTCGAAACAAGATATTCATCCATAAAGTATCCACGAATATATCCTATGATATTTCTTTATCCTTGAGGCCCAAGATTCTTTTCACATCAACCACCTGTGGTCGACTTCACCTCCTGTCTGACAGGGGAAAATATTACCTTATAGTCTTTCAAACATTGGATGACTACAATATCATCTTAATTCTCAGGACCCATATCTCATCCTCTATAAGATTTAAGCCAACCAAAAGTTTAGGCACTTAAACATTTTCAAATCGATTATAAATTGACATCTTAGGACTCGTTACACTAGAATTGACTCTAGATTATTCTATCTTCAATCCATCGATTGCACTCAATCCATCATGCTTGGTCATTTTACTCAAACATCCCTTCTTAGCAAATTACTACTCTGAGGATCTCAATCGAGAGCCGATCAAGCCTGAACTTTTAACCAAAACCAATTAACCTAGGCCTCGAATCAATACCGATCAATTCAAGTACCAAATAGGTACCTATCAAATTTAAACCTCAAGGTGTCTCCCTACAGCTCCTCTCATCCTCACAGTCAACCACTACCACAAGTAAACCCTTGTCCAAGAGCCAATGCTAATATCCTTTTGAAATAGAAACAACACGAGTTAGATTACTCTTATGACACTAACTAGGAACCATAAGTTAGACAATCAACTCATTCTCTAACTCTAACTTGGTTCAAGCCTAAACTAGCCCACCAGGATAACTAGAACTATTCAATCTAACTTAACATGTCCTATGCCTACATCCACTTATTCAATAAATCTTAATCTATCCTAAGCTTCTGCATATGATTCAAATCAAGCCTAAGACATCTCTTTTCTCAGATACGAACTGTGATGGACCATATTTTTTTACCAAAAATTTAGAAGAGTTTCCTCTATAATACAGCCATCCAATTATGCAAATACTTGTGAAATATCCTATACAACATATATAAATCCTCCCAAAATGCCGCCACATCTCAACAACTCACACATAAACATCCCAATAGCTCTAAGTTCTAACAACATACAAAAATCAGTACACAAACTACACAAGATCTAAATGCCACTACTTAGATGTGGCTCCAACGCGGTGCATCTATACACAATGTCGGCCAAAGAGAGATGTCACTAGGTACCCGTCATAAATCACAATATCTTGTGAAAGTATAAATAAATACAAATAACGGTGAAAATTAAACCATCTAATCATTAGTCATTTTGTACAATATATATTAATAAACCCAACTAAAATATGAATGTATGCAATTAATTATAATCTATAAGGTATAAGTCTTCTAATTTGGTCTTCCAAGTCAAGAGCCTAGTTCACCTCTAGTCTCTACTTTGTCCCATCGGCATAATAGGCCTGTGCTAATCTGGAGGCAAGGAGAAGCAGTAAGGGTAAGCCAAATACTCAACAAGTACATCATATTCAAAATCGTAGACAGTATAAGCAAGGTTAAGCAATGAATGATATATATAATTACAAAAAAGGATGCATAGACAAGAACATGATCAATATGCTTTTCGATTATGCTTTAGAATATAATTTATTTCTCTTTGGGATATAATTTATACATAATTATTCATCTTAATGGACCAGAGTAAGTAAGCCTTACTAACCAAAGGTGTAGGAGAACGAGAAAATGATCATGATACCCCACATGATCTAAGGTCACAAGCTCCTATAATCGACCTAAAGGCGAGCCATCTACATATCATGCCCGTAGTCAGGCAGATAACATAAGGCCCCCACATGTTCCCCCCAAGGCCCAGAGGCAATCCTTGTCCTTCCACAGTAAGATCCTAAGGCTTGCCAAGAGTATTACCTGCTATAATACGCGGTCAGGATAATCCTTGAGTCTCTACTGTAACAATAATGGCTGGCCAAGGGATATTACCCTTCATAATATAAATCTGTGGTCCTAATTTCATGGTTTCTAATTTATTTGATGGAAGGCCTACCATAATTTGATTCATAATATCTCCATCTGAGAGAACAATTTGATCACATAACACATTGTGGACTTCCCTCCGAATGTATATGCGATTATTATCTTTCCTTTGGACTTAAGCCTTTTCACAAGTTAATTGGATGCATGGTCATCATAATTCATAGAAAAGATAAGGATTTCTTACCATCATTAGTCAATTATCACTTTAGGGGCCTCCGAAAAATATTTCCCTCACAACGGAACACAAACACTTTTTTCGGAGCTTACAATTGGACATACATAATTAGACATAGTTTACAAACAATTAATTATGAGGGAAGCATGCAAAATTCCCAATTGTCCTCGGGTGAACAGTAACATGGCCTTTTTAGAGCATCTGAACATCATGAATGGGTCGATACTTGTGAAATTGGGCACTCGGCCGAGGTATATGCATAATTAGGACATAATAATTCATAATTTGGGGTCAATTAAACATATAATCAAGGAAAAGGGGAGAATCCCGAGTTTGGCACAAGTTAAGGTTTGGCGAGACAAAATCAGACAAATCAGAGGGCAAATCGGGTATCAAACGATAAATAAATTATTCTAGGATATTATAATCTCAATTTATGCAAAAGCCCCAAAAATTGGAGCACAAAACTACCTGAGCATGGGGTTAGGGTTTTGCGAATGAAGATCCACATAAAAATACCAAATCGGGTATCTAATCGATAAATTAACTTATATAGGATATGGATAATGATATTCTAGTCCCAAACTAGACAAAAGCCTAAAAAATTTGTGGATAAAAAGGGCCGAGCGCAAATGAATTATAACAGCGAGGTTAGGGTTTCAGGAATTTCTCCAAATGCCTGTTACAGGCATTATCAACCCACCTCCAGAAACAACACTTTCTCCTCCAACCACTGCTACACGGATCAACCGGCACAGTACTGGAACTACTTGGGTCCCACTGAAATTTCGAGACTACATTTAGTTGTTGAGCTGGAAGTGTCTCACATGCTTCTGTTTCTTCTGCTTATGCTGCTGTTGGTTACTTGCTGCACATGATAGTGCTTACACCTTCTGTTAGGCTTGTTCCTTCTGTTATATTGCTTCAGTTTTCGTTCAATATGGCCTTCGGTCCATTACTGTTTAAGGAAAATGCTGTTCAATATGGCCCTTAGTCCATTACTGTATAAGGAAAATACTGTTCAATGAGAAAGGGAAACATTTTTGTGACTTTCTTCCTGACTTCTTTCCTCTCCTCTCTTCTTTCTGTCTCTCTCTGGCACCCTCGTCTGAACTCCCCTCTTTGTTTTCTCCCTTCAATTCTGTCAGATCCTTTCTCATCTAGCTTCAGCTTGTATCAATGCCATGCAAAACTCACAAATTGGACATGAAATTAAAATATATACATGCATACATCATAGGTAACATGAAGTATAAATTTAATCGGGTATTGGAACGAGGATACCCGATGAAAACAAAATACAAGTGTAAGAAAACAAAAGAGGAGGGTATAGATGCACTTGCCTCGACCCGTTCTATGATTTCTCTAGCTAGCTCAAAGCTAAAATCGAACCCGAGAGCTTTCATTTGCATGTTTCTCTTTCCTTCCTCCCTCTCTCTCCTCTCATTCCTCCCTTCTCTGCTTTCCCGAATCCCTCCCCTGCTTACTTTCCCCCTTCCCACGTTGTTATTATTATTATTATTATTATTATTATATATTAATTTATTTTTATTTTAATCCCAAAACTCAAATCGGTACTCGGGCGACTGTACGGATGGACTTCGGGTGCTAGCCTAACTAATCCAATTATCCTCCAAGGTTTTTATAATATTTAATTAATTTTATCACACCCAAAATATCCAAAATAATAATAAATAATTTTAATTAAATCGGATAAAATTCAGAATATTACAGATAATTAAACATGAGTTATTGATAAATTTCATTATAAAATTATGGTAAACCAACAAATATGTAAATTTTTCATACTTTTCTTTCAAAATCTTAGTTCGGACGAATATTAGAATAATAATATTCAAAAAGAATAAAAATAAATAACAACAAACAAAATAGGGAGTTTAAGATGCACTTGTCTCAACTTGATTGACCGAAATTCTTACTCCGGTCGTTCCAAATTAAGCTACCAGATGCCTGCTGTCTTTTCTTTCTCTTCTTCTCCCTCCTTTCGGCCTTTCTTTCTCTTTACTCTCTCTCTGTTCCACCACTTTGTGGTGGAAGAAATCCTCGGCAGTCATTTATAACAGGCCTATGCCCAAGTGACACTCTGGCGCGGCGTAGACAAGGGAGGTTCTTTTTTTTGCGCTTAGGGCGTGCTGGAGCGCACATCGAGCAAGCCTCGAGGAGGGAGTGATTTGGATTTTGCACCAAAGGGGCACCTCAGGCACTGATTCAGCAAACTCAAAGAGGGGTGCAATCTGGTTTTTAGGCCGAAGACAGCCCAAAGGCAAGCCTTAGACTAGCATCAAGCCTAATTCTTCCGATTTAATTTTTTACTCTTTGACCCTAATTTTTCATATCATTTGACTTCAATTTTAGTTATATTAGGTTTTTTAAAAGTAATTAACATAATTTAGAAATTTGTTCTTTACAATTCTCCCATCCTTATAAAATTCTGACCTCAAAATTTATGCACTTCCATTCTTACATACATCCTTAAATAGATAGGGAGATTCTCCCAGATTTATCCTTGCACTCCCATGACTATTCATCAACTAAAGGATTTGCCAAAAATCGAAGGGGTCATCGTATTTCCCAAAACTAGATTCCCATGAATCCAAATCAAATCTCGACATAAGGCAAATTCTTGGCGATCAACAACAGCTTTAACCCAAGCACACACAAACGATTATCCACATATTCTTGCAACAAACATACATATAACAAATCATAATGATCTATCAACTCATGACAAAGCTAATCTATAGGTTATCTCTCCGTCCCATCAATAACCTCGAATGGCTTGATGATCATTAGCCTCAATCCATCATTTACCCCCAAATTTCAAAATTCTTTTCATCGAATATACCCCTATAGACATATGGTTACCCACATCACCTCAAATCTGATCTCTTCCTAATTAACCGGAGACCTACATCTCTTCCCAAATAAAGTCTTGAAAGGGATTATCCGATTACTCAACTGAGAGCTGTTATTGCAAGGAAATTCAACGAGTGGCAATTTAGTCATCTCAATTACCTCTCATCTTCCAAAATTGGTGTCCTCAAATTGAATTTCAAATAAGATTCCCTAATTCAAATCCCAAATCAAATCTTATAACCCAAGGCTATGGGCCTACATGCTTTCACTATGCTACTCTAATCGATCATTTATCTCCGAATCTAATTCCATATCAAACGTTAACTCTATGATGGAACGGATTATTCTCCATTGAATAACCTCCGTCAATGGCTAAACACACCCTGGAGCCCATAATTAACCTATAGACTCTACAGAAAATCCGGCAGAGTTTCCTCTGCAACTGGACGAAAATCGAAATACAACCTGCTTAAATATCATTCTATACAAGCACACATCTAATCCAGAGGCTTAACTCAAAGCCTACAACACGCCACACAAGATCACAACACTGCCATATCATCCATGGCTCCAATACAGTACACAACCTACTATATTGGATCTAGAGAGATGCCATCTAGTATGAAACCAAACTCAAAACATAAATACAGACGCGGAAGCATAACTAAATCATCATACATGCGGAAGCATAATAAAACCATCAAAACAACAACTATAACGAGCCACGCTCATCCCCGAGTGGCCGTCCACGATCCGATCCAACTCTAAGTCCAAATCTTCTGATCACTCGCCGTCCAGCCAATCTCATCGAGCAAGCCTCTCCTTGCTCTATCTACCAGGCGCCAGCTAAGTGTTCTCATCTGAAAAAGAGACAACAACAGCAAGAGTGAGCCAACAGCTCAGCAAATGTAATCATAAACACCCCTCCAAGACATGAACAAGGACTGAAACGGGAGGGAATACATACTCTCCAAAATCAGAGAACAGGAGAGGGAACAGGAACAACTGGAATCACTTGATTCCTAACATTCTCACGATTACACTGATTGGTCATCATTTGGATTCATATGATTCTCACGATACATCTTGAATCAACGGTTCATTCGGTTCTCATTGTGGTCTACCGATTCACGCTGTTCATCAATTGGATATTATTCCTTTTATTATTACATCGTCTTTGCGGACCCGGCTAGTAGATCGTACTAACCAACGTGCGAGAGAACAAGGACAGGAATGTGTTCGCTACACATTCTAAAGCCACGGCTACTACTTTACGGTCGGTAGCACACGACCCTCGGTTGCATCCATGCAACAATCATCACGGACGACTACATCTCAATATGTAGCGTCGACAGACACACCCCACACCCCGGGTCCATGGCAATCCTCGTCCTTCCACAAAAAGAGTTTCCTAAAGCGTACCCACCGACATCACCCGCTCACACGAGCGGCCGAATACGTGGCCAAGTATCCTCGGGTTCCCACCACGATGGACATGGTACACTAAAGAATACTACCCATATGACTCAGGGTCCTAGTTTCAGGGTTAGGTTCGACACTTAGAGAGGGAAATCCACATTTGCCACACAATCACATCTTGGGAAACCTCATTCCCATCACAATCATCTCCAACCGGGAGATTACATCATCAGCACATCTCCATCCAGGAGATCATATCATCACAAGCACAATGTGGACTCCCTTCCATTCACATCACGGTTCACAATATCCAATGGGACTCCAATTCCCTTAATCACAATCGGTGGGACTCAATTCCCTTATTCACAACGAGTCATCACAAGTTCAATTCCACTTCCTACGGGATCCAGTTCCCTTAATCACAACAATCAATCCCAAATCCTCAAGAGAGACTAGATTTCATACCTCAGACGATCACATATCATTTTGGAACCTCCGGGACTCATTCTTTTGCCCCCAGCACACGGACTCACGTTCGGGGTTTACATTTACGTTTAATCATTTAAACGTTACTTTCATTACAATTATGATCGCATATCACTTTGCATTTCTCATTTCGTTTTGGGTGAACATTATCGGATTACTCTTTGAACACCCTGACGCCGACACAGTTCGATACTTGGAAATCGGACGACCGGTGGATTAAATACGTACATCTTGTACACATGATTACACATTTGGGGTTCGATTTAACTTATCACGGGGTGGAAGAAATCGCAACTTCCCATTTATTTCCGGATTGTCCATAACGGGAAACTATCAAGGCTCCGGATGCCGAGAACGGGTCAAATCTTGCGAGATTCGGCATCCAAATGATGTATACATACAATTGGGACATGGGTATTCATATTCTAGGGTCATTTCATCATTTCACGAAGGAGGAAACATGCATTTTCCACCTTCGGTCTCGGGTGAACAGTAATAGCGCCCCTTTAGAGGGCCGGGACGCTTGCGAACGGGTCCAACGTGCGAGATCGGACCCGCGGCCGACATATATACATCATTGGGACATGGGCACTCCAATTTTGAGGTCAATTTCATGATACGAGGCCGGGAAACGGAAACCCCAAAATCCCGTAGGTTAGGGTTTTAGGTAAAACCCACCCTAAGAATCGGACACGAATCGGACAACTAACCACATTTTCATGGACCTCAAGGCATGGGTTTTCAATATCCTAACATTCCCGTGGGTATCGACACAAAAATACCCAACGAAAATACACAAAACATCGAAAGAGAACGAGAAGTGGGTATGAGAACACTTGCCTCGACGCGTGCTTTCACCTTTATACACCCCTGGCTTTGGGGGCGGAATCGGACTCCCGGCTCGATCTCCTTCTTCTCTCTCCCCGCGCGCCTCTCTCTCTGTCAAAACCCTTTGGCCCGTGCGAAAATGAGGGAAAGGACGGGCGCGCGCGTTTTTATCTTTGCGCGGGCCGCTCGAGGCGCCTCGGCCGGGCGGGCGCGGCCAGCCCACGGGTCGTTCTTTCTCCGCTCGAGCCATGGCTCGAGCGCCCGAAAGCGCAAACTCTTTGGCGAGGCCTTCAAAGCCGGACCGAATGATTTTCCCGATTTTCTTTCGGTACCAAACCTTAATCATCCCAAAGGATTAGTATTGATCATTAACATACTAATCACCTCATAATTGTCGGGTTCACAAATCCGAAACCTCACAAACTCGGTGCCCAATTTCTTATGCAAACTAGTCCTAGAATTCGGCACAGCCTTAGATCATAAGAGAAATCTCAAAATCGGAATAACTTAAAATCTTATCATCTCGTCAGCATACTGGCAAGCCAATGTATCCCTTGAGTATCTCATCCAACTCAGCAAGAAATAGGCCGACCTTGGCAGTCAATCCACAATCACCTAAATAGTCATCCTGAATAACCTCAAAATAAAATCCATCACTGTATATATATTCCCTCCTGAGAGTCAGCAAAGGAAGCAAAAATTCTACAAGCTTCTCATACCCAATTTTCTGCCATTAACACACACATAAGCCACAAATTTCTTTTTCATATTTTGCCACCAGAAGGAATCGAATATCTCAATCTATGGGCCTCAAACAAAATTATTTCCTTAAATTCCTCAACAATTGGAACAAAATTCTATCCCAAAAATAAAAAGTTACCCAAATCTCTTGCAATTCTAAACAATTACAAATACAACTCATTACCCAGATCCATTTACCTATGTTGTAGCAAATTCTAACTCTTTATGAAACAAATACCTCGAACCAAAAACTTCTTCTCATGCAAATAATACCTCCCGTTGCCCAAAATAGACATTATCGTCAACCTAGTAATATTATAAATTTTCATCCAATTCAATTAGGATTATTTATTATTATTTTGGATAATTTGGGTATGATAAAAAATTAATTAAATATTATAAAATTTTTGAGGATATTTGGACTTGTTGGACCAGTACCTGAGGTGTGCCCATTCAATCGCCCATTCAATCGCCCAAGTATCGATTTGAGTCATGAGATTAAAAGAAAACAGAATATATAATAATAATAATAATAATAATAATAACAACAACAACAATAAAACAATAGAAGTAGAGGGGAAACGGGGGAAAGGCGGTTCGAGGAGAGGGAGAGTGGGTGAGAGGGTTAGGGTTTTTGCCGCAGTGGTGGTGTAGTGGAGGGTCGTCGAGCAAGAAGGCAGCGTGTGGGGTGATCGGTGATGGCCGACGAAGGTTGTCTCAGTGGGGGCAGGCCAAGCAATGATGGCTACACGAGTGGAGAGCTGCGCTGGATAGAAACCGCGCGAAGGAGAAGTGGAAGAAATGGAGGTTTTTGGGGTTCGATTCTGATTTCGAGCTAGTTGGAAAAGTTGTAGGTCGAGTCGATGCAAGTGCATCCATACCCTCCTCTTTTATGTTCTTGCACTTTTGTTTTATTTTTATCGAGTATCCTCATTCTGAGAGCTGATTAAATTTATACTTCATGTTACCCATCATCTATGCATATATATATAATAATTTTATGTCTGATTTGTGAGTTCTGCATGGCGTCTGAAGAAATTTTCAAAACCCTAACCTCGCTGTTACTGTTCATCCACACCTCGCCCATTTTACCCACGAATGTTTGCGGCTTTTGCGTAGTTTGGGACTAAAATATCATTACCCATGTCTTGTATATGTTAATTTACTGATTGGGCATCCAGTTTAATAGTTGTATGTGAAAATCTGTTCGTCAAAACCCTAAGATGCGCCTGGACCATGTTTAACCAATTATTTCAGGTCTAATGCATGAAATGGCCTTAATTATGAATTACACATGTCCTAAACATGTATATCCATTGGTTGGGTGTCCAATTTTTCAAGAATTGACCCGTTCAGCACGTTCAGATGCTCTAAACTGACACTGTTACTATTTATCCTAGAATTTCATGAATTTACATGTTCCCACCCTATTTAATTGTTATGTGAACCATGTCTAATTGATATGTCTAATGATAAGCTCCAAGAAAATGTGTTCGTGCTCCATTTGTGAAGGAAATGTGATCCAGAAGCCTCTAAATTTATAATTGCCTCTCAGTGGTAAGAATCTCTATTCTTTCCTATGTTTATGATATCCGTATATGCCAAATGAGTCATGAGAAGACTTAAATCTAAAAGGAAGATAAAAATCGTACAAGTATTTAGAGAAAAATCCACAATTTGTTATATAATCAAATTGTTCTCTCGGATGGAGAAAATTGTGAAAGTTTGGTGGACCTTCTCTCAAATGAATAAGAAATCATGAAACTATGACTACAAAATTATGTTACGGAGGGTAATATCCCTTGGCCTATCATTAGTATTATAATAAAGACTCAAGGATTATCCTGGCCGTGTATTGTAACAGAAAATACTCTTGGCAAGCCTTAGGATATTACTGTAGAAGAATGAGGATTGCCTCTGGACCGCAGGAGGTTAGGGTAGCATTTTATTGGCCCTGTATACCGAGTGATAAATATACCGCTATGCTACATAGTGTTTGGCCTGTTTACAGGCATTTTATGGATGGCCCCTTCTCCTGGTCGATAATAAGAGCTCATGACATTAGATCATGTGGAGTATCATGATTCTCTCCTCTTCAACCTCACCTTTAGTTAGTAAGGCTTATTGACCCTAGTCCGTAAATATTATTATAAATTATGAAAAGTACATAGAATTATATTTCATATCTTCAAATTTCTTATCATATTGCTTCCATCCTGTTTCATGTTTCATTTGAATATGCATATTGTTAATTATTTGTTATGATACACTTATTAAATTGTTAGCTCACCCTTACTTCTCCTTATCTCCAGTTTAGCACAGGTCTAATATGCCCAATGGGACAACGTAGAGACTCAAATTGGTCTAGGCTTAGATTTGGAAGATCATACCAAAGACTTAGAAATTATAGTTTTATTTATGTCATAGGAAATTGTATGTATATTTATATTTCTTTCAAAATCTTAATGTATATTGTGTATAAGGCTGTTGATCAGATAATTTAGTTTTCGTTGTCGTTTGGATTTATTTATACTTCCGCAAGTTGTTATGGTTTGTAACAGGTACCTAGTGGCATCTCTCTTTAGCTGATGTTGTATTCAAATACACAGCATTGGAGCCACAAATTATATGTGGCAATTGGATACTATGTGATTTATTGTGTTGTTGTTGAATGATGTCGGTTGTTGGAATTATTGGATGTATTTTGTTTTGTACAGGAGATTATACAAGTTTTGTATTTGCTGATATCCGTATTACAGGCAAAACTCTACCAAATTTTCGGTAGAAAAATACGATCCGTCACAGTTGATATCAGGGAAAGAAGATGCCTTAGGTTTGATTTGAGTCGTACACGAAAACTTAGGATAAATTAAGATTGATTGGAAAAGTAGACGTAGGCATAGGATAATTAAGCTAGATTAGATAGTTTTAGTTATCCTAGATGGCTAGCTTAGGCTTGAACTAAATTAGAGTCAGGGAATGAGTTTGGTTGTCCAAGCTTATGCATCCTAGTAAGTATCCTAAGAGCAGCCTAACCTATGTTGTGTTCACTTCAGATAGGATATGAGTAACCACAATAGCTTCTAAACAAGGTTTACTCATGGTGATGGTCGACCATGAGGTTGGAAGGAGTTGTACGGAGGCCCTTTATGGTTTAAATTTGATTAATGCTGATTTAGTATTTGAGTTGATCGACCCCAATTCGAGGCCTAGATTAATCGATTTTGGTTTGAAGTTTAGGATTGATCAGTTCTGGACTGAGGTACTCAAGCTAGTAATTCCCTAAGAAGGGATGTCTGATCAACCTAGCAAGTATGATCTATAAGGTAGAATCAATGGCTTAAGGTAAGTATAGCTGGAGTTAATTTCTGGTGTATCGAATCCAAGGATGTCAATTTATAATCGATTTGGAGATGCTTAAGAGCCTAAACATTTGGGTGGCTCAAATCCTATAGCGGATGGGATATGGATCCTAAGAATTAAAATAATGTTGCAGTCATCCAATGTTCGAAAGAAAATAAGATAATGTTGCCCCCATCAAAGAGGAGGTGAAGTTGACCTTAGGTGGTTGACATGGAAAGAATCATAGGTCTCGAGAAAAAAAGATATCATAGGATATATTTGTGGATGCTTTATGAATAAATGTCTTGTTTCAGTGGGATTTTTAGGAGTATATTTCAAGTGTGGATAGTTTGACCACATGATTAGGAATCGCTCTTATTCCATGTGTCGGATAGTAAAGGAGTCCAATACCGTGGATCGAGACTTCATGATGATGGCACAAAATATTGAAGTGTCATCTATCGTAGTGGGAGATAAGCTTCCCAGATCATGATATTTCGGTATATGTTTTACTTTAGGATCTAGAATCTATGTTCTATTGGTGTTTTCAAGTTATGTGTAATTTGAGGATTTAAGCTTTGCATTTGTTGCATAGAATCTATAATATTTTCTTGGGTTCGTAATTATGATTGGTAGGGTAATCTAATTTAAGTGTGAGGAGCCGGAACCGAAAGCGTGATAACTAGATGTAATTAAAATGATTAATATCATTAAGAGGCTAAACATATGATGAACAAGTGTTAGTTGAAAGTAAAAAGTGGGAAAACACCCGAGTTCAGCAAGCAGCCGAACGGTGCCTGCTGCGCACCCGAGTGGCTGCAGCAAGCGGAAAATCCAGTAGCACTACCGCTCGACGCTCGCTCGATGGCCGCTCGAGCGGATTTAACAGAATGTAGCCCGCCCGATGGCTGCTAGAGCCGCACTCGAGCCGAAATTCCAGAATCACCCCCACTCGAGCAGAAATGACCCGAAGCCCTGCTGCCTGCTAGCCGCTCGAGAGGCGCTCGAGTGGCTGTGCGATATATAAAAGCACGCCCAGCTCTCTCCTTTTCATTTAACACGATTTTAGGGTTTGAGGAGAGAGAGAGATCGCCGTTTCTAGTGAGAGAAGGGTAGAGAACGAAGCCCGAGAGTCCAAATCCATCCGTGAGTCAATTATAAAGGTGAAAGCCCACGTCAATGCAAGTGTACTTTGGACGCCGTGTTTCACTGTATTGATTTCTCATGTTTTAAAACCGTTGAAAATGCTCTAAAATGTTGATGTTGCATGATTGAAGTACATGAAGTATATTTCATTCGATTAATCGGTTAGATTTTGTGTTTATCCATGTTTATTGTAAGATTTGGATTCGATTTCGTGAATGAACATGAAAATGGTGTTCAATTTCTCTTGAAAAGCATGTGAGGAAACCCTAGCTCGAAAATGTTGTGTAGTTTGAGTAAATTGCATGATTTAATGTATATGTATGCCATCTATGACATTAATTTCATGAAATATGTATATGTAAGAAACCAATTTGAGTCAGAAGGTTTTGGCGAAGCCCTATGTAAGAAAATGAAGAGGTTTTGATGAGTTTTAACCGTAGCTTCAAGATATGAAAGTTAATTGACATCGAAATGTAGCTTCCAAAAAGATAATTTGTTTCCGAAAATATGTACCGACTGTCACTGAAACGAAATTTCCATGTAAATTTAAGGAATTTACGACGAGTATTATGAAAGTCTGATTTCGAAAAAGGGGTTCTTGATAAATAGATGGTTTCCGTTACAATTATTTTAAGACCTGCGACTGACTATAGTACGGATAGGTTCTCCAGCATACCTTAGGACTTTTCGGTGGTAATCGGGGATAACTCTGCCCATGGAGTTATTTGTGGTCCGCCCTGCCCTTAGGGCGTTACGGTCAGGAGGAATTACCATTACCAGCCTACCTTCGGGTGGCATACCGTACCGATCCCATGAGATGGGATACCCATATGACAGTTACCGGCCTAGATTGTGTGGAGTGAACACAATCTATCCTCGATTATTCCCCCTCAGCTAGTAGGGTATACTGACAGGGTCTGTACCGATATGTTATGAAGTACCATTTACTCTTTACTGATATGTTAAATTACCGTACCGATTACCGAATATGAAGTACCGAATACCGAATATGAAGTACCGATTATCGAATATGAAATACTCAAGCACCGATATGATATGTACTATTTACCGCTTACCGTGCGATTACCGATTTTGAAGTATTGATTACCGCTTGCCGAGTATCATTTCGTTTTTCTGTCTTAAACACCGTATACCGACATCGATTTCTCAAGTATAGTACTGTCAAGGTATGTTTTCTCTATTTCTTGGACTGCATTCTGATTAACCGTTCTGTTTATGCATGGTTGCATGACCGTTCTGCATCATCGTTTTACTGCTCATGTGCATGTACTTTGCTGGGCCTCGGCTCACTGTTTTGTTATTTTCCCCCTTCCAGATGAGACAGTAGAGTTACTGCCTGACAAAAAGAGTAAACCGAGTGGAGTTGTTGAAGACTTTTGAGGACCGTAGCATTGGAGCTATTTTGGAAGAGCCTGTCGATGTAAAGGCTTAGCTAGAAATGTGGTTTTTGTTTATTGATCTTATGGCTATTGATGTTTTAGAACATGTGGAGTTTGTAAATGAAATCATATGTTATGTATGACCGTAAAAGAAAAGCTATGCTTCTGCAGGTTATTAGTTTAATTCCACTCTAAGCTCTTGATTTACTATACAGGTCCTAGACGGCATCTCGTTATTGAACTGTTAATGTAGCTAATATTTTTAAAGGTTTATACCATGGATGGCACATGTCATCCTGTGTATGCTTGTTGTAGGAAGGATTGTGTAGGATTATAGTTGTATGCTTGTAATGGATGATCATACAGGTTGTATTCTGGATTATTCATCCTGTTACAAGGGAGACTCTGCCAAAATTTTTACATAAGTCTTACCTTATATTTTAGTATTGTTAATCCTATTCCTGTTTGACGGAAGCTTTTGAGGAAAAAAAATCTGTTCCGTCACATTTGGTATCAGAGAGCTGAGATGCCTTAGGAATTGATCGACCGAAAAGCGGAAGCATAGGATTGAATCTCCAAATAGAATTTCTGTAGGAATAAGTAGAGGAAGTTAAGATAGTTAGCACCCTTAAGAGATTGATTCTTAAGCTTGGATAAAAATTCCTTAAAGTTATTGAATATTTCCTTCTTATTCCATTGAATCCTTATCCTTATAGTCTTTTGTTTACCTTGATTATAGGATGGCAAGTAGAAGAGGTGGAAGGAATGGCCGCGGTGACGTTAGCACGCCTTATGATAGAGAGGCCGCTTACATTGATCTATTGGAGATGATGACCAATGTAGTGGAATCTGTTGAGCAAAAGCACATGGCCCCAAATCCTGCACCCGGGCCAGCTCTGGCACTTTCTGGTCCTACAACATATGATAGATTCACAGCTGAACAAGGATCGGGCTTCCTAGGAAAGCCGGATCCAGCTGAAGTGGACGTATGGTTGAAAAGAATGAAGAAGATATTTGCTGTGCTTGGCTGTACCGATAAGAAAAAAGTCACCTTTGCAGCGTACAAGCTGGAAGGTGAAGCTGATAGATGTTGGGATATGCAGAAAAGGGCAATGGGAGTGCCCAATGAAGCCATTACCTGGGAATGTTTTAAGATGCATTTTTAGAGAAGTATTTCCCATCCAATCTCCGAGATCAGAAGGAGCAAGAGTTTATGAGACTGAGACAAGGGAGCATGACCGTCAAAGAATACGATGCCAAGTTTACTGAGCTGTCCCGTTTTATACCCTTTTATGTAGAGAACGAGCAGAGGAAAGCAAAGAAGTTCCTGCAAGGGCTACGGGATGACATTAGAAAGCTGTTGTGTGTTCTAAAGCTTCAAACTTATGCCGAGATCCTAGATCGAGCAGTGATTTATGAAAAGGAGGTGGAGACAGAGAGATTCTTCACAAAAAGGACCCGCCACCGAGCAAGAGTAAGTACCGGATCAGCTGCGGGGTCTTCTGGACCACCCAAGAAGACCAGGGCGGCCGACAAAGGAAAGAGTATTATGGCTCAGTCAGTAACCGGTACTAGAGCGTCAGCTAATGACTGCACCTTCTATGGAAGGAAACATTCGGAACAAGAATGCCGCAAGATGTCGGGAGCGTGCTTCAGATGTGGGCAGCAGGGCCACATTCTCAGGAACTGCCCGCTACCTCTGAGAATAGAAGAAAAGAAGCCTGCTGTATCGGCAAGGGCCTTCATGGTGGCTGTTCAAGATTCGGAGGCCTCTCCGAATGTTGTGGAAGGTACCCTTTCTATTTGTGGAGTTTCTGCATCCATATTATTTGACTCAGGGTCTACCCATTCCTTCGTTTCCCTACAATTTGCATGTTGTATCGTATCTGTCCCATATGTCTTGGATTGTGAATTATCTGTGTGTACTCCCACCGGATCATTTGTGATTACTGATGTGATGTATCCAGAATGTATGGTTGAGGTGAATGGGAACCATTTGGTTGTGGATTTAGTATTGTTAGACATGGGTGATTTTGATGTGATCCTAGGAATGGATTGGCTGGCTAAATACCATGCCAGTATCGACTATTTTCTGAAGCGGGTTTGTTTTAACATCCCTGGAATGGAGCCCTTTTTCTTTCAGGGCATTAAGAAAAAGGGGGCACCTATGTTGATCTCTGCTCTACATGCTAAGCACTTGATGAGAAGTGGATGTAGAGCTTATTTGGCATATGCCTGCACTACTAGAAGTCATAGTGTGCCGGCTAAGGATATATTGGCTGTTTGTGAATTTAAGGATGTATTTCCAGAGGAGTTACCTTGATTGCCTCCACACCGGGAAATCGAGTTTGAGATTGTCATTGTTCCTGGTGTTAGCCCAGTTTCTAAATCCCCCTATCGTATGGCTCCGGCGGAATTGAAGGAGTTGAAGTTGTAGTTACAGGAGCTGTTAGACAAAGGTTTTATCAGACCGAGTGTATCTCCTTGGGGTGCACCGGTGTTGTTCGTAAGGAAGAAAGATGGATCTTTACAGTTGTGTGTTAACTATCGTGAATTGAATAAGGTCACGATTAAAAACAAATGCCCTCTACCGCGCATTGATGATTTGTTTCATCAGTTGCAAGGATCTCGAGTGTTTTCAAAGATTGGTTTGAGGTCCGGTTATTACCAACTGCAGATCAAGCCGGAGGATGTAGCTAAAACAGCTTTTCGGACATGATATGGCCACTATGAATTTCTTGTTATGCCTTTCGGCCTTACAAATGCTCCAGCTGCTTTTATGGATTTGATGTATAGGATTTTCAGGCCATAATTGGATAAATTTGTGGTGGTATTCATTGATGATATCTTGATTTATTCGGAGGACTATGAGGAGCATGAAATTCATTTGAGAAAGGTACTTCAGGTGCTCCGCGATGAGAAATTGTATGCCAAGCTGAGTAAGTGTGAGTTCTGGCTCGAGAAGGTCATGTTTTTCGGACATGTGATTTCTGATGGTGGCATTTCTGTAGATCCCAAGAAAATAGAGGCTGTTACGACTTGGAGCAGACTAGCTTCGGTGACTGAGGTTAGGAGTTTTCTGGGTATGGCAGGATATTACAGGCGCTTTGTAGAGAATTTCTCTCAGATTGCTATGCCTCTGACTCGGTTGCTGAAGAAAGAGGCTAAGTTTGTGTGGAAGAAGAGTGTGATCTAAGCTTTCAGGAGCTAAAGGATAGTTTGACCACCGCTCCGGTGTTGATTATTCCAGAGGGTTCAGGAGGTTTTGAGGTGTATTGCGACGCCTCTAAGGCAGGTCTAGGGTGTGTGTTGATGCAGCTCGGTAAAGTCATGGCATATGGGTCTGGACAGTTGAAAGTGCATAAGAAAAATTATCCTACCCATGATCTTGAACTTGCTGCTGTGGTATTTGCATTAAAAATTTGGAGACATTATCTATATGGCGAGAGGTTCCTTGTGTATTCCGATCATAAAAGTTTGAAGTACTTATTCTCACAAAAGGAACTTAACATGAGGCAAAGGAGGTGGCATGACTTCTTAAAGGATTGTGATTGTGAAATACAGTACAAGCCAGGAAAGGCCAATGTGGTAGTAGATGCTTTGAGTCGCCGATTGGGCTATGTTGCGCACCTACAGGTCAAACAGATGGAGATGTTGGATTATTTGAAGCAGTGAGATATCCAACGCTATGCCAAAGGTGATAGGATGCTCCTGTCGTACTTTCAGGTTCAACCAGAGGTAGTTGGTGAAGTCAAAGAGAAGCAAGTGAATGATTCATTCCTCATGGATATTGTTAATGATTTGAGTAAGGAGTCTCGAGCTGAATTTAACATCCAGGATGATGGTGTGCTAAGATTTAGAGATCGATTGTGTGTACCGGATGACAAAGGGTTGAAGGAGAAAATTTTGAGGAAGGCTCACCGGTCTCGGTATACAATTCACCACGGGACGAATAAAATATATCAGGATTTGAAAAAGACCTTTTGGTGGAGGAACATGAAGAGAGATATCATGGCCCACGTGGAGAAATGCCTAGTGTGTTAGCAACTGAAGGCTGAGAGGAAGAAGCCTTCTGGTCTGTTACAGCTAATGCCAATCCCGAGCTGAAAATGGGAAGACATTGCTATGGATTTTGTATTGGGTTTGCCGAGGACTCTTAGGAATCATGACACTGTGTGGGTTATAGTTGATTGGCTGACGAAATCAGCCCACTTTTTGGCGATCAGGACGACCTATTCGCGTGATAAGTTGGCCCAGTTGTATGTAAATGAGATTGTGAGGCTTCATAGAGTTCCTGCCTCCATTGTGTCTGATAGAGATCCCCGCTTTGTCTCGAGGTTTTGGGAGAGCTTGCATAAGGAGTTGGGGATAGAGTTGAAGTTCAGTACTGCGTATCACCCCCAGACCGATGGCCAATCTGAGCGTACCATTCAGATTCTCGAGGACATGTTGAGGGCCTCTGTTTTGGAGATGAAAGGAACATGGGATAGTTACCTCGCGTTAGCTGAATTCGCTTATAATAACAGCTACCAAGCTAGTATCGGCATGGCACCGTTTGAGGCGTTGTACGGGAGAAAGTGTAGGTCCCCGATTCATTGAGAGGAGATCGGAGACAAAAGGATTTTGGGCCCAGAGATTGTGAAAGAAACAGCAGAAAAGATTAAGGTGATTCACGATAATCTGAAGGTTGCTCAGAGCCGACAGAAGAGTTATGCGGACAAGCGAAGGATAGAGTTGAGTTTTGAGGTAGGAGATCTTGTGTTTCTAAAGGTCTTGCCATCCAGGGGCACATTCCGATTTGGAGTAAAGGGAAAGTTGAAGCCCCGGTTTATTGGCCCTTTTGAGATTCTGGAAAGGGTCGGTGAGGTAGCCTACAGGTTGGCCTTACCACCGAATCTTACGGGCATACACGATGTATTTCATGTATCAATGCTGTGAAAATATGTCCATGATCCAGTGCACGTAATTGACTACGGGTCTTTGTCTATTGACAAGGACTTGTCCAACATTGAGGAGCCACTAGAAATTTTGGATCGAAAGGATCAAAGGTTGCGGACGAAGTCCATTCCCCTGGTGAAAGTGCTCTGGAGAAATCATTCGCCGGAGGAGGCCACTTGGGAACACGAAGAAGAGATCCGAAGCAAGTATCCCCACTTATTCTCTTGAGGTATGCAGTTTACTCCATTTCGAGGACGAAATTTCTTTAAGTGGGGGAGAGTGTGAGGACCCAAAACCGAAAGTGTAATAACTAGACGTAATTAAGATGATTAATATCATTAAGAGGCTAAACATATGATGAACAAGTGTTAGTTGAAAGCAAAAAGTGGAAAAACGCCCCGAGTTCAGCAAGCAGCCGAATGGCGCCTGCTGCGCGCCCGGGCGGCTGCAGCAAGCAGAAAATCCAGTAGCACTACCGCTCGATGCTCACTCGATGGCGCTCGAACGGAAATGACCCGAAGCCCTGCCGCCTGTTGGCCGCTCGAGAGGCGCTCGAGCGGAAGCACGCCCAGCTCTCTCCTTTTCATTTAACACGATTTTAGGGTTTGAGGAGAGAGAGAGATCGCCGTTTCTAGTGAGAGAAGGGTAGAGAATGAAGCCCGAGAGTCCAAATCCATCCGTGAGTCAATTATAAAGGTGAAAGCCCGCGTCAATGCAAGTGTACTTCGGACGCCGTTTTTCACTGTATTGATTTCTCATGCTTTAAAACCGTTGAAAATGCTCTAAAATGTTGATGTTGCATGATTGAAGTACATGAAGTATATTTCATTCGATTAATCGGTTAGATTTTGTGTTTATCCATGTTTATTGTAAGATTTGGATTCGATTTCGTGAATGAACATGAAAATGGTGTTCAATTTCTCTTGAAAAGCATTTGAGGAAACCCTAGCTCGAAAATGTTGTGTAGTTTGAGTAAATTGCATGATTTAATGTATATGTATGCCATCTATGACATTAATTTCATGAAATATGTATATGTAAGAAACCAATTTGAGTCCGAAGGTTTTGGCGAAGCCCTATGTAAGAAAATGAAGAGGTTTTGATGAGTTTTAACCGTAGCTTCTGTTATATGAAAGTTAATTGACATCGAAATGTAGCTTCCAGTATAATTTGTTTCCGAAAATATGTACCGACCTGTACCGACGAAATTTCCATGTAAATTTAAGGAATTTCTGAACGAGTATTATGAAAGTCTGATTTCGAAAAAGGGGTTCTTGATAAATAGATGGTTTCCGTTACAATTATTTTAAGACCTGCGACTGACTATAGTACGGATAGGTTCTCCAAAGATACCTTAGGACTTTTCGGTGGTAATCGGGGATAACTCGCCCATGGAGTTATTTGTGGTCCGCCCCGCCTTAGGGCGTTACTGGTCAGAGGAATTACCATTACCACTTACCTTCGGGTGGCATACCGCACCGATCCCATGAGATGGGATACCCATATGACAGTTACCGGCCTAGATTGTGTGGAGTGAACACAATCTATCCTCGATTATTCCCCCTCAGCTAGTAGGGTATACTGGGGTGGTCTCTGTACCGATATGTTATGAAGTACCATTTACTCTTTACTGATATGTTAAATTACCGTACCGATTACCGAATATGAAGTACCGAATACCGAATATGAAGTACCGATTATCGAATATGAAATACTGTTTACCGATATGATATGTACTATTTACCATTTACCGTACCGATTACCGATTTTGAAGTATTGATTACCGTTTGCCGAGTATCATTTCTGTTTGCTGTTTCATCAACACGTATTACACCGATTACATCGATTTCTCGCTTACAAGTATAGTAATCACAAGGTATGTTTTCTCTATTTCTTGACTGCATTCTCGATTAACCGCTTGTTTATGCATGGTTGCATGACCGCTTCCGCATCATCGTTTTACTGCTCATGTGCATGTACCTTGCTGGGCCTCGGCTCACTGTTTTGTTATTTTCCCCCTTCCAGATGAGACAGTAGAGTTACTGCCTGACCAAAAAGAGTAAACCGAGTGGAGTTGTTGAAGACTTTTGAGGACCGTAGCATTGAGCTATTTTGGAAGAGCCCAGCCGATGTAAAGGCTTAGCTAGAAATGTGGTTTTTGTTTACTGATCTTATGGCTATTGATGTTTTAGAACATGTGGAGTTTGTAAATGAAATCATATGTTATGTATGACCGTAAAAGAAAAGCTATACTTCTACAGGTTATTAGTTTAATTCCACTCTAAGCTCTTGATTTACTATACAGGTCCTAGACGGCATCTCGTTATTGAACTGTTAATGTAGCTAATATTTTTAAAGGTTTATACCATGGATGGCACAAGTCATCCTGTGTATGCTTGTTGTAGGAAGGATTGTGTAGGATTATAGTTGTATGCTTGTAATGGATGATCATACAGGTTGTATTCTGGATTATTCATCCTATTACAAAGGAGACTCTGCCAAAATTTTTACATAAGTCTTACCTTATATTTTAGTATTGTTAATCCTATTCCTGTCTTGACGGAAGCTTTTGAGGAAAAAAAATCTGTTCCGTCACATTCTGTGGAGCCAATCTTGATGTTACAATAAGATGAATTGGTCGGTGAGTCACCGAGCTGATATGAACTGGGTTGGTAAGCACATTATGTCTTGCAATTGAATTGTCAATTTTGATTATGAACCTGAGTTAGTTAAGCTATCGAGGAATTATTATCATTTGCCTATAGGTCAAATTGTGGGGATCTATGCTAAGTTTATTTGATAATGAGACCACATCTGGAGGTCATTCGGGATCATGGTGGAGTTTGGCCGTGTGAATAATTGAGGATGTTTTTGGAAAGAATATTAGGTGATTGATCTTTTAGTCGGTAATTTGAGATTGTGTAAGATCGACACTGATCTTTAATGATTTCGTATAAAATCGAGAAATCATCAGTTAGGTGTCGTAGTGGGATGCTCTAGAACCTTTGAGACATGTAAGTCAAATTGATGAGGTAATCTGTGGATTTTTAAAAATTAGGTTGCCCAGGAGATTAATAATTTGATAAGTATTCACTTTGAATAAATAAGGACTTCTAAGATTGATCTGTGCCCACAGCATTGTTGATTGTAATAATTGAGAATTGTACTTGTAGTAACAATCGAGAAAATATGTAGCCGTTGCAAGTTCCGATGATGTCATTTGGGCTGGTAGATTCATTGGAATATCTATGAATTTTATGGGTTGGATCTTTCGGCCATATTTAGGTCAGTATTGTGATGTCCTCATCGAGGAACTCAAAGATTCATAGGGAGTGTGAACTTTGTTTGAGGGTTGCGTCATGGATTATGAAGACTATTAGCCGTTTGCTCGATTGAGGTCAGAGTGTTAGTTTTGGTAAGGGAAGAGGTCGTATTAGGCATGTGGATTCTTCGATAGCACGAATGTGGTCCTATAGTGATTTGAGCGATGGGTCATTTGGGAAGGATTAGTTGATGTTGCGAAAGCTCATGCTTCTCTTGGGTCTAGGTGAATTCGGAGGATGTCCATTAAGTACTCATCAAGGTTTTGCAATGTTCATAGAGCCTTGACTTAGAAGCAATCGGCATCTGTCAGAAGTAAGGTATGAGGGAATAATCTTCTAGGTTTGAATGATAATTATTAATCATGCCATTTGGGTTGATCCCTGATGGATCAAGTGTAATGTTATAACATGTGATGCCTTGAGGAAAAATTTAAAATTATGCTTTTCCTGCCTTAATTATAGGTGATTGCCTTTTTGACTGAGTGGGGAAGAAACCCATGATAGGAATTACCCCCAATTGTTGTTTGAAGTTAGCAATTTGGATCGTTGCTTCGAGGGTTTATAGGTTTTCCTTATGGGTGAAGTTGTTGTCTAGCTAATCCTATGGTCTAAGTAGTCATGTCATGCTAAGGACATGATCTTGCATTAGCGCACGTAGATAACATGTTTAAGAGATAAGAAGTCCTTGTAATTTTGTTTCGGGATTATTGGAACGATAAAGACTTTGGAAGTTCAATTAATTGTGGATATCTTGTTTCCTTTATCTCGAAATTGGATAATGCTTGTCGGTGAAATATGTCGGCTCGTTGGTATGCCAATGAGCTAATAAGTTGCTTAGCAGTTAGGTTTCAAGACCCAAGTGGTGATTTGAGCCTAAACCAAAATTTTGGATAATCGTCTCAATGGTATCTCCCACATTAATTGTAAATCGAGGATTATGGATTTTGCCCTATACATGTCGATATCTTTGGGATTTTCATGGTTCTATAACTGCTGTGTGGCCTTAGTACTGGATATGATTCATTGGACAAGTAAAGCAACTAATTTTAGTGTATAAGTAAAGGATCAATCAGTGTAGCACAGCAGTAGCATGTGATCCATGACTTAGAGATTCTAGAATAAGATCGAAGATCCAAGTGAGCAATCATTTTGAGGCTCATGATGAACTGAAGTAGGAGTTCGTAAGTTGCTTGAGATTTCAAATTATATCGAGGAATTGGATGGTAATTTTGGTTGTCTACAATTTAGGTAGACTATCAGGATGTCTCCCCTATATTGAGGGTTAAGGAAGTAAGCATATGGTTGAATTGAGCCGTTCTGAGAATTAGGAGCTTATCTTGCGATTTGTTCCTACCTAGATCTAAATAGCAAGCATTAGGTTCTGGGGATAAGGGTGATTCTTGTAGATAAGTTTTCTAGGAAGATCTTTTCTTCAAGGATGATAAATGGGAATCTGAAATGACTTTTTTCCATTTAACTGAATTTTGAGGCTTATTCTATTTTGAGAACGAAATTTTTATAAGTGGGAAGAATGTAATATCCCAAATTTTTATCCAATTTAATTGGGATTATTTATTATTATTTTGGATAATTTTGATGTGATAAAAAATTAATTGAATGTCATAAAATTTTGAAGGATATTTGGACTAGTTGGGCCAGCGCCTAAAGGTGCGCCCGTTCAGTAGCCCGGATATCGATTTGAGTCGTGGGATTAAAAGAAAAAAGAATATATATATATATAATAACAATAAAACAATAGAAACAGATGGGAAATGGGGAAAGGGGGTTTGGGGAGAGAGAGAGCGAGTGAGAGGGTTAGGGTTTTAGCCGCAGCGGTGGTGCGGTGGAGGGTCATCGGGGAAGAAGGTGGTGTGCGGGTGGTCAGCGGTGGCCAGTAAAGGTTGGCGTAGCGGGGGCAGGCCGTGCAACGGCAGCTACGCACGTGGAGAGCCGCGCAAGAGAGAAACCATGCAAAGGAGAAGAAGAAGAAATTGAGGCTTTCGGGTTCGATTCCGTCTTCGAGCTAGTTGGGAAAGTTTTAGGTCGAGTCGAGGCAAATGCATCCATCTCTCCTCTTTTGTTTTCTTGTACTTTTGTTTCATTTTCACCGGTATCCTCATTTCGATATCTAATTAAATTTATACTTCATGTTACCCATGATGTATGCATATATATATATATATATATTAATTTCATGTCCAATTTGTGAGTTTTGTGCGACGTTTGAAGAAATTTTTGAAACCCTAACCCTATTGTTACTATTCATCCACGCCCGGCCCCTTTTACCCACAAAATTTTTAGGGCTTTTTGCCTAGCTTGGGATTAGGAAATCATTACACATGTCTTGTATATGTTAATTAATCAATTGGGCATCTAATTTGATAGTTGTATGTAAAAATCTGTTCGCCAAAATCCTAAGATAGGCCCAGATCATGTTTAATCAATTATTTCAAGTCTAATGCATGAATTAGCCTTAATTATGAATTACATATGTCCAAAATATGTATATCCATCGGTTGGGTGTCCGATTTTCCAAGAATTTACCTGTTTGGCATGTCCGGATGCTCTAAACTGGCACTATTACTGTTTATCCACAATTATCATGAATTTTATATGTTCCCAGCCTATTTAATTGTTATGTGAACCATGTCTAATTGGATATGCCTAATGATAAGCTCCGAAAAAATTTGTTCGTGCTCCGTTTGTGAAGGAAATGTGATCCAGAGGCCTCCAAAGTTATACTTGCCTCTCGGTGGTAAGAATCTCTATTCTTTCCTATGTTTATGATATCCGTATATGCCAAACGAGTCATGAGAAGATTTAAATCCGAAAGGAAGATAAAAATCATAAAAGTATTCGGAGGAAAATCCACAATTTGTTATATGATCAAATTGTATTCCCGGATAGAGAAAATTATGAAAGTTTGGTGGACCTTCCCTCAAATGAATAAGAAATCATGAAAGTAGGATCACGAAATTATGTTACGAAGGGTAATTATGACGGACCATATTTTCTGCCAAAAATTCGACAGAGTTTCCTCTATAATATGGCCGTCAGAATATACAAAAACCTGTGAAATATCCTATACAACATATAAAAATCCTCCCTAAATGCCACAACATCACAACAACTCATGCATACACATCCCAATAACTCCAAGTCCGAACAACATACAACAATTAGGACCCAACACTACACAGGATCCAAATACCACATATAATTCGTGACTCCAATGTGGTGTATCTAAACACTACTTCGGCCGAAGAGAGATGCTACTTGGTACCTATTACAAGCCACAATAATCTATGAAAGTATAAATAAATCTAAATACAGCAGAAGCTATTCTATCTGCTTATCAGCCATTTGTACAATATACATAAATAATCCCAATAGAAATATGCATAAATATAATTGTCCATAATACTTGCGAACTACAAAATATAAGTCTTCGATATGATCTTCCAGATCCAGAACCTTGTCCACTTCTAATCCCTATGCTGTCCCATCGGGCAAATCAAACCTATGCTAAACTAGAGACAATGAGAAGGAAGGGTGATCTAACAGCTCAAGAAGTGTAATAAAATCAAACACGATAACAATATAAGTGAAATAAAGTAAAAGAGACCCATGATCATAATATGGATGCGCAAATATAAAATATGATCGAATGTGCTTTGGAATGTAATTGATTTCTCATATTTGTCCTTCTTTTCTTTGAGATATAAATTACGCATAATTACTCATCTTTACAGATAAGGACCAATAAACCGTACTAGCTAAAGGTGTGAGAGAAAGAGGAAAGGATCATGATACCCCATATGATCTAAGTTCACAAGCTCCTATTATCAACCCAAAGGCGGGCCATCTACATATCATGCATGTAGACAGGCCAATAACACAAGGCCCCCACATGCTCCCCTAGGGCCCAGGGGTAATCTTCGTACTTTCACAGTAATATCCAAATGCTTGCCAAGAGTATTACCTAGTAAAATACGTGGCTAGGTTGATCGCTAAGTCTTTACTATAATGCTACTGGCAGGCCAAGGGGTATTACCTCTATTTCACAACTTCATGTTCCTAGTTTCATGGGTTCTTCTTCATTTGGGGGAAGGCCAACCAAAATTCAACTCACAATATCTCCATCCAGGAGAACCATTCGATCACATATCACATTGTTGACTTTTCTCCGAACATATATACGATTATTATCTTTCATTCGAATTTAAGCCTTTTCACAAGTTAATTGGATATATGGACATCAAAATTCATAGGAAAGATTAGGATTTCTTACCACCATTAGTCAATTGTCATTTTGAGGGCTTCCGAAACACATTTCCTTCACAATGAAACACAGCACATCTTCCAGGGGCTTACAATTGAACATATACAATTAGACATAGCTTACATAACAATTAATTATGATGGAAGCATGCAAAATTCACATTTGGCCTCGGGTGAATAGTAATAGGGCCATTTTAGAACATCCGGACGTTGTGAACGAGTCGATACTTGTGAAATCGGATGCCCGTTCGAGATATATGTATAATTAGGACATGTTAATTCATAATTTGGGATCAATTAAATATATAATCAAAGGGAAAGGGGAGAATCTTGAGCTAGGCACGGTTAGGGTTTGGCGAACGAGTTTTCATCTAAAACCCTCAATTTAGATATCCAATTGGTAAATTAACATATATAGAATATGGGTAATAATATTGTAGTCCTAATTTATGCAAAAGTACCAAAAATTGAGGTCAAAACCACCGAGTGCGAGGTTAGGGTTTTAGGTACAAAAATTAGTCAAAATCTACAAATTCAGATATAAAATTCACATATGTGTATAATTAACATATGGGTATCACATATACATGTATGGATCGGATATCGGGACAATAATACCCGAAGGGGATCGAATAAAAATCAAAAAGAACAGAAAAGAAAGGTATGGATGCACTTGTCTTGACCTGATCATTGATTTCTTCAACTAGCTTCAAGCCGTAATCTAACCCGAGAACCTTCGATTGCTCCTTTCTCTCTCTTCTCCCTCCCTCTCTCTCTCTCTACTCGTGCCTTTTGCTTTCCCCCTCCCTAATCCGCATCCCACAACAGTTAAAAGAAACCCACATGTGGCTTTTACGCGGACTTGTGCTCGAGCACCGTCCGCGGCACGCAGCAGGCACACTTGCACTAGAATTGGCGCTCACCGAGCGCTCGAGTGCCCAATAGTCCACCTGGCACCGCCGCCTGATTTCTGACTCCGAAACATATCTTTCCACATACCTCAAGCCTAATTGTGCTTATATTAATTTAATATCCCGAGATTATCATAATTTAAAACCCAAATCATCTTTGCAAATTAATATATCAAAACTATAACGTCGATTCCTAATTCCACCAATTTCGAGTCTTCAGCCCCTTTAATCTAATTCCTCCCGAGTCCTTAGACCTCAATCCACTTATTTAAACTTAATTACTTGAATATTCCATGCTCCAAAAACCGGTACCTTCCAACTCTCCCCCACTTAAAAGAATTTTGTCCTTTAGATTTAACGAACCTTAAAACTTAACAATTGGGGAAAGGACTTTCCAGATATTGCCTATGCACTTCCCAAATCACATTCTTGGAGAGACAATGATTCCTAGATAACCTTAACCATTTGGAATCATCCAAATCCTCAAAATCTAATGTCTTATATCTAAAATCAAGATGGAAACCTTACCAAGAGACATTCCTAATCTCCTGTAATGTTTACATCCTGATCACAAATCCATTTCTCAATTACTAGAACATGGGAGGCATCACGATAGTCTGCCCAAATTCAAAGGTAAGCCCAATTATTGACTACCTTTCCGACTTAATAGAAAATCACAAACGAACCAACAGGCTCTCACCTCGATACCTCCTAGGCCTCAAGAATGTCTTCCATTGGAACCTTAACCCCGTTCCGAAATTTCTAAGCTATGGGCCCACTACGCTACTCTGATTAACCATCTATTAAGATACTAAGAATCTTCTTACAACTCATGTCCATTAATTCAAATCAGATTCCTAGGTTACCTGGCGAATATGAACCTAAGGAAGATCCTAAGGATAGCAATATAATTAAGGCAAAGCCTGTAGTCCTTAGATTACAATTAGCTTAGGCAACGCAATCGAAGCAATTATACCAAACTTATCATCCTACCGGCATACCAGCAAGCCAACCTATCTTATCTCAACGTACCATCCAAATCCCAAGGAATGAGCTATCCTAGACATCTTATTCCACAATTACCCACACAGTATCCATAACTCTTGCTGCCCTAACATCCCTAAAACCAAAATGGTGAGGGCTTCTTAGCTCATAATTATATAACATCATTACTCAGGAGGAAACTCTCCCTCCTAGAACCAAAGATAGAGCGCTCTCTTCGCTTAGATTTTAGGAGCTATTTGAGATTCACCCCTACAACATCCCCAATGATGCACCGAGACAATGCCGGAATCGGAGATTTCTAACATCCAATTATCAAAAATAATATTCACCTTCCTTGAAGGATACCACGGTACCCCTTCTAATCCTTAACCAAATAACCTGTTAGTACGTCGAATGATCCCATCGTCTTTCTGACACACTCCTCAAACCTTGAAAATTATTGAACATAACCATCTCCATAAGCAACACCAATAAATTCTCAAGGCAAGGACCTCAATGGCTAACCTCAAACTTTGGGTTGGGTAACTCTGATCATAGGCTTTCCACACTCTTAACCAAGGGCAACCACCCATACAAGTCACGAGAAACACCATCCTAGACCCATCAAGGGTCAACACTCAAAAGGATCACATTCCACTGTAACTTACTAGACCCATCAGGGGTCAACCCAAACAATAAGGTCAACACTCATCGAATTATTCATCCGAGTTCAGCTAGACCCAAGAAAGTTACACACCTCCGCGACATCAACAAATCCTTCCTGGATAAGCCATTGCTCCAAACTCTAAGGGATCTCATTCATGCTATTGGAGAAACCACATGCCCAACATAACACTTCTCCCTATTCCTTCCATACTTGAGCACACGGCTAACCGTCTATCTTAATCCAAGATACAGTCCTCGAACAAAGTTCATACACCTCCAAAAATGCTATGAATTCATCGATGAGGCCATCACAATATTGACCCAAATATGACCGAAAGATCCAACCCATAACTTCACAGAAATGCCAATGAACCTACAAACCCCAAATGACATTATCAAAACTTGCAACGGCCACATCCTGTCTCAATTGCTGCCACAGGAACACTCTCAATTATCGACCATCAATAACACTATGGGCATAGATTGATCGTAAAAATCATCAAACCCTTTCAAAAAATCAAACGGTTCAACTATGGGATTCTTAAAGATCGATGTTGATATCGACACTATCTCAAACAATCGATCCAAGATCAACCGACCTAATCTTCCTTCCAAAAACATCCTCAATTATTCACATGGTCAAACTCCTCTATGACCCCGAAGGACCTCCAGATGTGGTTTCTTATTCGATAAACTTAGCACAAATCCCAAAGCTTGACCATAGGCAAACGGTAATAATTCCTTAATACATTGACTAACTCAGGTTCATACTCAAAATTGCATAGTACGATTGCAAGACATCATGTACTTGCCAACCTAGTTCATATCAGCTCAGTGACTTACCGACCAGGACACCCTTATTGTCACTTCAAGATTGGCTTCACAGAATAAATCAGATTACCCAACCAATTGTAACTACAGACCCAAGAAAATGTCGTAGATTCTATGCAACAAATACAAAGCCAAAATCCTCAAATTGCACATAACTTAGAAACACCAATAGAACATAGATTCTAGATCTCAAAGTAACACATATATCGAAACATCATGATTTAGGAACCTTATCTCTAGTTACAATAGACGACACTTTTATACTTCGTGCCATCATCGTGAAGCTACGGTCCACGGTATAGGGCTCCTTTACTATCTGAACCATGGAATAAGTGCAATCCCTAAGCATGTGGTCAAACTATCCCCACTTGAAATATGCACCAAGAAATTCCACTGAAACAAGACATTCATCCATAAAGTATCCACAAATATATCCTACAATATCTCTTTTTTCTTGAGACCTATGATTCTTTTCATGTCATCCGCCCGAGGTCGACTTCACCTCCTGTCAGGCTAGGAGCAACATTACCTAGTCTTTATTCGAGCATTGGATCACCACAACATCATATTAATTTTCAAGATCCACATCTCAACCTTTATAGAACTTGAACTACCCAAAATTTTAAATACTTAAGCATCTCGAAATCAAGTATAAATCAACATCCTAGGATTCGTTAACATCAGAAACTAACTCCAAGTTATACTGACCACAACTCATCACACTGGATACATCAACCAAACATTCCTTCTTAGCGAATTGTTAACCTGAGGACCTCAACCTAGAGCCAATCAAACCTACACCTCAAATAAAAAAAATTAACGTAGGTCTCAAGTCAACATCAATCAATTCAAACACCAAATCAACACCAATCAAGTTTAAGCCTCAAGGTGCCTTCCTACAGCTCCCCCGACCTCACGGGTCGACCACTACCGCGAGTAAACCCTCATCTAGGAGCCATAGCAGTTACTTGTATCCTACCTAAAGGCAATGCAACGTAGGTTAGACTATTTTGAGGACACTAACTTGGACGCGTAAGCTAGACAACCAAACTCATTTTCTAACTCTAACTTAGTTCAAGCCTATGCTAGCCATCCAAGGCAACTAAAACTATCCAATCTAACTTAATTATCCTATGCCTATGTCCACTTATTTGATCAGTATTAATCTATCCTAAGCTTCCGCATACAATTTAAATCAAACCTAAGGCATCTCTTTTCTCTATACTAATTGTGACAAACCGTATTTTTTGCCAAAAATTTGGCAGAGTTCCCTCTGCAATACCGCCATTAGACTATACAAAAACCTGTAAAACATCCTGTACAACATATAAAAATCCTCCCTAAATGCCACAACATCACAACTCACGCATACACATCCCAATAACTCCAAGTCCCAACAACATGCAATAATCAGGACACAACACTACACAGGATCCAAATACCACATACAATTCGTGACTCCAATGTGATGTATCTAAACACAACTTTGACCCAAGAGAAACGCCATTAGGTACCTATTACAAACACAATAATCTGCAGAACCATAAATAAATCCAAATACAGTGGAAGCTTTTCTATCTGCTTATTAGCCATTTGTATAGTATACATAAATAATCCAAATAGAAATATACATAAATACAATTATCCATAATACTTATGAACTATAAAATATAAGTCATTGATATGATCTTTCAGATCTAGAGGCTAGTCCACTTCTAATCCCTATGCTGTCCCATCGGGCATATCAAATTTGTGCTAAATTGGAGACAATGAGAAGTAAGTGTGAACTAGCAACTCAGTAAGTGTAATAAAACCAAAGACGATAACAATATAAGCACAATAAAGCAAACGAGACCTATGATCATAATGCAGATGTGCAAATATAAAATATGATCAAATGTACTTTGGAATGTAATTGATTTCTCATATTTGTCCTTTTCTTTGAGATATAAATTACGTATAATTACTTATCTTTGCGGACTAGGGCCAATAAACCTTACTAACTAAAGGTGTAGGAGAATGAGGAAAGGATCACGATACCCCACATGATCTAAGGCCACAAGCTCCTATTATCAAACCCAAGGTGGGTCATTTACGTATCATTCCTGTAGATGGGCCAATAACACAAGGCCCCCACATGCTCCCCTGGGGCCCAGGGACAGTCCTCGTACTTCTACAGTAATATTTAAAGGCTTTCTAAGAGCATTACCTGCTAAAATATATAGCCAAAATGATCCTTAAATCTCTACTATAATGTTATTGGCAGGCCAAGGTGTGATGGAATTGATCCTAATCCTTATAGGATACTCCGTCAAACACATACATAACAGAATTCATAATTTAAATCATTTAACTTATGCAGAAATTTTGGCAGTGCCTATAAAAATTTAGGTAGAGTTTCCTCTATATCTAGACAGAAACCAAATATAACAACCTGCCAATTAATACCTATACAAATAAAATCAATATAAAATGAACTATCCAGGCACACAACTATTCGAATATCACAATTTTTATCTTACAACACACGTACATAGAACCACAAATGTCATTCGTGGCTTTATATCAACAATCTAAAGAATATCATCTAGGGCTTGTAACAAAATCTAAAGAATAGAATAGCAGAAGCAACTATTTAGACCTACGGAAGCAAAATTCACTAGTCCAACAGATTTCAGAATGTGTAATAACCATCAATACATAATTACATCCATAATTAAGACATTTACAAGCAAAACTATAACATTTTTCAAAAATCTTCAGGATGACTTCAAAGCTCCAATTCTTCCTTGCTAAGCTCTAGCTATGCCTGATCGTCTAGTATCTTCTCTATATTCTTATCTAGAGGGAAAAAAATAAAACAGTGAGTCGAAACCCAGCAAGGTACTAAAACATGCAGAATATAACGATCTCATATAAAATATAAATGTAGAAGGTCCTAGAAATTGCCAAAGAACAGGAACATATATAAAAAGTATGTGAAAAGTATAATTCAACATGAACAGGCTCCGGTAATCATTATTTATGCTTTCATGCAAAACATATATTCATCAAAGTAGAAAACTACAATAGCATCAGGAAAATAGAAGCATTCATGCAATAAAGATAAAGCATAATGCTATTTAAACATGCATCGGAAATCATGAATCAGTACAATCATACTTCGATAATCACAAATCGGTAAAACATGCTTTAGAAATCAAAAAACAATATCAGTTCTATAAATTCTAGAAAATCCCTTTTTACTATCAAGAGGACCAAACAAGTAGACCCTACTAGCCGATGAGGCAAGTAATCGAGAATAGATTGTGTTTCCTCCACACAATCCAAAGCCAGTAACAGTTATCCCTTCTCAGGGGATTTATGACAGTGATGCCGGCCAGTAACAGTAACTGCCCTCTAGGTTGTCGCCCTGAGGAAGGGCGAACCACGTATAACTCCATAGATAGAGTTATCCTGAATTACCACCATAACATTTTAAGGCATGCCCGAGAACTTAACCTGACTGTATTTCAATCCTGGATCCTAATTAATAGTATTAGAAAGCTTATAATCTATCATTCTTCAGTAAATCAGTTAGAATCTCACGGTTAACTCTTTAGTATGCTTCAGTATTTCTCAATAACTCAACAGTATAGTTCCATATAAAATTTTCAATTATAATTCATAACATGAGCAATATCTCGTTACAGATTAACTTTTACATATCAAAAATTTTGGATTAAAACCATTAAATCCCTTCATTCTCATGCTTAGGGTTTTCCCAAACCATTTGGACGATAAATGAACACCAAATATATATTTATACATGAAATTGAAGGTAAATGTTGCAGTACATACCAGTAAATATGAAATCTGTTCGATTAATCAGGAGAAATATGCTTTATTTATAGTAAACATGCAGAATCATGAATTTAAAGCATAAATATAATATCTGAAATATTAAAATACTATAAAAACGGTATATAATGTCCGAAGTACACTTGCCTAAACCCAATCTACCGTTATTCTTACTCTGATCAGAATGGATCGACCGGATTCCCTTTCTTTTTCCCTCTTCCTTCTTCCTCCTTCCCCTCTTCCTCTCGCTCTGCTTCATGGTTCTGAGCCCTCTCTCTCCAAAATCCCGATTAAAAATGCACAGGAGAATGAAATCATGTGTTGCCCGTGACCAGCACTGAAGTGCCAGTCAGGCGCTCATCGAGCGCTGGTTTCGCAAAATTGCAACTGGCTTGGCGCTTGAGCGGTCCTCGAGCACCGGTCTCGTAGTGTTCCACTGCTTCCACCTCACCTCGGGCAGTCTTTAGGCGGCCCTATTCATAAAATTTTTCCCCCCAGTGCTCGAACGATCCTATTTTCTTCCTATTTGCTCATTTTTGCTTCAGTACCCATTCTTCCTTGTTCTTGAGTCTAATCATGATCAACATCGACTTAATCACTCTATAATTATCAAGTTTCAGGGTCCGGTCGTTACACAAGGGGTATTATCTCTGTATCACAATTCCATGGTCCTAGTTTCATGGGTTTTTATTCATTTGATGGAAGGTCCACCACAATTCAATTCACAAATTCTCCATCTAGGAGAACCATTCAAACACATATCACATTGTGGACTTTCCTACGAACGTATATATGATTATTATCTTGCCTTCAAACTTAAGTGTTTTCACAAGTTAATTGGATGCATGGACATCATAATTCAAACGAAAGATTAGGATTTCTTACCACCATTAGTCAATTGTCATTTTGGGGGCCTCCGGAACACATTTCCTTCACAACAAAATACGAACACATATTCCCGGGGCTTACAATTGAACATATACTATTAGACATAGCTTACATAATAGTTAATTGTGATGGAAGCATGCAAAATTCCCATTTGGCCTCGGGTGAACAGTAACATAGCCATTTTAGAGCATCCGGACGTTGTGAATGGGACAATACTTATGATATCAGATGCCCGGAAGAGGTATATGCATAATTAGGACACGATAATTTATAATTAAGGCTCAATTATATATATAATCAAAGGGAAATGAGAGAATCCTGAGCTGGGCACAGGTTAGGGTTTGGCGAACAAGTTTTCACCTAAAACCCTCAATTTAGATATCCAATCAGCAAATTAACATATATATGATATTGGTAATGATATTCTAGTCCTAATTTATCCAAAAGTCCTAAAAATTGGGGGCTGTAACCACCGGGTGTGGGGTTAGGGTTTTAGGTGCCAAAATAGGTCGAAATTTACAAATTCGAACATGAAATTCACATATGTGCATAATTAACCTATGGGTATCACGTAGACATGTATGGGTCAGGTATCGTGACAATAATACCCGAACAGGATTGAATGAAAATAAAAAAAAACAAAAGATGAGGATATGGATGCACTTGCCTTGACCTAATCTTCGATTTCTCCAACTAGCTACAAACCGGAATCGAACCCGAGAGCCTTCGTTTGCTCCTTTCTCTCTCTTCTCCCTCCCTCTCTCGTCTCTCTACCTGTGCCTTCTACTTTACCCCTCCCCAAACTGCATCCCGTAATGGTTAAAAGAAACCCGCACACGGCTTTTACACGGACCGGCACTTGAGTGCTGTCCTCGGCATGCAACAGTGCGCCTTACACCGGAATTGGCGCTCATGGAGCACTCAAGCGCCAAAGAAGCAAACCCCGGCACCGCCACCCGATTTTCGACTCCAAAACATATCTTTCCACATACATCGAGCCTAATTGTGATTATATTAATTTAATACCCCAAAATTATCATAATTTAAAAGCCGAATCATATTTACAGATTAATATATCAAAACTGTAATGCCAGTTCCTGATTCCACTGATTTTGGGTCTTCTGCCCCTTAAATCTGATTCCTCCCAAGTCCTTAGACCCCAATCCACTTATTTAAACTTAATTACTGGAATAAACCATGCTCTAAAAACTGGTACCTTACAGTAATATCCCCTAGCCTGTCATACTAGCCGCGTATTGTAGCGGGTAATACTCTTGGCAAACCTTATGATGTTACTGTTGAAGAACGATGACTACCTCTGGACCGCGGGAGATTAGGTTAGCATTTTATTGGCCTTGTATACTGTGTGATAGGTATACCACTATGCCACATGGTATTCGGCCTATCTATAGGCATTGTATGGATGGCCCCTCCTCTGGGTCGATAATAAAAGCTCACAGCCTTAGATCATGTGGAGTATCATGATCCTCTCCTCGTTCTCCCATACCTTTAGTTTGTAGGGCTTACTAACCCTGATCCGTAAAGATTATTGTAAATCATGAAAAGTGCATAGAATTATATTTCATATCTTTAAGTTTCTTATGATATCACGTCTGTCTCGCTTTCATGTTTCATTTTAATATGCATAGTGTTGATTATTTGTTATGATGCACTTGTAGAGTCAAGTAGTTCACCCTTATATCTCCTTATCTCTAATTTAGCACCGGTCTGATATGCCCGATGGGATAGTGTAGAGACTCGAAGTGGTCTAGGCTTGGATCTGGAAGATCATGCCAAAGACTTAAAATTTGTAGTTTTATTTATGTCATGGAAAATTATATATATATATTTATATTTATTTCGAAATCTTAATGTATATTGTACATAAGGCTGTTGATCAGATAATTTAGTTTCTTTCGAGATTGTGTAGGTTTTGTATTGACACATATCTGTATTATAGATGAAACTCGCCAAATTTTCTAAGAAAATATAGTCTGTCACAAATCTTTTCGCAACTCCTCGAAAACTCTTCTCATACTCTGTATCCTGATTAAAAATTGTTCATTTTTGCATCAAATCAAAATCCCCAAAATTCTCAACAAATTGAATATTATATTTAACAAAACCCATGAAACTATGCTCCTCTGCAACATTCGTCAATCTCTCTCAAGTTATTACAATTTCAATTTTCTACAAATCCCCAGGCATATCACCTTTAGAAACAATATGACCCAAAATAATACTTTTTTCAACCAAAATTCATATTAATTTAAATATTTACCTTTCTTTCAAGATCTATAATGAAAATTCAATTCAATTCACATATCACATTGTGGACTTTCCTACTTAATGTATATATGATTATTATCTTGCCTTCAAACTTAAGTGTTTTCACAAGTTAATTGGATGCATGGACATCATAATTCAAACGAAAGATTAGGATTTCTTACCACCATTAGTCAATTGTCATTTTGGGGGCCTCCGAACACATTTCCTTCACAACAAAATACGAACACATATTCCCGGGCTTACAATTGAACATATACTATTAAACATAGCTTACATAATAGTTAATTGTGATGGAAGCATGCAAAATTCCCATTTGGCCTCGGGTGAACAAAGAATATAGCCATTTTGGAGCATCCTGACGTTGTGAATGGGACAATACTTATGATATCAGATGCCCGGCAGAGGTATATGCATAATTAGGACACGATAATTTATAATTAAGGCTCAATTATATATATAATCAAAGGGAAATGAGAGAATCCTGAGCTGGGCACAGGTTAGGGTTTGGCGAACAAGTTTTCACCTAAAACCCTCAATTTAGATATCCAATCAGCAAATTAACATATATATGATATTGGTAATGATATTCTAGTCCTAATTTATCCAAAAGCCCTAAAAATTGGGGGCTGTAACCACCGGGTGTGGGGTTAGGGTTTTAGGTGCCAAAATAGGTCGAAATTTACAAATTCGAACATGAAATTCACATATGTGCATAATTAACCTATGGGTATCACGTAGACATGTATGGGTCAGGTATCGTGACAATAATACCCGAACAGGATTGAATGAAAATAAAAAAAAACAAAAGATGAGGATATGGATGCACTTGCCTTGAGCTAATCTTCGATTTCTCCAACTAGCTACAAACCGGAATCGAACCCGAGAGCCTTCGCTTGCTCCTTTCTCTCTCTTCTCCCTCCCTCTCTCGTCTCTACCCGTGCCTTCTACTTTACCCCTCCCCAAACTGCATCCCGTAATGGTTAAAAGAAACCCGCACACGGCTTTTACACCTGACCGCACTTGAGTGCTGTCCTCGGCATGCAACAAAAAGCCTACACTGAATTGGCGCTCATAGAGCACTCAAGCGCCCAAAGAGTCAACTCCGGCACCGCCACCTGATTTTCGACTCCAAAACATATCTTTCCACATACATCGAGCCTAATTGTGATTATATTAATTTAATACCCCAAAATTATCATAATTTAAAAGCCAATCATATTTACAGATTAATATATCAAAACCGTAATGCCAGCCTCGATTCCACCGATTTTGGGTCTTCCGCCCTTAAATCTGATTCCTCCCAAGTCCTTAGACCCCAATCCACTTATTTAAACTTAATTACTGGAATAAACCATGCTCTAAAAACTGGTACCTTACAAAGAATATCCCCTAGCCTGTCATACTAGCCGCGTATTGACAGCGGGTAATACTGCAAACCTTATGATGTTACCGTTGAAGAACGATGACTACCTCTGACCGCGGGAGATTAGGTTAGCATTTTATTGGCCTTGTATACTTGTGTGATAGGTATACCACTATGCCACATGGTATTCGGCCTATCTATAGGCATTGTATGGATGGCCCCTCCTCTGGGTCGATAATAAAAGCTCACAGCCTTAGATCATGTGGAGTATCATGATCCTCTCCTCGTTCTCCCATACCTTTAGTTTGTAGGGCTTACTAACCCTGATCCGTAAAGATTATTGTAAATCATGAAAAGTGCATAGAATTATATTTCATATCTTTAAGTTTCTTATGATATCACGTCTGTCTCGTTTCATGTTTCATTTTAATATGCATAGTGTTGATTATTTGTTATGATGCACTTGTAGAGCTGTTAGTTCACCCTTATATCTCCTTATCTCTAATTTAGCACCGGTCTGATATGCCCGATGGGATAGTGTAGAGACTCGAAGTGGTCTAGGCTTGGATCTGGAAGATCATGCCAAAGACTTAAAATTTGTAGTTTTATTTATGTCATGGAAAATTATATATATATATTTATATTTATTTCGAAATCTTAATGTATATTGTACATAAGGCTGTTGATCAGATAATTTAGTTTCTTTCGAGATTGTGTAGGTTTTGTATTGACACATATCTGTATTATAGATGAAACTCGCCAAATTTTCTAAGAAAATATAGTCTGTCACAAATCTTTTCTCAACTCCCGAAAACTCTTCTCATACTCAGATCCCGATTAAAATTGTTCATTTTTGCATCAAATCAAAATCCCCAAAATTCTCAACAAATTGAATATTATATTTAACAAAACCCATGAAACTATGCTCCTCTGCAACATTCGTCAATCTCTCTCAAGTTATTACAATTTCAATTTTCTACAAATCCCCAGGCATATCACCTTTAGAAACAATATGACCCAAAATAATACTTTTTTCAACCAAAATTCATATTAATTTAAATATTTACCTTTCTTTCAAGATCTATAATGAAAATTCAATTCAATTCACATATCACATTGTGGACTTTCCTACGAATGTATATATGATTATTATCTTGCCTTCAAACTTAAGTGTTTTCACAAGTTAATTGGATGCATGGACATCATAATTCAAACGAAAGATTAGGATTTCTTACCACCATTAGTCAATTGTCATTTTGGGGGCCTCCGGAACACATTTCCTTCACAACAAAATACGAACACATATTCCCGGGGCTTACAATTGAACATATACTATTAAACATAGCTTACATAATAGTTAATTGTGATGGAAGCATGCAAAATTCCCATTTGGCCTCGGGTGAACAGTAACATAGCCATTTTGGAGCATCCGGACGTTGTGAATGGGACAATACTTATGATATCAGATGCCCGGCAGAGGTATATGCATAATTAGGACACGATAATTTATAATTAAGGCTCAATTATATATATAATCAAAGGGAAATGAGAGAATCCTGAGCTGGGCACAGGTTAGGGTTTGGCGAACAAGTTTTCACCTAAAACCCTCAATTTAGATATCCAATCAAGAAATTAACATATATATGATATTGGTAATGATATTCTAGTCCTAATTTATCCAAAAGCCCTAAAAATTGGGGGCTGTAACCACCGGGTGTGGGGTTAGGGTTTTAGGTGCCAAAATAGGTCGAAATTTACAAATTCGAACATGAAATTCACATATGTGCATAATTAACCTATGGGTATCACGTAGACATGTATGGGTCAGGTATCGTGACAATAATACCCGAACAGGATTGAATGAAAATAAAAAAAAACAAAAGATGAGGATATGGATGCACTTGCCTTGAGCTAATCTTCGATTTCTCCAACTAGCTACAAACCGGAATCGAACCCGAGAGCCTTCGTTTGCTCCTTTCTCTCTCTTCTCCCTCCCTCTCTGTCTCTCTACCTGTGCCTTCTACTTTACCCCTCCCCAAACTGCATCCCGTAATGGTTAAAAGAAACCCGCACACGGCTTTTACACGGACTGGCACTTGAGTGCTGTCCTCGGCATGCAACAGGTGCGCCTACACTGGAATTGGCGCTCATAGAGCACTCAAGCGCCCAGCAGTCAACCTGGCACCGCCACCTGATTTTCGACTCCAAAACATATCTTTCCACATACATCGAGCCTAATTGTGATTATATTAATTTAATACCCCAAAATTATCATAATTTAAAAGCCGAATCATATTTACAGATTAATATATCAAAACTGTAATGCCAGTTCCTGATTCCACTGATTTTGGGTCTTCTGCCCCTTAAATCGGATTCCTCCCAAGTCCTTAGACCCCAATCCACTTATTTAAACTTAATTACTGGAATAAACCATGCTCTAAAACTGGTACCTTACAAGAATATCCCCTAGCCTCATCATACTAGCCGCGTATTGTAGCGGGTAATACTCTGGCAAACCTTATGATGTTACCAAGAAGAACGATGACTACCTCTGACCGCGGGAGATTAGGTTAGCATTTTATTGGCCTTGTATACCGTGTGATAGGTATACCACTATGCCACATGGTATTCGGCCTATCTATAGGCATTGTATGGATGGCCCCTCCTCTGGGTCGATAATAAAGCTCACACTTTTAGATCATGTGGAGTATCATGATCCTCTCCTCGTTCTCCCATACCTTTAGTTTGTAGGGCTTACTAACCCTGATCCGTAAAGATTATTGTAAATCATGAAAAGTGCATAGAATTATATTTCATATCTTTAAGTTTCTTATGATATCACTTCTCTCTCGTTTCATGTTTCATTTTAATATGCATAGTGTTGATTATTTGTTATGATACACTTGTAGAGCTGTTAGTTCACCCTTATATCTCCTTATCTCTAATTTAGCACCGGTCTGATATGCCCGATGGGATAGTGTAGAGACTCGAAGTGGTCTAGGCTTGGATTTGGAAGATCATGCCAAAGACTTAAAATTTGTAGTTTTATTTATGTCATGGAAAATTATATATATATATTTATATTTATTTCGAAATCTTAATGTATATTGTACATAAGGCTGTTGATCAGATAATTTAGTTTCTTTCGAGATTGTGTAGGTTTTGTATTGACACATATCTGTATTATAGATGAAACTCTGCCAAATTTTCGGAAGAAAAATATAATCTGTCACAAATCTTTTCTGCAACTCCTGAAAACTCTTCTCATACTCTGTATCCTGATTAAAAATTGTTCATTTTTGCATCAAATCAAAATCCCCAAAATTCTCAACAAATTGAATATTAGATTTAACAAAACCCATGAAACTATGCTCCTCTGCAACATTCGTCAATCTCTCTCAAGTTATTACAATTTCAATTTTCTACAAATCCCCAGGCATATCACCTTTAGAAACAATATGACCCAAAATAATACTTTTTTCAACCAAAATTCATATTAATTTAAATATTTACCTTTCTTTCAAGATCTATAATGAAAATTCTCGAATGGATCTCATACTCTTTATGATTTGAATAAGTTAGATTATCAACAATGGAGCCATCACAAAATTGACCCAATTACGGAGAAAAAATCCAAAAGATCTACAAAAGATGTCGATGAAATTGCTAACCCAAAAGGTTATCACCAAAACTTATAATGGCCATACCTTAATTCTTAAGGCTGTCTCAGACACATTTTCAATTCGTCCTTAATTAACAATATTTTAGATACAGATCGATCTTAAGAAATATTGACCCCTTACAATTTATTAAATAAACCACTTATCAATTCCCAATACTCGCTTATCGAACAATTAATCTCCCAAACAAATTAGAATTTTAACAGTCCATAGAGAACCTCATCGATTTATTTGCACACCCCAAAGTACTGAAACACTCCATGGAAAAGCAGTTGGCTAATACCTCCATGATTCAATGAGGGGTCTTCTTAATCAATACTAATTCCGGCATAAACTGAACAACAACCTCAATTTACCGATCTGAGGATAATATAGGTTAAACCTTACCTCTAAGAAACATTTTTGAATTTTCATACAATTAGAAAATCCTTTATGACCATAAAATAACTCCCAAATGTGGTCACATATACCAAATAACTTGGCACACATTCTCATCAAATAACTTGCAGGCAGAACGATATCAATTTTCTCACCTTTCGATAGACTCTTCATACTCAAAATTCACAACCCATATTACAAATCAGAATATTCTTACTGAACAACCCATACTAGTATGTTGACTCACCAACTAAATCACTGATAATATCATATCAAAGTCTAGCACATCAAATAAAATTATTAATCATATCTACCAATCCAAACCAAACACCTAGGGTGCACAATATCCACGACCAAAAAATCCCATAAGTATTAATACAACTAACGTAATGTCTAATCCTTTAATTAACAAATAAATTGAGGAAATCAAATGAAGGTATAGACTCCAAATCCGTAAATAATACACGTGTTGAAATGTCAAATTTTAAAAATTTTACCTTCTACTACGGTAAACGATGTGTCTGCATCTTATGCCGTCACCGCAAAACCTCGATTAGAAGTGCTAGACTTCTTCACCGTCTATCTCAAAGAATAAGACAATCCTTAATAATGTGGTCAAATTGTCCACAATTGAAACAAATTCCCTACCTTTTGTAACATGGCCTCCCTCCATAGGATTTTCCACGATTCAAGCATACGAGGGTTAATAATTGTGGGTCCGATACACCGTGGATTTCTATACATTTCTTCCTTCTCTTTGCAACCTCTGGCATTTTGTAAGGCCTTTCTGACCATGAACTTTGTCCAAAATTTTGACTACCACAACTAGTTAACTTTTTTTTGTAAGAATTTTTCCTTTTCCTTTTCCTGGTCCCCGCCCGGGCTTGGTCCACCATGGCTTCTAAGTTCTACCATCTCTTAATCCTATCACAAAGAACTAATTAAATTAGATCATCCTATCTTAACTAAGCAATCGACTTAAGATCTCAACTCAAAATCAACCATACCCAGAGTTCAAACCAAAATCAGTCAGCTTTGACCTTAAACAGAAATCCATCAACCTTAACCCGAAACTAATTAGACTTAGTTCTAACTATAAGGCATCTCCTTACCATGTCTCTGATACCACCTATGATGGACCACTATCTAAAATCCGTCATTAATCATAATCATACTTAGTTATCCTTTCATCACCAATTTTACAAATAAATAATATAAATTACCATTTGCACATGAGTTTTCCCTGTTGATGCCCTGATCAACTATACATAAACAACATGATGATATACACAGGATCCAATTATATTGTCTCCTCATTTGTGACTTTAACGCCATCCCAAAGCAACAAAACATCAATTTTTTTTTAAGGAACGATTCTTGCTCATTACCAAATTTTACCAAAAATACCAACTTAAGGAAGCACTAAATAACTAGAAAATTTGTTCATCTGAATTTAATATCATTATCGAAATACATCATTCATACATTCGTAAACTGCTACATATAATTAACATAATAACTGATACCAAACTATACAATATCATCCTAAGTATCAAAAACTGTCCAGAACTCTACCTCATTCCACTACATTCCTAACTGAAATCAAACTAGATATTAACAATTAAATACAGTAAATATTATTCAAAATCACAGATTAGCAAAATATCTCCATAAATATAAACCAAATGCTTCGATCTATACACTTATTCTTCAGGCAGAAATTCATGCAAATCATCTGAAGAGTTACTAAAATAGTAAGAAAGTGACTTAAATACTCAGCAAGGTACAATATATAACAAAAAATATAAAATCTTTATACTTAAAATATAACAGAAGGAATCGAGATCATAATGGAATACAATGACATAAAATATGGACAAAATACTTATGCAAAATTTTTTTTAGATTTTTTATCTCTTTCTTTCTTAACCTTCACCATCAAACATGCTTAAAACTTATTTTCCTTAGGGACCAGGGCTAATGGCCTTACCAGTTGAAGGAGCGATTGATCAAAGCCTAAATTGTATTCCTTCTCCACACAATCAAAGATCTAACCTCCTATTGAAGGACCCAAACGTAGGCCATCTATATTTAACCCTGTAGATGAGGCCAAAACCACATTGCGGTAATAAACTTTCACACAACAATCTTTCACTGTAATACACTAATGCATGACAAAATATACTACCTATTGAACAATCCTTGGTCCAATTTATTTACTTCATTTAGTTAAGAAAAATTCTATACTTTACTTTTTAGTTTTTATTCTGACCCTTTTAGAGAATGGTTCATACTTTTCTTAACATAATTGTAGAGTTCCCTTTCTTTTCCTTAATGTCATATACAGTTTTAGTATAGCAATTTTATAAACATGAAATTTTGACAGAAATACATGCAAAAGAAAATTAGAAATTTTCATACAAATTTAATAAGCATGCAGCATATAATTAAATATATAGCATATTTTTAACATTACAAATAGCATGTAATACTTTAAAATTTACAATTATGAAGTACAAACATGTAGGAATTAATTTTATACTTCTAAACATGAAGACAATTCCAAAATAATATATATAATTATGATATAGATAATTAAATATGTTTCTTGATAATTTTATTATAAAATCATGGTTAACCAATAAATATGCATATTTTTCATACTTTTCCTTCAAAATCTTAGCTTAGATGAGTATTAGAACAATGATACTCAAAAAGAACGAAAATATAATACAACAAAGGAAATAGGGAGCTTCAGGTGCACTCACCTCGTCCTCATTTGCCAAAAGCTTTAATCCCATCGCTCCAAATTAAGCTACTGAATTCCTTCTCCCTTTTCACTCTCTTCTTCACCCTCCTTTTGGCCTTTCTCTCTCTTTACCCTCTCTCTCTATTCCACCGCATAAAAATGGAGTGGAAGAAATCCTCGACAACCATTTATAATAGGGCCATGCCTGAGAGTTGCTCGGGTGGTGCGGCTCAAGCGTCAAATATTTTATTTTTCATGCCTAGGGCGCACCGAGGGTGTGGGTCAAGCAAGCCTAAAGTAGGGTGTAATCTAAATTTTACACCGAAGGGGTGCCTCGGGCACTAGTTCGGCAAGCTCAAAGGTGGGTGCAATGTGAGGTCTCGATCCTGAAAACATGATAATTTCTAGTTATTAAATTGATATAAATGTATTTGAGGTGAATAGATTAAGAAAAAATATGGAAGAAATTCGGTTTAGAGGTGGATTAAGCCCTGAAGGCATCGGCGCCCGAGTGGCGCCAGAGGTGCCACTCTAGCCCAATTAACAAAATTCACCGCTCGAGTGATGCTCGAGGCGCCTCCCCAGCGGATTTAGTAAAACTCAGCACTCGAAGCGTGCCCAGTTGGCGCTTGAGTATGGCCATCAATTTATACGAGGCGCCTACTTGGCGCTTGAGCACTGCTCGAGCACCAGTCACAGGCTCCCTCACGTGACTTTTTCCCTTCGTGTTTTAAAAGGGAATTTGGGGGATTTCCTCCAGCAACTCAGAGGCAAAATGGGAAGGAGAGAAGAGAGGAAGGAGAAGGCCGAGAAAGGAAAGGGGAAATCTTTCGATCCACTCCGATCAGAGTTATGGTAATTGTAAACCGAGCTCAGATAAGTCTACCTCAGACGCTATTTTCTATTTTTACTACTTTTCTATATCTAAAAAATAGTATTTATACTCTAAAAGCATGTTTCACCATATTTTGTATAAATAAAGCCTATTTCTGTAAATTGTTTGGACAGATTTCATGTCTATATATGTATACTGCAATATCTAGCTTTGATTTCATAAAAATGCATGTGTTCGATGTCCATTTATCGTCCGATAGTTTCAGCTAAACCCTAGGTATGAAAATGAAGGGTTTTAATGATTTTTACCCCAAATTTTTGTTGTATAAAAGTTCATCTATACTGAGATAAAGTTCCTGGGTTGATCTGTTTCTGAAAATTTTACATGGACTTATACTGATAAATCACTGTGGACTTCTAAAGCATAAGTGAAGGGTTTTAGACCGTTACTGTATATTCTAAAACAAGTTTGAAGGGTTTTAAACTGTTTCTGTATATTTTGAAGCAAAATTGAAGGATTTTAGACCGTTACTGTATATTCTTGAATAAATCTAAAGGGTTTTAAACTGTTTCTATATATTTTGAAGCAAAATTGAAGGGTTTTAGACCGTTACTATATATTCTAAAACTGACTAAAGAGTTATTGTGAAACTCTGACTGATTTTTAAAACTGAAAAGGGTTTTCAATTATGAAACAAGAAGGAAAAATATTTCTGATACTATTAATTAGGACCCATGACTGATATACAGTCAGGTCAGATTCTCCGACATGCCTTAGAACGTTATGGTGGTAATCGATAATAACTATATCCATAGAATTATATGTGGTCCGCCCTTCCTCAAGACGTTAACCCAAAAGATAGTTTACTATTACCGGCCGGCGTACTGTACAGAATCCCACGAGAAAGGATGTATCACGAGACTGGATGATTGTTATTAGCTTTGATTGTGTGCAGACACAATCTATCCTCGTTTATTCGCCCCCTCTGCTAGTAAAGTCTATTGTTTGGGTCCTTTACTAATAGGAAAGGAATTTTCCATAATCTATAGAATTGAAACTGATTTCTACTTTCTGAAGCCTATCTTATCAATTTAGTATTAACGAAGTATGATTACACTGACTTCTACTTTTCGGAACTTGAGTGTTTCTGTTTCTCGACAGTTCTGTAATCTCCTACATCGTATTCTGCTATAGTTTCTATAAATCACTGCTTTATAGTATTTATGCTTCAACATACATCTGTATCTATTTTATTGTATTCTGTTTTGTATAAAAGTTTTACTATATGCCTACATTACCTTGCTGAGCCTCAACTTAATATTTTACTGTTTTCCCCTCCAGATAAGATTGTAGAGCTAGTACCGAACGAGAAGGAGTGATCTAAAGCTTAGTTTGAAGACTTTGGAGATCTGAAGTATTTTGAAGTTATCTTCGAGAAATAATTGGATGTAAAAACCTAATTTTGATATATGGTTTTCTATATGGATCTTATGCCTATAGATTCTTGTATATATAATGTATGTGATTTATGTGATAAAACAAGGAATTGTTTTTCTGCAGATTTATAGTTTTGATTTCGCTATATACTTTCTGGTTTCTATAAGGTCCTAGTTGGCATCTCTTGTCTGAATTCTGATATAGTAGATAGGATTGTTGAATTAATGTCATGGATGGCATTTGTGATCCTGTAAACGCGTGTTGTAGAAAAATTATGGTATAAATGAATAGTTGTATGCATGAACTGGTTTTTGTACAGGTTTATGTTTCTATTTAGCCCAATTTTAGGAAAAATTCTGCCTATTTTTTCTAAAAATTTTGAGTGGGATTTGAGCTTCTATTCCTATTCTAAATGACAAAATTAATTGAGGACAAAAAAAAAATCCATTCTGTCACATGCAATATGGTCTTCGGGCCGAAGGAAGGCCTCAAGCTTGCAACAAGCCCAAATCTTTCGGTCAAATTTTTAACTCTTTGACCTAAATTTTTCACATTCTTTAATCTCGATTTTAATTATATTATCTTAATTATTCATAGTTAATATAATTTAGAAACTTGATCCTTACACTGACAATCATTCTAATCCTTCAGAGATCGACAAAATTAACACCAATGATAATCAATTCTTCAGATCTATATGGGAGAAAATGCAGGTTGCTAATTCATTGGGAGGAGACCAGAGATAAAAGGATTTTAGTTCTTGAAATTGTGAAACAAATTATGGAGAAAATTAAACTAATTCATAACAATTTGAGAATTACTCAAAGTAGACAGAAAAGTCATGTAGACCAGAGGAGGAAAGAATTGAGCTTTGAGATAGAAAATTTTATTTTTCTGAAAGTTACACCATCCAAGGGAACATTTTGGTTCGGAGTAAAAGGAAAATAGAAACCGCGGTTCATTGATCCTTTTGATATTTTGGAGAGGATCGGGGAGGTAGCTTATAGGTTGGCGCTACCACCTAACCTGTGGACGTACACGATATATTTCATGTATCGATGCTTCAGAGATATGTCCACGATCCTGCACACGTGATTGAGTATGAGCCCTTGACTATTGATAAGAATTTATCCTATGTCGAGGAGCTGATACAAATTCTGGATCGCAATGATCAGAGGTTGCGTACTAAGACCATTCCCCTGGAAAAAGTGCTCTGGAAGAATGATTCACCGGAAGAGGCCACCAAGGAGTGCCAAGAGGAAATCTGAAGTTAATATCCCCACTTATTTTCTTGAAGTATGTAGCTTTGTTTAATTTCGAGGATGAAATTTCTTTAAGTGAGAGAGAATATGAGGTCCCAATCCCAAAAACATGATAATTTCTAGTTATTAAATTGATATAAATGTGTTTAAGGTGAATGGATTAAGAAAAAATATGGGAGAAATTCTAGTTATTTTCTATTTATTGAAATTGTAGTATATAATTTCTAGTTATTTTCTATTTTTACTATTTTTCTATATCTTAAAAATGGTATTTATGCTCTAAGAGCATGTTTCACCATGTTCTGTATAAATAAAGCCTGTTTCTGCAAATTATTTGAATAGATTTCATGTTTATATATATACTACAATATCTGACTTCGATTTCATGAAAATGCATGTGTTCGGTGTCCATTTATCGTCCGATAGTTCAGCTAAACCCTAGGTACAAAAATGAAGGGTTTTAATAATTTTTACCCATAATTTCTGCTGTATAAAAGTTAATCTGTACTAGGATAAAACTCCTGGTGTAATCTGTTTCTGGAAATTTTATACAGACTTATACTGAAAAATCACTGTGGACTTTTGAAGCGTAACTAAAGGATTTTAGACCATTACTGTATATTGTGAAACAAATCTAAAGGGTTTCAAACTGTTTTTGTAAATTCTAAAGTGAAACTAAAGGGTTTTAGACCATTACTGTATATTCTGAAATAAATCTGAAAGGTGTCAAACTGTTTCTGTATATTCTGAAGTAAAACTGAAGGGTTTTAGACTGTTACTATATATTTTGAAACTGACTGAAGAGTTATTGTGAAATTCTAACTGATTTTTGAAACTGAAAAGGGTTTTCAGTTATGAAATAAGAAGGAAAAATATTTCTGATACTGTTAATTAGGACTCGTGACTAATATACAATTAGGTTAGGTTCTCCGACATGTCTTAAAACGTTATGGTGGTAATCAAGGATAACTATGTCCATAGAGTTACATGTGGTCTGCCCTTCCTTAGGGCGTTTACTTAGAGGGTAGTTTGCTGTTACCGACCAGTATACTGTACTGAATCCTGCTAGAAGGGATGTCCTACGAGACAGGATGACTGTTATTGGCTTTGATTGTGTGCAAACACAATCTATCCTCGATTATTCGCCCCCTCTATTAGTAGAGTCTGCTGGTTTGGTCCTTTACTGATAAGAAAGGAATTTTCTATAATCTATAGAATTGAAACCGATTTCTGCTTTTTGAAGATTGTCTTATCAATTTAGTATTAACAAAGTATGATTGCACTGACTTCTGCTTTTCAAAACTTGAGTGTTTCTACTTCCCGATAGTTCTGTAATCTCCTGCATCATATTCTACTATAGTTTCTATAAATTACCGCTTTATAACATTTATGCTTCAACATGCATCTGTATCCATTTTACTGCATTATATTCTACATAAAAGTTTTACTGTATACCTGCATGTATCATGCTGGACCTTGACTCACTATTTTACTATTTTTTCCCTCCAGATGAGGCTGTAGAATTAGTACCAGATGAGAAGGAGTGATCTAAAGTTTAGCTTGAAAAATTTGGAGATCTGACGTATTTTTGTGAGGTTCTGGGTCTAAAAACATAATAAATACGAGGTAGTCAATGTGATAATAATTAATACTAGACCTATTGAACGAATGAGTATGTGTATTGGAAGAAAAATCAGGAAGATAAATCGGGTTGTGGACTGCTGATATGCTGCCAGCAGGGTCACGCCTGCTGTGCGCTCGAGCCTGGGCTCAATCGCCAAAAGGCAGTAGCGCGCCCCCTCGCTGCAGGCCTGAGCGCAGCCCGACCATGAGGCCGTGCTCGCCTGGCACTCGCCAGGTGCTCGAGTGCCCGACGATTATAAACGTTCGACCTGCTTCGTGTTTTCTCATTCCCCACGAACCAAACCCTTCTAGAGAGAGAGAGCACCGATTCTAGAGAGAGGAAGGAGGAGATCGAGCCCGTGGAGTCCAGATCCGTCCGAGAGCTAGTTATAAAAGTAGTAGTACGTGTCGAGCCAAGTGTTCTCATATTCACTAACTTTTTTCTTACGATGTTTTTCATTTATCATCTTGTATTTTTGTGTCTATACCCACCCAAATCATGGAACATGTATTACCTATGACTTGAGACCAAGGATTTTGTAGTTTATTGTCCGATTTACTCACCGATTTGGTCAGTGGAGTTCCACTAAATCCTAACCTACGGGAATTGGGGGTTTTCCATTTCCACACCATATCTTGTAAAATGGACCCCAAAATATGAATCACCACGTCCCAAATGTGTATATATTTCCGCCGCGGGATCAATCTCGCACGTTTTGACCCGTTCGCGGTATCTGAGCCCTCTAAAATGCCACTATTACTGTTCATCCAAGATGAAATGGGAAAATTGCATGCTTCTACCTTCATATTATATTAAATCGACCTCAAAATATGAATCACTATGTCCCAATTATGTATATGCATCAACTGGATGTCCGATCTCACAAGTATCAACTCATTCGCGGCGTCCGGATACTCTAAAATACCCCCTGACACTGTTCATCCGAGTTTGAATGGAACATTTACATGCTTAGCCCCATTTAATTGTTATGAAAATTATGTCTAATTATTTAAATGTAAATGTAAGCTTCGGAATATATATCCGTGCTCCGTTCACAAGGAAATGCATTCTGAAGGACCCCAAAGTGTAAATTTGCATGCTCTACCTCTATTTAATTGTGATAAAACGTATGATTAAATGTTCATGTTAAATTGTAAGCCACGAAAATGTGTATTTGTACACCAGAAGCAAGGGAATGTGTCTCGGAGGCTTCTAGATGATATTTGACCATCAGAGATAAGAAATTTCAAACTCTCTTGTGAACTTGGATTAAATTGCTAAATGGGATTAAGTCCCACAGAAAGATGAGAACTTGGCAAGCAAATGGAGGGAAATCTACCAAAGTACGATATGTGATGGATTTGATCTCCCGAATGGAGATAAGGATGGGAATATGATTTTTCGATTGGAAAATGTGGCGTACTTGTGGTGGATCTTCCCTCAAGGAAGGATTAATCCTAAAACTAGGAACATGGTTTATTGGGGTAGTATTCTCTGGTTTGCCATGTCCATCACGGTGTGAACCCAATGAATACTTGGCCACGTATTCTGGCCACTCGTGGGAGCGGGAGATGTTCGTGGTATGCTTTAGGATACTACTGTGGAAGAACGATGATTGCCCTAGTCCCTGGGGAATGGGGTGAGTTGAGATGGATGAGTGCTGCAGGCCTAAAATGTAGCCGATGGTCGAGTGCTACAGACCTAAAATGTAGCCGATGGTCGAGTGCTGCAGACCTAAAATATAGCCGGCTTTAAATGTGTGGCAGACACATTTCTTTCCTCGTTCTCTCACGTTGTTGGTTAGTACGACCTACTAGCTCGGGTCCGCAAAGATTAATACAAGTAATAAAAATAAATAAATATAACCAGAACAAACATGCAAACCAGATGATCCCAAATGTCCCCTCTTCTCGCATGCTTCCTTTTATTCAAGTTATATGTTTCCCCTACCCAGTTACTATTTTCCCTATTATTTGCTGTAGTTAGTGATGTATGATTGTATTTGCTGAACTGTACGCTCACTCTTGCTGTTTCTCTTTCCAGATGAGAACATTAAGCCGGTGCTCGATTAATTAGAGCAAGGAGGGAGACTTGCTTGAAGAGATTAGCTGAATGTCGAAGGCCTGAAGTTTTGGATACGTTGTTGCAATAGAATTTTAACAGTCTAGTTGGATTAATGTGATTTGTTATTATTTTATGGTTATTGTTATGCTTCCGCAGGTTTCTGGATTTAACTATACTTCCACAATAATATTGGATTTTTTTGATTTTATTTAGTCCTAGATGCCATCTCTTCAGATCCAATACGGTAGTTAGGAATACTGTACTAGAGCCCTGGATGATATGGCGATGTGGTCCTGTGTATTGTGTTGTAGGCCAAAATGTTGATTATTGGATAGTTGTGTGCTTGTACAGGCTATTTTCAGTAGGTTATATTTTTGATTTTTTGTCTAGTTGCAGAGGAAACTCTGCCAAAATTTCTGTAGAATCCATAATGATAAATTATAGGCATAAGTTTATATTACTATTGACGGAGGTTATTTAAGGAGAAAAACTCGGTCCATCACAGTTGGTATCAAGAAAAAGATATACCTTAGGTTTGATCTGAATCGTATGCGAAGGCTTAGGTTAAATTAAGATTGATCGAACAAGTAGATGAAGGTGTATGATGATTAAGCTAGTCCGGATAGTTTTGGTTACTCCAATCCCAATAACTTAGGCTAGCACTAAGTTAGGAATGATGATTTAGTTCAATCAGTTAGCTTATGTGTCCCAACTATTGTTCTAGGAGTGGCCTAATCCAAATTTTTCCTGTCTCAAGGAAGTGTTAGCAGTGGCTCCTAGATGGGGACTGCTAGTATTAGTGGTTGACTACAGGGGTCGAGAGGAAGATGGTGTATAGAGACACCTTAATATTGGAATTTGATTGGTATCAATTGGGTTCTTAAATTGGTTAGTGTTGATTCAAGGCCTAGGTTAATTAATTAATCTCGGTTTGAGGTATAGGTTTGATCAGCTCTAGATTGAAGTCCTTAGGCTAGTAATTTGCTAAGAAGGGTTGCTTGATCAACCTAGCTAGCATGATGAATAGGGTGGAGTCAACGGCTCAAGGTTAGTATAACTGGAGTTAATTTTGGGCATACCAAGTCCCAGGATGACAATTCATAATTAATTTGGAGGTGCTTAAGTGTCTGAAATTTTGGGTAGCTCAAATCCTATTGAGGTTGAGATGTGGATTCTGAGACTTAAGATGCTGTTGCGATGATCCCATGTCCGATAGAAGATAAGGCGTGTTATCCCATGTTAGATAGGAGGTGAAGTCAACCTCGGTTAGTTGACGTGAAAAAGATCATGGGCCTTGAGGATTAAAAGATATTGTCCTATATGTTTATGGAAGCTTTATGGATGAATGCTTTGTTCGGTGAGACTCTCGGGAGCACGTTTCAATAGTGTTTAGTTCGATCGTAAGATTGAGGAATGTCCTTATCTAGGGACGGACGGTGAAAAGGTCCAGTGTCTGAATCGGGATTCTAAGATATTAAATTAGGGTGTTAAGTGTCGCCTGTTGTGATAAGAGGTAAGACTCTTGGGTTTGATATTGTAGCCTGGTGTCATTTTGGGGATTCTGAGCCCATGTTGCGTTGTGTATTCGAGTTATCTGTAATTGGGGGACCTAGGATTTGCAATAGCGACGAAGGTGACCTAGTACTCGGGAGGATAGAAGATATATTAAGGCAGATGTACATGGATGAATCTTAGATAAATGTCTTCCCGAAGAGATTTTGGGACTATGATCTAAATCATAGATAGCTTGGTCGATGGACTAAGGATAGTTTGTATCCTGTGGCCTAGTAATGAAGAAATCCAGTGCCTTGGATCAGAGTTTTGGTGGTTGTGGCGCATTAGGAAAATGTGTTGATCACCGTGGTGGAAGACGAGATTTCTCAATTTTTATGTCACAAGACCTGTTTCATTTGGAATCCCGAACATATAATTCTGTGATTCCTAAGTTTATTTGTTTATTTAAGGATGCAAGCTTGATAAAAGCGGTATCGAAAGTTATGACATTTTCTTGGATTCGTAGATGCAATTGGTTGGGTTAATCTAAACTATTTTGTGGTGCCAATCTTGGTATGACATTATGGATGATTTGGTCAGTAAGTTGTCAAGTCGATCTGAATTGGATTGGTAACCATATTATGTCTTGCAATTGAATTGTGTGATTTCGGGCATGAGCTTGAGCTAGCTAAGGTATCAAGTTTTAATCTGGTCTCAATAGTAGTTTGGTAGACAAACCGCTGTGCTAGATTGGGTTGTACTGGTAAAGAGATAGCATCCTACAATTGGGTTGTGGAATCTGAAGCATAAGTCTAAAATTGATCGAGGTATCAGAACATTAGTGTCGTCTTTCCTGCAAATTAGTTAATGCGGATTTGCGCTAAATCCAATTTGTATATGCGACCACGCCTAAAGGTCATTTTGTGGTCACTGAGGGGTTTCGGCCATGTGAATATTTGAGGATGTTATCAGAAGAAAGAGTAAGCTAATCTATCTTTGGTCGGTAATTCAGGTTGTATCGAAATCAACGCTGATTGTTGAGGATTTCATGCAGAGCCGAGGAAGTATTGGTTTCGCATCATGGTGGAATACTCTAGAACCTTCGAGGTAAATAAGATGAGTCGACAATGTTGTTCATGAATTTCAAAAATGGGGTTGCCTAAGAGATTAATGATTTGATAAGCAGACTTTGTGAATGGATAGGTGAATTATGTGGGCTATTATAAATGCTTGATGATTGCTAAGATCGATTTAGGTCCATAGCATGTTAATTGTGGATTAGTGGGGGTTGTAGACCCGGCGGTATTCAGGATAAGGATATGGCTACTACGAAGTCCGGAAACACCATTTGGATTTTGTAGGTTCGCTGGTGTCTCATGAAATTTATGGGATGGATCTTTCGGCCATATTCGAGCCCGTGTTGAGGTGACTTCATTAATGAACTCAAAAGAATGTGGGGTATATGGAATTTGTTTGAGGATTATATCAAAAATTGTGAACGGCTGTTAATCCGTATGCCCTATTGAGAAGGGAATACGAGTTTAGTCTGAGGAAATGCCTTGTTAAGCATGTGGTTCCTTGGTAGCATGATTTTGAAATCCATAAGACTTTGAGTGATGGCTATGGGAAGACAGATTAGTGTCGTGGAAGTATATGGTCATCTTGGGCCTAACCGAAGTTATTAAGTAACCTGACAAGTATTCCTTGAGGATTACAGTGTCAGTGAGACGTTTGACTTAGAAGAGATTTGTAATTGTTAGAACGAAAGACGAAAAGGGAGTTTTCGGGGACTAAAAAGGGTTAATTGACATCCATGTCATTTAGATTGACCCCTAATGGGTCTGGTAAACTATCGTAGAATGTAATGCTTTTGAGAATGGATAGGATTATGTTACTTTCACATCATGATTGGTGGCTACCCTCGAATTAAGTATGGGGAAAGTTCGTAATTAGAGTTACTCTATGTGTAGGTTAGAATTAGCAATTGAAGTTTCCGCTTTGAGAACTTATGGGTATTGTCTTTGAAGATAGCCGTTATCTAAGATTTTAAGAGCCAGAATAGTTATATCACTAAGGGAAAGATGATCATATGAGATTACATGTAGATCTATCTGCTTAAAGATTGGAAAGGTGAACCTCCGTGCCTCTTAAGGAAAGCAGACATCAATGCTAACAATTGATGCTGCGAGTTTTTATACATAGTATGTCTTCGAAGTCTCGTAAGAGACGTGAAAGGTAAATCACAAGTAGATCCAATACTTGGGTGATAGATGTCGTATTCTTAAATTGGGAGACAGAATTGTATCTGATGTATTGGAGTTATGATTTATGAAATATGAAGTCCTTATGGTTTTATTTCAGGGCAATTAGAGCGACCCACATATCTTAATCATAAAAGACGTGTCCGGATTGGATTAGTTGGCTCATTGGTATGCAACAGGATTTTGAGATTGCTCAGTAATCGGATTCTGAGATAACGGGGAGGATAATCGAAAGCTATGTTGAATCTTTGGGTGATCGTTATGATTGTAGTTTTGAATGTGGCTGTAGTTGGGTGATTGTGAGATTCATCTTCGCGGTATGACTATCCTAGGATTATTTTAATCAGGATTATTGTATATTCTGGGTGTGTGATATGGGCTATGTATTCTGGAAAATATGTCAGTTTGTCGACTTACCAATGAAATAGCGAGAGTATAAATTATTCTGATTTTAAAATTTTATTGTGATTTAAGATTTGTATCGAAACCTTAGTAAACATGATTAGAGAATCTTTAGGATGTCAAGCTGAATTTGATATGGTGGTAAAATCTCAATGGAATGATTCGTAGCTAGATAATTAATTAGAGTAGCGCAGCGTAAGCGTTATGGCCCAGAGATTTCAGAATGAGGTTGCGGTTCCATATGATCGAATCCTTTTCAAGGCTTGGAATGAGTTAAAGTGGAAGCTCATGGGTTCGCCTGAAGTATCGAATTAAGTCAGAGGAATGACCAATATTACTTTAGGTCGCTTTTGGAATTCTGGGAATCGTTATAAAGTCTTCCTTGTGTCGATGACTGAGGAAATCAGTAAGTGTTTAGGGTAGGTTGGAGACTAGGAATTGTCTTGTGATAAAAGTCAGAACGATTCTAATGCTTGAGTACTTCTAGAATAATCGTTGTCTGAGGAGATGATTGGGAATACTGGGAAGATTACCACAAATTACAAAAATTTGAGGTTTGTTATATTCGAGGATGAAATTTCTATAAGTGGGCAAGAATTGTGAGGTTTTGGGTCTAAAAACATAATAAATATGAGGTAATTAATTTGATAATAATTAATACTAGATCTATTAAACGAATGAGTATGTGTATCGGAAGAAAAATCAGGAAGATAAATCGGGTTGTGGATTGCTGATGCACTACCAGCAGGGTTGCGCCTGTTGTGCGCTCGAGCTTGGGCTCGAGCTCAAAAGGCAGTAGCGCCAGTAGCAGGTTACGCCTGCTGTGCACTCGAGCCTAGGCTCGAGCGCCAAAAGGCAATAGCGCGCCTGCTCGTGCGCCCCTCTGTGCGCTCAAGCACAACCCGGCCGCGAGGCTGCGCTCGCCAAGCGCTTGAGCACCCGATGATTATAAACACCGGACCTGCTTCGTGTTTTCTCATTTCCCACGAACCAAACCCTTCTAGAGAGAGAGCGCCAATTCTAGAGAGAGGAAGGAGGAGATCGAGCCTGTTGAGTCCATATCCATCCAAGAGCTAGTTATAAAAGTGATAGTACGCACCGAGGTAAGTATTCTCATACTCACTAACTTTTCTCTTACGATGTTTTTTGTTTATCATCGGGTATTTTTGTGTCTATACCCATCCAAACCATAGAACATGTATTACCCATGACTTAAGACCAAGGATTTTGTAGTTTATTGTCCGATTTACTCACCGATTCGGTCGGTGGAGTTCCACCAAATCCTAACCTATGGGAATTGGAGATTTTCCGTTTTCACACCGTATATTGTAAAATTGACCCCAAAATGTAAATCACCATGTCCCAAACGTGTATGTATGTCAGCCTCGCAATTGATCTCACACGTTTCGACCCGTTCGCAACGTCCGAGCCCTCTAAAATGCCACTGTTACTGTTCATCCGAGATGAAATGGAAAAATTGCATGCTTCTACCTTCGTATTATGTTGAATCGACCTCAAAATAAGAATCACCACGTCCCAGTTATACATATGCATCAACCGAACGTCCGATCTCACAAGTATCGACCCATTCGCGGCGTTCGGATGCTCCAAAATACCCCCTGACACTATTCATCCGAGTTTGAATGGAACATTTACATGCTTTGCCCCATTTAATTGTTATAAAAATTATGTCTAATTGTTTAAATGTAAATGTAACCTTCGGAATATATATTTGTGCTCCGTTCACAAGGAAATGCGTTCTGGAGAACCCCATAGTGTAAATTTGCATGCTCTACCTCTATTTAATTGTCATGACATGTATGATTAAATGTTTATGTTAAATTTTAAGCCCCAAAAATGTGTATTTATACACCGGAAGTAAGGGAATGTGTCCCGGAGGCTTCTAGATGATATTTGACCATCAGGGATAAGAAATTCTAAACTCTCTTGTGAACTTGGATTGAATTACTAAAAGGGTTTAAGTCCCACAGAAAGATGAGAACCGAGCAAGTAAATGGAGGAGAATCCACCAAAATACGATATGTGATGGATTTGATCTCCTGGATAGAGATAAGGATGGGAATGTGATTTCCAGATTGGAAAATGTGATGTACTTGTGATGGATCTTCCCACAAGGAAGGATTAGTCCTGAAATTAGGACTATAGTTTATAGGGGTAGTATTCTCTGGTTTGCCATTTTCTTCACGGTGTGAACCCAAGGAATACTTGGCCACGTATTTTGGCTGTTCGTGGGAGCGGGTGATGTTCGTGGTATGCTTTAAGATACTACTGTGGAAGAACAATAATTGCCCTAGTCCCCGGGGGATATGGGGCGAGTTGAGATGGCCGAGTGCTACAGGCCTAAAATGTAGCCGATGGTCAAGTGCTACAGACCTAAAATGTAGCCGATAGTCGAGTACTGCAGACCTAAAATATAGCCGGCTTTAGAATATATGGTAGACACATTCCTTTCCTCATTCTCTCACATCGTTGGTTAGTATGACTTACTAGCTTGGGTCCACAAAGATTAATAAAAGTAATAAAAATAAATAAATGTAACCAGATAAACATGCGAACCAGATTATCCCAAATGTCCCCTCTTCTCGCATGCTTCTTTTTATTCAAGTTATATGTTTCCCCTACGCAGTTACTTTTTTCCCTATTATTTACTGTAGTTAGTGATGTATGATTGTATTTGCTGAGCTGTACGCGCACTCTTGCTGTTTCTCTTTCCAGATGAAAACATTAAGCCGATGCTCAATTAATTAGAGCAAGGAGGGAGACTTGCTTGAGGAGATTAGCTAAATGTCGAAGGCCTGAAGTTTTGGATACATTGTTGTAATAGAATTTTAACAGTCTAGTTGGATTAATGTGATTTGTTATTATTTTATGGTTATTGTTATGCTTCCGCAGGTTTCTGGATTTAACTATACTTCCACAATAATATTGGATTTTTTTGATTTTATTTAGTCCTAGATGGCATCTCTTCAGATCCAATACGGTAGTTAGGAATACTGTGTTAGAACCCTGGATGATATGGCGATGTGGTCCTGTGTATTGTGTTGTAGGCCAAAATATTGATTATTGGATAGTTGTATGCTTGTACAGACATTTTAAATAGGTTGTATTTTTAGTTTTTTGTCCAGTTGTAAAGGAAACTCTGCTAAGATTTCTGCAGAATCCATAATGATAAATTATGGGCCTAAATTTATGTTACCATTGATGGAGATTATTTAATAAGAATAACCCGGTCCATCATAATTTTAAAGTTATCTTAGAGAAATAGTTGGATATAAATACCTGATTTTGATATATGGTTTTGTATATGGATCTTATGCCTATATATTCTTGTATTTAGAAAGTATGTGATTTATATGATGAAACAGGGAATTATGCTTTTGCAAGATTATAGTTTTGCTTCTGCTATATGCTTTTTCGTTTCTGTACATGTTCTAGTTAGTATCTCTCGTCTAAATTCTGATATAGTAAATAAGATTGTTGAATTAATACCATGGATGGCATTTGTGGTCCTGTGAACGCGTGTTGTAGGAAAATTATGGTATAAATGGATAGTTATATGCATGTACTATTTGTTATACAGGTTTTTGTACATGTTTATATTTCTGTTTAATCCAATTTTAGAGAAAACTCTGCCTATTTTTTCTTAGAACCTTGAGTGAGATTTGGGTTTCTATTCCTGTTCTAAATAACGAAATTAATTGAAGACAAAAAAAAAAATCCATTCCGTCACATACAATATGGCCTTCGTGCCGAAGGAAGGCCTCAAGCTTGCATCAAGCCCAAATCTTTCGGTCAAATTTTTAACTCATTGACCCAAATTTTTCACATTCTTTAACCTCAATTTTAATTATATTAGCTTAATTATTCATAACTAATATAATTTAGAAACTTGATCCTTACACTGACAATCATTCGAATCCTTCAGAGATCAATAAAATCAACACCAACGATAATTAATTCTTCAATTACTGAAAACTTTTTTCACAAGTATCACTTCAATTAAATACCGATTGCCTCTATTTCAACGATGTCAATGACACTGCAATCCTCAAAAAACATTCAACAAATCTCGCATCATAACCAACCAGATCCAAGAAAGTCCACACTCCTGCAATCTTAGTCGATTTTTTTCTAATTTGCCACTGCTTTCCATCTTTTTAGATTCTTAAATATCACCTTAAGAAATATATGAACCAAAATGATGCCCTCTCCAACCAGAATTCACACCCCTTTTAATTTTGGCAAACGACTGCCTTTTTCTGAATATGTAGTAGGCTTCCCAATTAGACCTCACACTCCTCAAAATTCTTCAAATAAATTAGAATATCATTGACAAAATCACCACAAATGACCCAAACACAATCGAAAATTTGATCGATAATATCTGTAAAAAAATGCTAAAATATTCGACAGCCCAAAAACACCATTAAGATTTCACAGTAGCCACACCTTTACCTAAGAGCTGTCCCATGTACATTTTCCCACTTAATCCTCAACTAATGATTCCCCGAATATAGCACAATCTTAGAAAAAATCCAAACTTCTTGGAATGGATCAAATAAATCCTCAATCCTTGAGAGGTAACACATATTCGATTCACAAATAAATCACACATAAACCCATCGATCCATTTTTTTCACCTAATAGTACTAAAGCACCCCATGCTAAGACACTTGGCCAAACAAAGCCTTTCTCAACAGATTCTACAATTACTATTTCAAATTCTTCAGCTCTGACAGAACTACCCTATATAGAGCCTTTGAAGTAGCCACAGATCCAAGTATAACATTAATATCAAATTCAATCTCCCAATCTGCAAACAATCCAAACTAATCCTCTGGAAAAATATCTTCAAACTCACAAATGATCGAACTATCTTCAATGGTCATCGAATGACTTTCAAATATAACCATATATGCCTAACAAGCTTGGTAGCCATCTCTCAGCAACTAACTAGTGCACAATGTCAAAATCAACCCTTAGGTCTTCTTATGGATTTTTCCTTGAAACTCAAAAGACTCATGCCCCAAAATATAGAATAGAATGGTCATATCGAGATAGTCTTTCACGATTGAGGAACCAACTCTAACTTTATGAGCTATAACTACAAATGCTCTACCTGGAACCATCTATCTCCTATCTTGCCACAATTGAAGCAGACTTCATTCTGATGAAGCAAACTCATTCCATAAGATTCTCAAATAGAATTTGCAAGCTAACCTCGCAAACTGGAACCTTGGGGAGGAAGACTTTGTTTTATCTAACTTTCCTTTAGTTTGTTCTCTAATAAATAAACGAATCTATCCTTCAAGCTCCGACTTTGATGCTCTGATTTCTTTTGGAAAGACTTCTCCTAGGGCTACTCCTACTTGATCAATAAAGCCTAGTCCAGCTCCTCACCATGAGTTCAAAGTTGAAATGGCACCGGCTACTTTTGAATTGAATCGTGAAGTCCTCGACTATCATCCTACTTCAATAGATCTTTTAGATTGTTTAATCCCTTCCTAAATGTTACCTTAGGAGGTCAAACCTTGTGCTTTTCATCCATGGATTATTCAATGATAAAGGATCTGCAAAGGGAGTTATTAATCTAATCATAGTGATGAATGGGAATGGACAACCCTGAGTCTCTCTCTTACTCCTATCAGAACTTCAAACCACTACACGATCAGCATCACCACTGCTAACAAAATTAGACCTATACTCCTTGTCCTTTCTTCTGGTCGAGGTTGTTCACCATTGACTTCACAACTTCTCCACTCAAAATGAAGATGAAAGATATTGCAGTGCAAACTCCCAATGCAACCCTGTTTCCTGAGTAGCATATGTATATGGACCAAGAACAGGTCCACCTGCCTTGTGAAAAGAAACAAGTTAAGTTGGCAAGAGCTTCTTTACCTTTATCTGCAACTTCAAATCTTGACAAGTCTTCTTTCCCTCTCTCATACACCATAACCATTCTCAACTTATCATTTGAGGAAAGGATCAAGGTTTGTCGAACAAGGAAATGGACTTTTACAAAATTATCAGCTTGCACTATATATATACTCCTCCAATATGCCTCCTGAAAGACATTCCAAGCGACTCCTCATTCTTCTGGCCCATGATAAGGTGCCGAAAGTCCCACCATTGGCTTCCCTACAACTACTCGGCCATCATTATCACATATCAACCCACCAAAAATCTCAAACCACCATGGTCACTGTGACGGACCGGATTATTCTCCAATGAATAACCTCCGTCATTGGCAGCACAACTACAGTCCAAAATTAATACTTATGGATTCTAAGAAATTTCGGCAGAGTTTCCTCTGCAACTGGACGAAAACCAAAAATACAAGTTTTAAAACATCCTGCACAAGCACACAACGAATCATTATTGACTGTTTGGCCTACAACACACAACACAGGATCATATAACTGCCATATCATCCATGGCCCTAGTCCAGTATCCCTATCTACTATACTAGGTCTAGAAGGATGTCATCTAACAAAACTCAAAATCTAAGAACATTAACATAACATAAATGCGGAAGTACAACTAACTCATCAAAACCTGCGGAAGCATAACAAAACCATAATACAACAACAAGCCATATCCATCCATGAGTGGTTGTTTACATTCTAATATTATAAACATAACCCAATCTTCAAGCTTCGACATCCAGCTAATATCTTCAAGTAAGTCTCTCTCCTTACTCTAACTAATCTGACGCTGGCTAAGTGTTCTCATCTGGAAGGAAAAACAGCAACAGTGAGCATACAGCGCAGCAAATGTAATCATAACTCACTAACAATCATGACAATGATGAAAGCAACAACTGGGAGAGGGGAAAAGCATAAGATATCAACAATCAGGAATCAGGAGAGTAAACAGGGAACATCTTGGAACATTAGATTCTCACGGTTACATCGATTAGGCATAATTCGTTTTTATCATTATATCATCTTTGCGGACCCGAGCTAGTAGGCCGTACTAACCAACGATGCGAGAGAACAAGGAAAGGAATGTGTTCGCTACACATTCTAAAGCCACGGCTACATTTTAGGTCTGCAGCACTCGACCAACGGTTGCATCTCCACTATGCAACATTTAACCAAACGGCTACATTTTAGGCCTGCAGCACTCGGCCAACATGCCCCATATCCCCCGGGGACCAAGGCAAACCTCGTTCTTCCACAGTAGTTTCCTAAAGCGTACCATGAACATCACCCGCTCCCACGAGCGGCCTGAATACGTGGCCAAATATTCCTCAGGTTCACACCGCAATGGACATGGTAAGCCAAAGTTTACTACCCCTATGAATCATGGTCCTAGTTTCAAGATTAGTTCCAACACTTGGAGAGGGAAACCCACCTTTGCCATACACATTCACAACTCGGGAAATTCCATTCCCATCACATACATCTCCATCCGGGAGATCATTCCATCACAATGCACAATGTGGATTCCCTTCATTTGCTTGTTCGGTTCACAACTTTCAGTGGGACTCAATCCTGTCATTACAATTCAATTCATGTTCACAAGATAATTCTGAATTTCATACCTTTGATAATCACGTATCATTTTAGAAGCCTCCTGGACTTGTTTCCTTGCTTCTAGTGCCCAAATGCACATTTTCGAGGCTTACACTTTAACACAACATTTAGACATCACTTTCATAACAATTCAACGAGGGCAACGCATGTAAATTCCCCATTTACTTTCGGATGAATAGTGTCAGGCCTCTTTTAGAGCATCCGGATGCCGCGAACGGTTCAATACTTGTGAAATCGGGCATCCAGTTGATACATATGTACAATTGGGACATGGTGATTCTTCTTTTGGGGTTGATTCATCATACAACGAAGGTGGAAACATGCAATTTCCCCCTTTAGACTCGGATGAACAGTGTCAGGGCCGATTTAGAGGGCCCGGACACTGCGATCGGGTCGAAACGTGCGCAATTGAACTCGCGGCCGACATATGTACATCATTGGGAGTGGGGATTCACATTTTGAGGTCAATCTTACGATACGTGGAAGGAAAACAGGAAATCCCCAATTTCATGGGTTAGGGCTTCGGTGAAACCAAATCGAGTGAATTAGACACGATTTGAACAACTAACTACATATTCTTAGACCTCAAGGCATGGGCTTTATGATTCTAACGTTCACGGTGGGTATCGACACAAAATACCCAACAAAATCAAGCAAAACATCAAAAGAGAACGAGAAGTGACTATGAGAACACTTGCCTCGACGCGTGCTTTCAACTTTATAACTAGCTCTCGAACGAATTCGGACTCCAAGGCCTCCATCTCCACCTTTCTCTCACTAGAATCGGCACTCTCTCTCTGTGGAAGCTTTGGGGCTAGTGGAAAATTGAGGAAAAGAAGCACGACACGGCTTAAAAAGGTGCTACCGCTCGAGCACGCCTCGAGCAAGCATCGGGCGGCCGTAATTCTGGAAAACGTGCTCGAGCGGAGCTCGGGCGGTAAGCGGGTGGGCGTAATTCTGAAATTCCCACTCGAGCGGAGCTCGAGAGGAGAGTGGGGGAGCGCGGTTCTGGAAAACAACGCCGAGCTGAGCTCAAGTGGCCAACGGGCGGGCGCAATTCTAAAGCAGGTGCAAGCCTGCTGGCAGCGCCTCAGCAGAACGAACTCGAATTCTTCTCGATTTTTCTTCTGATACCCAACCTAAGTCATTCCATAGGCCTAGTATTGATCATTAGCATACTAATCACCTCATCATTATCATTTTTTAGACCCGAAACCTCACAATTCTCCCCCACTTATGAAAATTTCATCCTCAAAATTTAACAAGTCTCGAATTCCCAAATCCGAAGTGAACTCCTTAATTGCTAACCTCATTTCCTCGGACAATGCCTATTTTAGGAATCTCAAGCATTGAATCGTTATAATCTTTATCACAAGACAAATCCTTAGCCTCCTAGAATGGTTTAACCCACACCTATTGGTGTTATCAACCGACGATGCACGGAGGACTCCCCAACGATTTTCCCGAACTCCAAAAGCGACCTACAATAATGCTGGCTATTCCTCTAACTTAATTCAATACTTCAAACAAATCCAATGAACTTCCGCTTCAGTTCATTCTCAGGGCCATAGGCTCACAACGCTTACGCTGTGCTACTCTGATTAACACGATCCTAGGATAAACATACAGTGAAGACAAGTCCCACAATCATCAACTACAGCCACCTTCGAAACTACAATTGTAACGATCATCCCAAGATTCGACATAACTTTCGGCCATTCATCCTATAGCCTCAAAATCTAATAACTAAGTAACCTCAAGATCCTGTTGGCATACCAATGGGCCAACAGATCCAGCCCAGACACATCTTCCATAATTATGATAAGTGGGTCGCTCTAACCATCCTGAACAAACCGTAAGAACTTTGTATTTCATGAACTCCTAGTTCCCACACATCAATTACGATTATGTCCCCCAAACTAAGGACATGATATTCTATTACCCAACCATTGGACTTACTCGCGATTTACCTTTCACATCTTCTAGGAAACTTCGAAGACATATTAAAGCTCCCAACATCAATTGTCGGCATTAATGTCTGCTTTCCCCAAAAGCAAACACCGAGGTTCACCTTCCCAACCTTTTAACAAATCTGTCCACATGCAATATCATAAGATCATCTTCCTCAATGACACAATCATTCCGGCTCTTAAAATTTTTTATAAGGGTTATCTTCAAGGACAACATCATAAGTTCTCTAAATGGAACTTCAATGGCTAAATCCGACTTGCATATGGGGGTAACACTAATCATGAACTTCTCCCCCACTTAACTCAAAGGTATCCACCTATCATGATGTGAGAGTCACATAACCTTAACGTTTCTCAAAGGCATTACATTCCACGATAACTTATCAGACCCATTAGGGGTCAACCCAAATGACAAGAACGTCAAGTGCCCCTATCCGATCTTTGAAAACAACCATTTATCTTTCGTTCTAACAATTACAAATCTCTCCCACGCTGATCATTTTACTGACACAGAAATCCCCCAAGGAATACTTGTCAAGTCACTTAACAGCTTCGGTTAGATCCAAAATGACCGTACACTTTTTTTTTTTGTAAGCAAGTAATTTGGATTAAATGGAAAAGAATATTACACAATCTATGATTTTACTCTAAGTATTTTTCCGACTTGGAGTTAAAAGCATAACCACCGGAGTATGCCCCGAGCACCTTGTTACATAATGATAAAACATTAAAAGGAAGCAGAATCTATGGCAATTCCATAGATGAGCCAGCTTCATCAGCTTCCAGCATTAATCCAGAAGCACTGAACAACTGCATAAGTCTGCAACCTCTTACACCATCAAATTAGAATGTAAACCACTCCCTCGGCAGGGCAAAGACACAGCATCAGCATACCACTGGCCAACCTCTACTTACAGGGATCTCGAACACATCTAACCTCAGACTCATCCAAGTGCGCAAGGGTCACAAACACACCTGTCCTCATACTCATCCTAACACACAGGGTCTTGGGCTCACCTGAACGCGGACTCATCCAAGGGCACTAGGATCTCGGACACACCTGACCTCGGACTCATCTAAGAGCACAGGGGTCTTGGACACACCTCATCTCAGACTCATCCAAACGCACAGGGGTCTCGAATGCACCTGACCTCGGACTTATCCACCTGAATATGGACAGTATCTCGGGCAACTTCAGCACACAGTATCTCGGCCAATCAACCACCTCGACCAATGACAACATCTCACCCATAGCCCTGATACATCTCGGCCACCGCAAGGAACCTCGGGTTCACTAGACGTTAATAAAATAATTCCCCCTGTTGAGAAATAGTACAGCATCAGCATACAACTGGGCATCCAAAAAAGTTGTCTACTCGGCCAATTGCAGCACCTCAGCCTTAGGCAGAGCAGAACAAAGGTATCTCGACCCACAGTTAGATTATGGGCGTCAACCTTCAGTACGGCCTAGGCTCCGGTTAGGAGACCAATTCGGACACCAAGACCCAGCTAATAGCCATAGCCGGACACCAAGCCGGCAATCACTAGCCAAGCAAACACACCCAATGTATGCAAACCTGAGAATACTCAGAGCCAGCTGCGCAATATATTCGGCTGCGACAGCTACATCAAGCAACGCCAGAGCCAACAATAGCACTAGGCTTCCGCACCCTAATCCAAAGATGTGCATACCCAAATCTAGATTTATTCCAGCCGCCATTGTAGCTACAGAGATAAAACTTCAGCCCATACTCGCACACCAATAAGGCAGCACCAGGAACACCAGCTTTAGAAATCATGGAGCAAGCTGAACAGCAAAAGGTAGTCACTAAACTCCAAGATGCTACAGCAAGCCTGACAGCTGCAATAGAGATGGGATCCACCATACTGCCTGTGAGGTTTTGAGTTAAGGAAATAATAATTAGAAGGCAATTAAGTTAATATAGGTGTATCATGGTCAAAAGGTATGAGAGGAATCGGATGAACAGCTCAAGAGCCAAAAATCGGTAAATCGGGAATGAAAACTGTAAACCGTGAAATGTTGCTTTGTGAATAAGATTTTAGGTTTTAAATCATGATAATCATGACTTATTAAGGTGATATAATCAAAAATAAAGTCCAAGGATGTGAAAGATTGGGTTAGAAGGGTCAAAACGGGTCCCGAACGGCAAAAACACGATGTAGGCTTGCTGCAGGCTTGCCGCGGGCCAGACCAGCGCCCTCGGGGTGCTCGAGCCGTGGCTCAAGCAGAAAAACTAGTAGCCGGGCCGCTCGCTTCCCCTCCCCGTGGCGAGCCCGCTCGCTGATCGCTCGAGCTATGCTCGAGCGGTGCGCGTAGTATAAATACTCGTCATGCTTCTCTCTCTCCCATTTTTCTGGTACCCGAGGGTTTGAGGAGAGAGAGAGAGCGCCGACTTAGAGAGAGAAGAAGGGAGAACGAGCCCGGGAGTCCGATTCCGTCCGAGAGCCAGGTATAAAGGTGAAAGCACGCGTCGAGGCAAGTGTTCTCATACCCACTTCTCGTTCTCTTTCGATGTTTTATGTACACGGTGAACGTTAGAATCTTGAAACCCATGGATATGGGTTAAGAAAAATGTAGTTAGTTGCTCGGATCGTGTTCGATTTGCCCGGGAAGGTTTCACCGAAACCCTAACCCACAAAAATTGGGGATTTCCCGTTTTCCGATCGTGTATCATGAAATTGACCTCAAAATGTGAATCCCCACGTCCCAATGATGCATATATATCAGCCGTGGATTTGATTCCGCACATTTCGACCCGTTCGCAGCGTCCGAGCCCTCTAAACGAGCGTTGTTACTGTTCACCCGAGACCGAAGGTGATAATTGCCCATTCTCACCTTCGTAAAATGATGGAATGACCCTAGAATGTGAATCCCCGTGTTCCAATTGTGTGTATATATTGACCGGATGCCGAATCTCGCAAGATTTGACCCATTCGTGGCATCTGGGAGCCTTAATAGTTCCCCGTTATGGATAATCCAGAAATGAATGGGAAGTTGCATACTTCCACCCTCGTGTTAAGTTAAATTGAACCCAAATGCGAAATCCCGTGTATCAAGTGTGTGTACGAATCTATCGGACGTCCAATTTCCAAGTATCGAATCGTGTGCGGCGTCCGGGTGTTCAAAAGGAAATCTGTTATCGTTTCCCGAAAATGAAATGAGAAATATAAGTGTTATGCCTCCATAATTGTTATTGATATGACGTTTAAATGTTTAAACGCAAATGTAAGCTCCGAAACGTGTATCCGTGTGCTGGAGGCAAAGGATGAGTCCCGGAGGTTCCAAAGTGATATGTGATCATCGGAGGTAAGAATCTAATCTCTCTCGTGAACTTGGATGACTTGTTGTGATTAAGGGAAATAAGTCCCATTGGATATTGTGAACCGTGACGTGAATGGAAGGGAATCCACATTGAGCTTGTGATGATGTAATCTCCTGGATGGAGATGTGTTTGATGATGTAATCTCGCGGTTGGAGATGATTGTGATGGGAATGAGATTTCCCCGAGATGTGATTGTGTGTGTGGCAAATGTGGGTTTCCCTCTCCAAGTGTTGAACCTAATCTTGAAACTAGGACCCTGAATCGTATGGGTAGTATTCTTTAGTATACCATGTCCATCGCGGTGTGAACCCGAGGAATACTTGGCCACGTATTCTGGCCGCTCGTGGGAGTGGGTGATGTCTGTGGTAAGCTTTAGGAAACTACTGTGGAAGGACGAGGATTGCCCTGGACCCCGGGGGTGTGGGTTGTGTCTGTCAACGCTACATATTGAGATGTAGTCGTCTGTGATGATTGTTGCATGGATGCAACCGAGTGTCGTGTGCTACCGACCTAAAATAGTAGCCGTGGCTTTAGAATGTGTAGCGAACACATTCCTATCCTCGTTCTCTCGCATCGTTTGCTAGTACGGTCTACTAGCCGGGGTCTGCAAAGATGATGTAATAACGAAAATGAATAATGTTCAAGATATGAACCGTGAGAAACCGTGTGAACCCAGTTATTCAAGATGAACCCTGTGAATCCCATGATCCAAGATGTAATCATGAAAACCGTGAGAATCAAATGAATCTGAATGGTGACCAATCAGTGTAATCGTGAGAATCCAGTGATTCCAAATGATGACCAAATAGTGTAACCATGAGAACAGTGAGAACCAAGTGACTCCAATTGTTTCCAGTTCCCTCTTCTGTTTCTTGATTATGGAGAGTACTTGTATTCCCTCCCCTATTCAGTTCTTGAATATTTCTTGGAGATGTGATTATGATTATACTTGCTGAGCTGTTAGCTCACTCTTACTATTGTTGTTTTCCTTTCAGATGAGAACACTTAGTTGACGCCAAATAGATAGAGCAAGGAGAGAGGCTTGCTTGATGAGATTGGCTGGACGGCGAGTGTACGAAAGCTCTGGACTTAGAGTTGGATCGGATTGTGGACGGCCACTCGGGGTTGAGCGTGGCTCGTTATAGTTATTATTTTATGGTTTTGTTATGTTTTCGCATTTTTGATGATTTAGTTATGCTTCCACGTCTGTATATATATATGTTTGGAGTTTTGTTTCAACTAGATGGCATCTCTCTAGATCCAGTATAGTAGGTTGTGTACTGTATTGGAGCCATGGATGATATGGCAGATGTGTGATCCTGTATGGCATGTTGTAGGCTTTGAGTTAAGTCTCTGATAGATGTGTGCTTGTTGTAGGGGATATTTAACAGGTTATATTTTTAGTCTTTCGTCCAATTGCAGAGGAAACTCTGCCGGATTTTCTGTAGAGTCCATAGGTTAATTATGGGCTTTAGAGTGTGTGTAGCCATTGACGGAGGTTATTCAATGGAGAATACTCTGGTCCGTCACACTACCAACACCAAAACTCCACAACAAGAAACCGGCAATCCTCCAACGTCATTGTCCGCTCCATCAGCAGAGCAATGAAACCATCAGGGCTCGTCTAAAATGACCGTACACTTTCACGACACTAATTGGTCTCCGCAATTATCCATCGCTTACAATCTTGTTGACCTCAAAATCATGCCACCAAAGAGCCACAAGCTTAACAAGGCAATTCCTTAACGAAACTCGCACTCCCTTCCCAAAGGGGCATACGGATTATCAGTCGTCGGAACTTATGACATAATCCTCAAATAACTACGTACCCCCATTACTCCTTTGAATTCATCAATGAAGTCACCCTAACATAGACCCGAATATGGCCAAAAGGTCAAACCCATAAAATTTCATGAAACGCTAACGAACCTACAAAATCCAAACGGCGTTTTCGGACTTCGTAAATCGTCATAATTTCATCCTATATACCGCCGGGGCTACAACTTCCATTGATCCACAATTAACACACTATGGACCCAAATCGATCTAAGAATTCATCAAGCCTTTACAACGGCCCACAAACTACGCCTATCCATTCACGAAGTCTGATCATCCAATCATTAATCCTCTAGCCATTTTTTAAATTCGTGAACCACCTTATCAGTCCATCTATTTACCTCAAAGGTTCTTGAACATTTTACCACCATACCGAAGCTGATACTTCCACGGCCCTACTTAAAATCTTGAACGATTAGCATCAATTCGACATGACCTCAATTTACCGATCAAAAGATAACTCAGCAGAATCTTTCTTTTCGATAACACCCTTGATCAAATGGTCACACGACAAAAATCTTTCAGCTACCACATATATCCTCTGGATGTTGACGCATAAACAAATTGGACTTAGCGCAGATTCTCGTTAGATACTCGGCAAGGAGGTCAACACTAATCTCCTAACACCTTCATCAATTCAAACTTACGCTTTAGATCCCACAACCCAATTGCAAGATGTTATCCTTTACCAAGCCAACTATATTAGCACTGCAGTTCGCCCACTGAACTACTATTAAGATCAGATTGGGACTTAATACTTTAACTATCTCAAGTTCATACCCAAAATCGCACGATTCAATTACAAGGCACAATATATTTACCAACACAATTCAGATCGACCCGATACTTACTGACCAAATCATTTATAACGTCACGTCAAGATTTGCACCACAAAATCGTTCAAGTTAACCCAACCAATCGTATCCACGAACTCCAAAAAATCACAACCTCAACACCACTTGTATCGAACTTAGATCCTTAATTAAATATACCTAGGAATCACAAAACCACATATATAATCGGGATCCCAAAGATGCAAGTGTTGTGACATCAAGATTGAGAAATTTCTTCTTCTACCTCAGCAATCCACGTATTTCTCTCATGCTTCATCACCACCGAAACTCTGATCCTAAGGCAACGGATTTCTTCACTTCGAGGTCAGAGGATACAAACTATCCTTAATCCAACGACCGTACTATCCATAACTTAGATCATAGTCCCAAAGTCTCTTCTGGAAGGCATTTATCCAAAATTCTTACTTGAACATCCACTTTGATACACCATTTTACCTTTCCGAATACTAGGTTACCTTCGTGGCTACTACAAGGCCTAAGTCCTTCAATCACACATAACTCAAAACACAATGCAACATGGGCTCGGAATCCCCAAAATGACACCAGATCACAATATTAAACCCAAGAGCCTTATCTCCTGTCACAACATGTGACATTAATACATTGAGTTAATACCATAGGACCCTAATTTAAAACACTGAACCTTTTTACCGCCTGTCCATGAATAAGAACATCCTTAAATCTTGCAATTGAACTAACCACTATTGAAACACGCTCCCAAGAGTCTCATCGACACACAGCATTAATCCATGAAACTTCCATAACACATGGGACAATATCTCTTAATCCTTGAGACCCATGATCTTTCTCATGTCAATCAACCAAGGTCGACGTCACCTCCTATCTAGCATGGGGCAACATGGGGGTCACCGCAGCGTCATCTTAAGTCTCAAAATCCACATCTCGACCTCAATAGGATCTGGACTGCCCAGAAGTCCAGACATTTTAGTATTTCCAAAACAATTATGAATTATCATCTTAGGACTTGACACGCCCAAGAATTAACTCCAATTTACAAATCTTTAGTTGCTAACTCCACCTATTCGTTACACTTGTTAGGTTGACCTAGCAACCCTTCATAGCAAAATACCAACCTAAGAACTTCAACCAAGAGCCGATCAAGCTCAAATCTCAAACTGAGATTAATTAACTTAGGCCTCAAAACAACACTGATCAATTCAAGAACCCAATTGATACCAATCAAATTCCAACACTAAGGTGTCCCTATACACCATCTTGCTCTCGACCCTACAATCAATCACTAATATTAGTAGTCCCCGTCTAAGAGCCACTACTAATATTTCCTTGAGACCGTGACATTTCGCATTAAGTCACTCTTTGAACACTAGCTAGGACACATAAGCTAGCCAATTGAACTAAATCATCACTCTTAACTTAGTGCAAGCCTAAGTCATTGGGATTTGGGTAACCAAAACTACCCAGACTAGCTTAATCACCAAACACCTTTATTTACTTATTCGATTAATCTTAATCTAGCCTAAGCTTCCGCATACGATTCAGATCAAACCTAAGGCATCTCTTTTTCTCTGATACCAATTGTGACGAACCAAATTATTCTCCAACGAATAACCTCCGTCATTGGCAACACAATTACAGACCATAATTAATACTTATGGATTCTAAGAAATTTCGGCAGAGTTCCCTCTACAACTGGATGAAAACCAAAAATGCAACCTATTTAAAAATATCCTGTACAAGCACACAACTAATCATTGTTGAATGTTTGGCCTACAACACACAACACAGGATCATATAACTGCCATATCATCCATGGCTCCAGTACAGTATCCCTATCTACTATACTGGGTCTAGAGAGATGCCATCTAACAAAGCTCAAAATCTAAGAACATTAATATAATATAAATGCGAAAGTACAACTAAATCATCAAAACCTACGGAAGCATAACAAAACCATAATACAACAACAAGCCATATCCATCCATGAGTGGCTATTTACATTCTAATATTATAAACATAACCCAATCGTCAAGCTTCGACATCCAGCTAATATCTTCAAGTAAGTCTCTCTCCTTACTCTAACTAATCTTGCGCTGGCTAAGTGTTCTCATCTGGAAAGAAAAACAGCAACAGTGAGCGTACAGCTCAGCAAATGTAATCATAGCTCACTAACAATCATGACAATGATGAAAGCAACAACTGGGAGAGGGGAAAAGCACAAGATATCAATAATCAGGAATCAGGAGAGGAAACAGGGAACATCTTGGAACATTAGATTCTCACGGTTACATCGATTAGGCATTATTTATTTTCATCATTATATCATCCTTGCGGACCCGGGCTAGTAGGCCGTACTAACCAACGATGCGAAAGAACGAGGAAAGGAATGTGTTCGCTACACATTCTAAAGCCGTGGCTACATTTTAGGTCTGCAGCACTTGACCATCGGTTGCATCTCTACTATGCAACATTTAACCAAACGGCTATATTTTAGGCCTGCAGCACTCGGCCAACATGCCCCATATCCCCCGGGGACCAGGGCAAACCTCGTTCTTTTATAGTAGTTTCCTAAAGCGTACCACGAACAACACCCTCTCCCACGAGCGGCCAGAATACGTGGCCAAGTATTCCTCGGGTTCACACCGCAATGGACATGGTAAGCCAAAGGTGACTACCCCTATAAATCATGGTCCTAGTTTCAAGATTAGTTCCAACACTTGGAGAGGGAAACCCACATTTGCCATACCCATTCACAACTCGGGAAATTCCATTCCCATCACATACATCTCCATTCGGGAGATCATTCCATCACAATGCACAATGTGGATTCCCTTCTATTTACTTGTTCGGTTCACAACTTTCAGTTGTACTCAATCTCGTCATTACAATTCAATTCATGTTCACAAGAGAATTCTGAATTTCATACCTTTGATAATCACGTATCATTTTAGAAGCCTCCTGGACTCGTTTCCTTGCTTCTGATGCCCAAATGCACATTTTCGGGGCTTACATTTTAACACAATATTTAGACATCACTTTCATAACAATTCAACGAGGGCAACGCATGTAAATTCCCCATTTACTTTCAGATGAACAGTGTCAGGCCTCTTTTAGAGCATCTGGACGCCGCGAATGGTTCGATACTTGTGAAATCGGGCGTTCAGTTGATACATATGCACAATTGGGACATGGTGATTCATCTTTTTGGGTTGATTCATCATACAACGAAGGTGGAAACATGCAATTTCCCCCTTTACACTCGGATGAACATTTTCAGGGCCGATTTAGAGGGCCCAGACACCGCGGTCGGTTTGAAACATGCAAAATCAAACTCGCGGCCGACATATGTACATCATTGGGACATGGGGATTCATATTTTGAGGTCAATCTCACGATACGCCGAAGGAAAATGTGAAATCCCCAATTTCGTGGGTTAGGGTTTCGGTGAAACCAAACCGAGTGAATCGGACACGATTCGAACAACTAACTACATATTCTTGGACCTCAACGCATAGGCTTCATGATTCTGACGTTCACGGTGGGTATCGACACAAAATACCTAACAAAATCAAGCAAAACATCGAAAGAGAATGAGAAGTGAGTATGAGAACACTTGCATCGTCGCATGCTTTCACCTTTATAACTAGCTCTCGGACGGATTCGGACTCCACGGCCTCGATCTCCACCTTTCTCTCACTAGAATCGGTGCTCTCTCTAGAAGCTTCAGGGCTCGTGGAAAAATGAGGAAAAGAAGCACGACGCGACTTAAAAAGGCGCCACCGCTCGAGCGCGCCTCGAGCGAGCATCGGGCGGCTGTAATTCTGGAAAATGAGCTCAAGTGACGCTCGAGCGGCCAGTGGGCGGGCGCAATTCTGGAATTCCCGCTCAAGCGAAACTCAGCGGCGAGCAGGCAAGCACAGTTCTGGAAAACACGCTTGAGTGGAGCTCGAGCGGCCAGTGGGCAAGCGCAATTCTAGAAATCGGGCTCTAGCCACGACTCGAGCGCACAGCAGGCGCAATCTTGCTGGCAACACCTCAGCAGTACGAACTCGAATTCTTCTCGAGTTTTCTTCCGATACCCAACCTTAGTCGTTCCATAGGCCTAGTGTTGATCATTAGCATACTAATCACCTCATCATTATCAATTTTTAGACCCGAAACCTCACAGTCACACACAATATTCACATTCTTGCCTTCATCACCTTCGCTCCACCACTAACCTCTCTACCGGCCAAAATCTTCTTCTATCTCATGAGATTTTGGACTGACTAGCTTCATTACTGACCTCTCTTTAGGCTAAAACCTCCTTCTACCATGTGAGATTTTGGACCCACACCACCCGAGGCTGCCACCTCTCTTCGAAAATCGTAAAACCCAATAAAATCTCCACATATCCGCAAAATCTAAACAAAATCCTCCTGCCACAATATCACACCACCCATTATGTTGCTTGCATGACTCATCACAATCAGATGATTATCCTTCCGATCTAAACCCAAGACTCCACAACTTGACCTCCTAATTCAAATCCAAACCTTCACAACTCAATTTTTGATTATCTGTTAGAGGCAATACTTATCACACCCAAACATTCAATCAATTATTTTTTTAAAATTACCCAAAACACCTCTCCCTATAACTTTTCTCTGATATCATTCTGTCACAATCCAAAAATTAAAAAATCTAATTAATTATTATTTCTAAAATTTAAATTTTTAAATAAATTCAATAAATAACACCAAATCATAAAATCCGAATGTGACAAACCAAATATATAGGACCCAATAAACCAAAATCCGTACAAGACCTCATCAAACAACCATCTAAATAATATGAATACAACCTGCTCCATAATCATCGCAAAAAATGTGACAATTCGGTCATAATCAATACATAACATAATATTTTAACTACTCTCAAGATATAACCATGGGCCTATACTTGATCGAACCCAAAATTCAATCACAAATCAAATACTAATTTAAATCATAACAAAACTAAAACTCACCAAATCAAATGAACAATTAATAAATCACATCTTTATACCTACAATGCATCTGAACCTTCCACTTTAAAGTGATAAAACATAAAATATAAGCCTAAAACCCAGCAAATATCATATACAAGAAAATTACACAAAGGGTTAAGGAACAAATATTAAAATCAAAAAATAATTATAAATCTAAGTCATCGATACAGAAATCAATTCATCAAATCTAAAACAAAATCCAATATTCGAATCCAATAAAATCCAATAGAAATTCGAGATTTAAAATTCGATGGTATTCTTATACTCAAACCAAATATCCAAATTTAAAATAAATGTCTAATCAAAAAATAGTCCTCATCGGGACGTGCATGTATATACATATATATATATATATATATATATATATATATATATATAAGTGATCTGAACCGATTACAATAAGTGGATGTCTAATCCATGTCCAAGTCTAAATCAAAGTTTAAATCCAAGGCCCAATTAGCTCATAATTTGGGGTAAAATCCAATAACCGAGTTATCTAATAATATCAGCAAAAGCTGAAACAGTATCGTAATAGATAGTCCAAAGGTCTGAATCAAAATATATGGTTAAAATCATTTGTACGAAACATAACAAGACCCATCTATAAGCAAAATTGACAAATCTCAAATCAAAGTCCAAAGTCCAAATCAAAGTCCAACACAAATCTCTGTAGAAATACAAATCATGCACCAAATTTGAGTTTTAATTATTTAAAAGCTATCTTAAGGAAGGATTACACATACTCCTAATAACCTTAGCCCATATCAAATGCAAATTGGGCCAACATACTTGGCCACCTATGTATTCTATCTCCCATAGGTAAGGTTACTCACTATATTTTACCACCCGCTAGGTACAATTTTGAAATTTATTAGATATATTATGACGTCTGAATATATTATAAGGTCTAATCAAATCATCTAAAGAGAATGGTCACTATTTCAAGCCTTTCCTGTCAATGGAAAGAAATTTCTAAATAATAAATATTTTCTCGTCGGAAGCTGACAAGAATATTCAATACCCAAATCTAAAAGTAGTAACTACAACCAGGCACATGCATGGCCTACATAAGTTTCATGCACATTTTTGTATACACAATAGATAAAAACGTATATAGCGTCCAAAAATTACCCATTTTTTTTAAAAAAATCACAAAGTCCTCAAATATTAATAAAAACAGAACAAACACCTTAATCGATCTGTAAAAAGGTCATATACACATAAGAATATAAATGGACTAATTAAAAATACACCCACAAGTTTAAAACCTCCAAATCGGAACAACAATACATTGGATGTAAAATCAAACAAAAGATAGGGTTAGAAGATATTTACCTCGACCTTATACTCCACAGATCTAAAGAATGTTCCAAAATACCCAAATTAGGCATGTTCTCTCTCATGCTTTGCGCCGTTCAGGCCACTGTTGTTCTCTCTTCTCTACATGGCTTCTCTCTCTTGTGCATTGCCACCTCTGCTGCCTCCCACGGCCACCGTCTCTGCCTCCTATAGTCATCGCCAACCTTCCCGGCATCACCCCCTTTGCCGCATGACACTGCAAACCTTCTCTCTCTCTCCTTGTTAGTGCGTCCTTTCTCTCTCTACCAATGTGCTACTCAACCATGTTGCCACCAATGTGCCGCCTTCCCCTACCTTCTTTCTCTACTCCGTGCCTCTCTCATGCCAAAGCCCTGCTTCCCTTTCTCTTCTCTCCCCTCTCCACCCTCTCTCCTCTTTCCTTCTTCCCAAAGCCACCGCATTCCTTTTCCTATTATTATTATTATTATTTTTTTTTTTTTTTTTTATTTCATAATCCAAATCGAAACTCACGTGATAGTACTGGTACACCTCGGATATCAACTCAACTAATCCAAATATCATTCAAAATTTTATAATATTTAATTAATTTTTATCATATTTAAATTATCTAAAATTATAATTAATATTAAAATAATCTAAATGAGAATTCAGGATATTATAAAATTCATACCAAAATTTATGTATATTGTATATCATAGTTGTTTTCTGTAATTTAACCTTCATGTATGTTCTAAAAATCTGCTATTATACTCCTCCATGCTTAATTTCATGTACAACCTTCCTGCATATTTACAAAATGAAATATATATTCTTAAAACTCATATAGCTTCTCTGTCTGTTGCTAAACAAGCTAAAATTTGCTAATTTTCTACATTTACTAAATTTTTCTTTACTACATGCTAATTCAGCATCCCATTTGTTAAAAATTCATCACGTCTTAATTTCTACAAAAGGTATAAGTTTTACCTGATAAGGAATTACAAAATTTGAAAAAAAAAATCTATAATTATGTCAAAAATTATGAACATTTTTTTCAAAATGAGAAAATTAAGAAATATAAAGAAAGTGTAGAGTTTTTCTAAGTATTTGTACTGGACTATGGTTATTATTTAACGGGTAGTATATTATGGCATGCCTTAGAATTTTATAATGGTATATCGAGATTCAAACCTATCAGCCATGGGTGAAAAGAGACATTCAGCCCTATCTCCAGGATTATATGTATGACGACTCACTTACGAATCTTAAATAGCAGTGTATAGTCTTTAGTTATGTGAAAATAAATATAATCCAAATTTTAATTATCTGTTCCTTTTTTTGGTAAGGCCTACTGGCCCTTGGTCCCTAAGAAAATCAAATTTCAGCATATTTTGATAATAAGAATTGAGTAAGAACATAATAAGAAATTTAGGAAAAGGTTAATCTGAATTTCTGCATAAGTATTATGAAATTTTCATATCATTACATCAGATTATAATTCATTATTCCTTTCGATAGCTTCTAATATGTTATAAATATGAATTACATGTTCATTTGTTAAATATATGTCATGTTGAACTTTTAGCTCACTCCATACTTCTGTTTTACTATTATTTTTAGATGAGTAGCTCGAGTACTTGAGGACAATCGGGATTGAGGAAGAATCAGTTCAAACAGTTCAGTTTAGAATTAATCTGATGTTGTGTTTCAGTTCTGGATAATAGATAACATGTTTAACAATGTATTTTTTTTCTTTGAATTTAGTTTCAGATAATAACTTAATGCATTTGTAGATTGTAAACTTTAAGATGATTTAATTAAAATCACATGAATGTAGTTCATGAGGGATTACGGTTAGTAATCATGGGATGTGCTGGTTCGATGATTACTTTTTTATTAACAATTGTTGTTTATGGGTTTTGATTTTTATCCTCTACAAATTGTATACTTTGATTATGTTTTGATAGACATAACTCCCTATGTAATATTGAAAGTGTCAATATGGGTCGGTCTCCGAGCCACATGACTACGTGGTATATTTTAGATCTTGTGTATGACTTATATTATTTTATTTTGGTCAGACAAGGTATTGACGTGAGGTTTACATCCATGGATAATTAGATAGTTGATTGAATAACTATTTGTAATGAAATTAGTATCAAAATTTGAGACATGACACCAAGGGATGCTTGTATACCATACAGTTTATACCTTGGTGCTTAACATGCACCTAACAAGCACGCATGTGACAACTTTTTATATAAAGCCTTTTTGGCCAAATTTTAATCATTTTTGCATGCTTTTAGAGAGAATAGAGAGGAAAATAGAAAAAGAGAGAGGGAAGGCTATCAAAGGAGGAAACACATAAAATTTAAGAGATTTTTTGATAATTTTAAATATAAGGGAACTACATCCAAATCCTCTTACTCTTGTTGCTATTTTGTTTTGATCCCTATGAGTATTTATTATTCAAAATGCTAAATATGTATTATTTTTGTAACCAAATAATTTGTCTCACTTGCATGTTCTCTCATTCTTATTTCATATTCTTTTTATGAAAAACATACCTTTAATTTATGTACGTTCTATTTAAAAGCTAATTTATTACAACGATGTTTATATTGTAACGTCTTAAATTTTTATCCAATATAATTGAGATTATTTATTATTTTAGATAATTTGGGTATGATAAAAAGTTAATTAAATATTATAAAATTTTGGAGAATATTTAGATTTATTGGGCGAGTGCCCGAAGTACGCCCATTCAATCCTCCGAATATCGATTTGAATTTTGGGATTAAAAGAAAATAATATATATATATATATATATATAATAATAATAATAATAATAATAATAATAATAACAGCAACAGCAATAACAATAATAATAATCATAATGTTAAATATTGGAAACATAGAAAAAAACGAAGAGGGAAGGAGGGTGTTCAAGGAGAGAGAGAGTTGGGAGAGGGTTAGGGCTTCTCTCCGGGAGCAGCGTGGTGGATGGTTTTGCCAGGAAAGGCGTCCGCCGGGACGAGGAGGTGGCGCTGGTGGGTTTGCGCTAGTGATCGTCGGCGCAAGAAGTCGAGCAGTGTGTGCGGCAGAGGTCGGCACAAGAGAGAGAGAGAGAGAGGATAGCCACACGAAGGAGATGCGGCCAAACAAAGCTCTTCGGGTCTGATTTCGAGCTCAAGCTAGTTAGAAAAATGGTAAATTAGGTCGAGCTAAGTGCACCAATGCTCTCCTTTTTTATTTTTATGCATGTTCATTTTGGGTCAACACTATTCACCCACACCCCAGGTGGTTTTGGTTTCCAATTTTTAGGACTTTTGTATAAATTAAGAATAGAATATTATTACACATATCCTATATAAGTTAATTTATCGATTGGATGCCTAATTGGGTGGATTTATGTGGATTTCCATTTGCTAAAACTGTGAGGTTCCCAATTCGTAAGTCAATCAGTAAAACAATAAATAACATAATGGATACCTAAAATAAGAGTCTTGGAAGAAATTTGGAAGAAAATCTTTGAAAATTGTGGTTAAAGTATCGTTGGCGGGCTAACTGCTCGAGCCTCGCTCGAGCCATAGAACCAGAAGCTGTCCCGCCCAATGCACGCTCGATTCCCGCTCGAGCCATAGAACCAGAAACTAGCCCGCTCGATGCTCGCTCGAAGCCCGCTCGAGCGGCGCTTCCAAAATCTTCTTGCGCACGCCAGCCGCCCTGGCGAATTTTCCCGAAGCCTCCAGAATACCTTGGCGCTCGCTGGCCGCTCGCAAGGCGCTCAAGCGGCCCGAGCAGTATATATATACCCGGCCAGCCTACGAATTCTCACGATTTTCCAGCTTTTCCCCCACAATTTTCTAGAAGAGCTCTGGCAAGGAGAGAGAGAGAGGGGCGACAACCTAGAGAGAGAAAGAGAAAATCAAGGTATAAAGTCCGAGTTCGACCGAGAGCCGATTTTTAAAGTGATAATACGCGGCCAAGGCAAGTATTTTCATACTCACTATTTGTTCTTTTATGCTTTTATTCGTTTCTTCATCGGGTATTATCGTCTCAATACCCATACAAAATATAAATAGTCCATAACCCATGCCTGACCACGGAATCTATGACTTATTGACTAAATAAAGCTCCAAATTGAATGGACTGGTACCACCAAACCCTAATCTCATGTCAGATCTGAGTTCACTGTATTTTCTTCTCCAAATAATGTTAATTTGATTTCAAAGTCTGAATCGCCACGTCCCAAATGCGTATAATGTAAGCTTGACATTATAAATTTGTACATGGGTTGTATCGAAACGGGCTCCGGAGGACCCCGATGTGGATGGCTTGAAAATGGTAAGAAATCTAAATTCCTCTCATGAATTATGGTAAGGATACATATAAATGGAAATGTGGACAACATGCTTAAGTTTCAAAAAGAAGTGAGAACCGAACAAGTACATGGAGGGAAGTCCACAATGAGATATGTGTATGATGAAACCTCCCAAATGGCGGGAGATACGGCAAAAATGGATATGGTGGACTTTCCCTCAAATAGAAATGAAAATAGAAACAGAATCATGAAACTAGGACCATGGACTTCTAGATGGGTAGTATTCTCTGGTTTGACACGTTCATCTCGGTGGAAACCCGAAGAATACTCGCGCGTGTTCAGTCGCTTGTGTGAGCGAGTGATGGCAGTGTCACGCCTTGGGATACTATTGTGGAAAAACGAGGACTGCCCTGGTACCCCGGGGGAATGGGGCGATACGATATGGCACGATGCGATGTGCACGACCCCCCGGAGGGTCGTTAAAGATAATCCCTCACGGCCTTAGATCATGTGGAGTATCATGATCCTTTCCTCGTTCTTCCGCATCGTTTGCTAGTACGACCTACTGGCCCTGGCCCACAAAGATTAAAATGTGAAAACATAAGTTAAACGGTAATTGAATGTTAATTGAATGTTCCTTCCCTTCCATATCTCATGATATTTCAATTGCATGATACCCCTTTTCATTGTCATGTTTATATTATCCATAGTTTGATAGTGAAGTATGATTATACTTGCTGAGCGATAAGCTCACCCTTGCACTCTCTCTTTTTTCGGATGAAAATTCCACGATGCCCGAAGCGAAGCAGTAGGACCAAGAAGCAAGATCGACAACATGGATTTTGAAGAAACCTCGAGGATCTATTTTGATTATGTATGGCATGGGAGTTTTTGTGGATAAACGGTTTTGATTTTGTATGATGGATTATAACGCTTCCGCAGTTGTGTTTGTGGTTATGCTTGGGTTCTATAGTTGGCATCTTTACCTCCGCCGACGTCATACCTGAGTTATGACGCCGGTGCCACTACTGAGGTTTAGTGGATCAGAGATCCTGTGTATGATATTAAATATATTCGTGGATATTGTGCAGAGTTTCTTACAGGTACTTGTATTTTGGTAAACATTCAAGTTACAAAGGAAACTCTGCCCAATTTTCTACAGAAATTATTAAATATTAAATTATATTAGTTTATTGACGGAAGGGTTATTAGGGAAAATAACCCGGTCCGTCACAAAAACCCTAAGATTCGCTCGGATATCATACCCATGAAATGTTGGGGCTTTAATTTAATTTGGAACTAGACTATGGTTATCCATGACTTGAGCATGTAATTTTATTGATTGGGTAATTGAATTTGTGGTTTGAGGTAACAATTCGTTCGCAAAGCCACTAACCCAAGCCCGGACACCATTAAGTTTCGATTTTGGGTTTAATATATAAATTGACTTGGGATTATAGTTTCCTATACCTTGGGTTTGATAATTTACCCGTTAGATATTCAAAATTTTGAGAATTAACCGATATGTGTAATCCGTGCACTGTTCACATGCACTGTTCACAGCAACTGTTCATCCGGGGACTTTGAATGATATTTTGCATAATTTTTCCACATTTAGTATTGAATGTAAGCAATCATGAATTTGGCATTTAAATTCCAAGTTCTTAACCAATTGGAGCATCTGGGAACCCAAATGTGATCGCGGCCAATGTTCATCCAAGATAATGAGTATTCCTTACATGCTTCGCTTTATTTAATTGCCTTTCAAGTTATGTATATATGTTTATGCTTAATTGTGCATTTCGGATAATGTTATCATCAAGAAATTGTGAAGAGAATCATTATCCAAATTCTCTAAAGTTGAATTGAACTCACGGTGGTAAGAATTTTCACCTTTTCTAAGTCATACGATGATTTTATATAAAAGAAAATCATAAGAAGATATAAATTCAAAAAAAAAAAAAGATAAGAAATTCACGCAAGTATTTGGTGGGAGATTGCACAATTCAGATACATGATGAATTCGTTCTCCCAGATGGAGATATTTATATAAAAAATTTGGAGGATCTTTCCTCAAAAGAATAAGAATAAGAAATCATGAAACTAGAATATAGATTCATATTTGAAGGGTAATATCCTTAGGCATGCTACTAGTATGACAGTAGAAACTTAAAGATTTATCCCTGCGGCGTATTATAGCGAGCGATACTCTTGGCGTGCCTTAGGATGTTACAATGGTAATCGAGGATAAGAAATAAGAACAAGAGAATCATCCTACTCTCGGGATGTAAATAAGAAGTATTAGAAATTATAACCATCCTTTCCTCAGGATGTAAATAAGGAGGATAAGAAATTATGATCATTCTACCATCAGGATGTAAATAAGGAAGAACCCATACAAGAATAAGGCCTTTAATTGTTTAGAGTAAATACAATTTATCCTTAATTATTCACTCTTTTGGCTAGTAGGGTCTACTAGCTCGGGTCCGTAAAGATGAATAATTATATTTAATCTATATCCTAAAGAAAATAGAATAAAAGAAAGAAATGAATTGTACCCCTAGCATGCTAATCAAGTTCCTTTCATGCATCTCTTTTATGTTCATATATATTTCTTTTATTTAATTTTGTTATTATTGTTTATCGCCTTGTTATGATGTACTTGCTAAACTATTAGTGCACCCTTACTTCTTCATCCTTCTAGATGAGATCCATGAGCTGATACCCGATTAAATAGAGTAAGAAGAGGGATTTGCTAGGGAGATTGGCTGGACTTTGAGGACTTAGAGTTTTATATATAGTTATTATAGCAGAATGTAAATAGTTGATTAAGATTATTGTTATTTATTAAAATGTGTCGCAGCATGTTATTTATTATTTTGGATCATTGTTATGCTTCCGCGGTTTATTTATGGACGTAGAATGCTTCCGCAGGTAAATGTTAGGTCTATATAAATTTTTAGATGGCATCTCTCATAGATCTAATATAGTCGGTTGAGATACTGTGTTGTAGTCATGGATGATATGGCATTTGTTGATCCTATATATGCTATGGAGTAAAATTTGACATCTGGTGGTTCATATGTACTGTATAGGATTATTTATACATGTTATATGTATGATTTTTGACCATTTTTAGAAAAAATTTTGCCTAATTTTTTATAAAAATTAATATTTTAAATTAAGGACATATTAATTATATTTGGTTCAATATGCATTTGACGAAGGTCATTAAAGGATAATCATATTTAAATACTCTTTTGTACCCGTAACTTATATATATATATATATATGTTCCTGCATATCTATATTTGGCACAAGTTGATGAAACCACACTATACTTGTCAAAATCCTGATATTTTGAATGACATTTTTCTGTATATTCTTAAATTAACATATTAAAGTTCATCACATTTCTAAATTGCATTGTTAAATTCCTACATATCCATATTTTAATGTATGACATAAATTTAAAAAAATAAGAATAAAAAAACTCTACATGTGTTAAAGATAAGTATATTTTCTTTAAATAAAAAAATTAAGAATATGTTTATATTTGAGTAGAATTTTATTTCGATTATATACAAACCATCATAAAAAATGACAAAATATATTAAGATATGTTCTAATTTATTATTAGTAAAAATCAAAGATCGAACCTATCATCCACAGTGTGAGGACCCGAAATCAAAAACGTAACAACTAGATGTGATTAAGGTAATTAATATCAATAAGAGGCTATGCAAGTAGTGGAAAAGTGGTAGTTAAAAGTGAAAAGTTAAAAAATGCCCAAAATTCAGCAAGCAGCCGAGTGGCGCTCGCTGAGGGCTCGAGCCCTCCTATTGGGCGGAAGAACCAGTAGCGTTCACAAATCCCTCCGCTCGCTGGCCGCTCGAGCTCCGCTCGAGCGGCAGGCGCAGTATAAAAACGCGATTTGCTCCTCTCCGTTTCATTTTCGCACGATTTAGGGTTTGAGGAGAGAGAGAGAGCGCCGACTTAGAGAGAGAAGAAGGGAGAACGAAGGCACGGGCCCGAATCCAACCCCGAGCTAGTTATAAGGTGAAAGCCCGCGACAAGGTAAGTGTACCTCGGACGCCGTTTTGCATTTTTACCGATTTTCAGGTTTTAAAGTTTATGGAAACGTTGTAAAAATGTTGTTGAGGCATGTTTCCCTCGATTAAATGGTTAGATTTCATGTTTGTTCATGTTTATTGAAGTATTTGGCTCCGATTTCATGTATGGACTTGTGTTATGTGCTTAATTTGACCTTAAGAGAACATGGCCAAACCCTAACACGAATTTTTGGGGATTTATGGTTTAAATGCATGATTGAGTATATATATATGGAGTTATGGCATCAATTTCATAATTGAACACATGTTTAGAGACCGATTTATGTCCGGAAGTTTTGGCGGTGCACTAAGTACAAAAATGAAAAGGTTTTAGTGGTTTTTAACCAAAGTTCCAGTTGTAAGAAAGTTAATTGACATCGTAACGAAGCTTCTGTATAATTTGTTTACGAAAAATTGCACGGACATGTCTTGTGAATTTTCATGCAGATTGAATTTAGTCTCAAGGAGTTTTAGACCGTTCTGGTATGTCTTTGAAAGTGAATTTTGAAACTATGATTATGAAAGAGGCTATTTATGTTATAGCTATTCTAGTACCAGTGCGACTTGATTCGGATAGGTTCTCGGCATGCCTTAGGACTTTCCGGTGGTAATCGAGGATAACTCTGTCCATGGAGTTATTTGTGGTCTGTTTGCCCTCGGGCGTTACGGTCGGGAGGAAATTTGCATTACCGGCCTACCTTCGGGTGGCACCACTGTTTCGATCCCTCGAGATGGGATACCCTGTTTTGGCCTTGGATTGTGTGGAGTGAACACAATCTATCCTCGATCACTTTCGCCCCCTTGGCTAGTAGGTGCGCTAGCAAGTTACTGTCTTTGTTCGATATGTTCTTTGCTTTCCGATTCACGATTTTAGATTTGATTTATTGGCTCTGTTCTGACTCCGTTATTGGTTACGTACCGATTACGTTTCTATTCTGGGTCTGTTCACCGGGCCGGTTTTACATTATATGAAAGGTATTCTTTGTCAAGTATGATTTTCACGTTTCTGAATTACTTTCTATTTAAACGTTACATTGCGTTACATGATTGTTCTGCATCATGGTTTTTCTTTGTTCATATGCATGTACCTTCTTTGGGCCTCGGCTCACTATTTTAGTGTTTTCCCCCTTCCGGATGAGACGGTAGAGCTTTTGCACGGCAAAGCGGGGGTAGACCCGAGGAAAAGCTTCAGGCTTTTTGAGGACTTAGAGCTTTGTGAAGCCAATTTTGAAGAGCTTGTGGGTGCAATGACCTAGCTAGAAATGTGATCTTGAATACCGATTCCACGTTTATTGATGTTATAGAACTTGTGAATTTTTGTAAAGAAAGCTCGTGATATGTATGATAGTAAAAGAGAATATGCTATGCTTCTGCAGGTTGTAGTGTACTTCCGCTATACTCTGGATTTCCTGTGCAGGTCCTAGATGGCATCTCGTTATTTATCTCGTTAGAATAGTAATTGCTTTAATGGATTTGTCTAGTGGATGGCACATAGGATCCTGTGAATGATTGTTGTAGGAATTGTGAATGATGGATAGTTGTGTGCTTGTTATGGATGAATATTACGGGTTTGTATTTTTGGGTTTTCATCCGATTACAAAGGAGACTGCCGAAATTTCTGCCGATCTTACCTTAATTAGATCGTTAATTATGTTATCTGTTTGACGGAAGCTTTTGAGGAAAAAAAAATCCGTTCCATCACACACAGGTTGAAAACTGTGTTTGGTCTCGTCTATAGAGTTATAATATGATAACTCACCTACCAATCTTGAATAATAGTGTATACCTTTAATTATGTGGGAACAATCCTAATTCAAGTTTCAATATTTGCCCCTTTGTTGGTAAGGCCATCACTAATCCTTGTTTCCCTAAATTTTTGGCATAATTTAAGTTTATTTTAGATGTTGTTAGTTTAAAAAGGAAAAAATTATTATCAGTTTTAAATTATGTATAATAAGTTTACAAAATATGCTATCAATTTTTTAGACATTCAATCTTATCATATTTCAATATATTTTTAATATATGTATATTTACTTATGAAAATTATATACCTTATTGAGCAAATTGCTCATTCTTGTTTAACAATTACTTACAAAAATTGAATATTAAACCTTTCATTTATGGGTTGAAAGTGTCGTTCAACTTTATCTATAAGGTTATATATATTACGACCCACCAAATCGTTTTAAATAATAGCGTATGTCCTTTAATTATATTAAAGCATTCCTAACTAGAAATTCAATATTCGCCTCTTTATTGGTGAGGCTATCATTTATCTTTATCTCCTAAATTTTTTGACATAATTTAAGTAAATTTCAAATGTTGTACAGTTTAAAGAAGAAAAATTAATTATCAATTTTAAATTATATAAGAAAAGTTTAGAAAATTTGTTATCAATTTTTCTAGATATTCAATCATATTATATTTCAGTATTTCTTTGATATATGTATGTTTATTTATAAAAATTATATACCTAATTAGGTAATTAATTTACTCTTACTTTGCTTTTTAACTAACTTTTCTAATTAGAAGATTCGAGCTTCTTTGCAAGTGGCCAATTGGAGACATAACTGTTTAAGAGATTGACTAGGTTGTTGGATTTTAGTTTTATGCATTATTTAATAATGAGAACAGTAGCTTTAAGTTTTTAATTTACTTCAATTGTTAAGTTTTATTATTTCTTATATTGTATGATATCAATTTATAAGTTGATTCCATTTATTTCAGTTGTTCGATTGGATTAAGATATTTGATTACTCTTATTTTTAGTATAGACATTTTTCTTTATGTATATTTTGAGATCGTATACAACCAATATTCAGAGTCATAATCATATAGGATATTTCATATCCTTTGAATTGATATATTCTTGTTTACTTCAGGTCTTATGCCAGAATTTTATTTTCAGATTCACATCCCAATACTTATTTAAATTTTTTAGTCGCTAGAATGGATGATTGAATTTCAAATAATAGAGAACAATCAAATTTAAGCTAATTAAATAAGAATTAATATAATCGTGTTTCAAGATTGGGACGTTGCATAAATATTATAAGGTTCACATTTTCGATTTATGATAATTATGGTTAAATAAGATTATATAAACAAAATTGAGGTCGCCGAATGTGAAAATTATCGAAAGAATTGATGTTTTGGGTCAGAATCACGCCACTCCCAAGGTGCACTGGGGCATGCCCAAAGAGTGCTGGGCGCATTTTTCTATGGTTCTGTACCCAAGGCATGCCCAAGCTGCGCTCAAGCATGGAAATTAGTGGTGTAACGCCCGATGAGTGCTTAAGAGTGATTTCCAGTATATTGCGCACGAGTTGTGCTCGACCGGTGCTCGAGCGCCAGAGTGGTTAAAACCCCTACCTACTTCCCTTCCATCATTTTTGCACGATTGTTGCAGAGAGGAGAGAGAGAGGCGAAGGGGAAGGGAAGAGAAGGAGAGGCTCCGAAAGCTTGAATCTGGATGATTCGAGTAAGAAAACGAGTAGATCGGATCGAGGCAGGTACACTCTGAGTTTCTTTTTTTGGTTGTTATTATTTATTCCTATTTATTTTGAGTATTATTGTTCTAATACTCATCCTAGTTATAATTTTGAAGCAAAAATATGAAACTTGTGCATATTTGTTGCTTTACCATGCTTTTATAACAAGATTTGTCAAAAACTTCTGTTTATTTACTTGTATCTCAAATATGCATATTATGAAATATTTTTCTCCTTGTTTAAAGGCCTAAAATTTTATTTTCACATAGTTGTGTTTCAAGTTTATGATTTTTAAATTATTCCATGTCATTTATGCATACTCAAAATATGCTATATATCTAATTTTATATAGCATGCTCCTTACTATTCTGATATTTTGTCTTATCTGTATTATCGATGGATTTTCATGACTAAGAAATTTGCCATGATAAAAATATGTAAGACCTATGGAAAAAAAATTTTAGGAAAATATTCTATAATTATGTTAAAAACTTATGAACTGTTCTCCAAAAGAATGAGAACTAATAATGTATGAAGTTAAGTACGAAATTTTCTAAGGAGTTAAGAAGTTAAGAAATTGGACCAAAGAATGTTCGATAGATAGTGTATTTCGGCATACCTTGGTATATTAGAATAGAAGATTGTTGTCTACTAAGGATCATTTTACAGCTAAGGCCGCATCTATAGGGTTTTATATAGACAGCCTATCTCTAAATTTTGAATAGGAAGAGAAGGCTTTTAATTATATAGAAGCAAATACAATTTAAATTTCGATCGACTACTCCTTTAGGTAATAAGACCTACTGGCCCTAAACCCCAAAAAAAAAAATAAGTTTTCAGTATGAGTTGACGAGTAATAAAATCAAAGAAAAAGAAAAAGAATTTGAAATGTATTATAAAAGTATTTTGTAATCATGTTTTATAACTATCCATTTATCCATATTCCTTCTAATATGTACTATTATATTTTTAGTATAAAGTATGCATATTCCTTGATATATATATATATATATATGTACTTTGTTGAGTATTTTGCTCACTCTCTTACTATTTTTGCCAACCTTTCAGATGATCTGCACAAGTTTATACCTGACAAGCAAGAATGAATAATCGGTGCTTAATTTTATATCTTGTGGATTTTCTAGATATATTTAGACATCATCTTTTGTATTTTGATATGTTAGTTGTTCCCATATAAACCGAAGGGTTGGATGTATGTATTATTATGTAATTAGGATGGCTGATGTATGTTTTGGGTTAAAACCTAGCATATCTAGATTATGTAAATACTTTCGCAGCTCTAAAGGTATTTACAAACACCTTCCCGATTTAGTTTCGACAAGGTAAATTATTTTGGTTCATTGTCGGAGACACAAAGTTGTGGCATGTTGTTGTGGATCCTGTGTATGTTGATATACATTTATTTGAACATGCCTAGTAGATTATCTACTATTAGAATTAAGATAATGAAGGATTTGGGAGATGTTCTGTCACAGGTGGTATCAACGAGTAGTTCGGAGGATGCCTCATGATTTGGGTTGATTGATTTTGGTTCAAGGTTTAAGTTGATCTGATTAGACTTGAAGTATAGGTTAAAATCCCTGTTTAGGTAGTTTCATTTGGTTTGGTGCAGTAATCTAACCTAAATTATTGATATTATACTGGTAGGAATTCCAAATGTCCGGCCGAGGGAGATGCTCTAGAGCTGACTCTCATCCAAGTAGGGAGGAGGAATATTTGAATGTCAATGGAAGAATGGCTGACATCATGGAGATGTTGGCTCACGATCAGCGCAATCCTGAGCCAGCCCTAACCCTTGCTCTAACTCCACCAAATCTGATTGCTACAGCTTATACCGATTCAATAATGAGAGGGAATCAGAGTTTTGGGGGGATCCAAACCCATTGAAGGCAGAGACATGGTCAAAAGAATTGAGAAGATTTTCACTATTATTCACTGTCCGAAAGCAGAAAAGGTGACTTTTACAACTTTTAAGTTAGAGGGAAAAGCTGACCACTGGTGGTCGATACAAAAGAGAGCTTTGGACATTGCTGAGAACCATATCACCTAGGAGATGTTCAAGGAGTTGTTCTTGGAAAAGTATTTTCCAACTAACTTGGAAGAGCAAAAGGAGGACAAGTTCTCACGGATCCAGCAAGGAAATCGTACCATAGCTGAGTATGAAGCCAAAGTTACGAAGTTGTCCCATTTCGTCCCCCATATATTTAATGACAAAGCCAAAAAGGCCAGGAAATTCTAGTCTGGGCTAAGAGACGACATTAGGAAGCAGCTGGTCATGCACAAACTATGAAATTATGGGGAGATTTTGGATCGGGCTCTTTTATTCAAGAAGGAGCTTGGGAGAAAACAATATTTTAGAAGAAAAGCTAAAAACCATGGAGGCTCGGCTTCCAATCAAGGCTTAGGATCAGGAGGACCTCCTAAGAAGACAATGTCAGAAAATAAAGGAAAGAGGAAGGCAGAGCAGCCAGTAACACCTAGTCTGCCAATGATTGCTAATGTATGTGAATACTACAAAAGGTTTCATGGAGGAAATTCGTGCTACAAACATTTGGGAGCCTGTTTCTATTGCAGCAAGCCCAGCCACATGATTAAAGATTGCCCCTTCCAAAGCAGCCGATGGAGAAGAAGCCAAATGTCTCGGGGATGGCCTTTGCAGTCACAGTCTAGGATGCAGAGACATAGCCGAATGTGATGGAAGGTATTGTCATTATCTTTAATACTCCTACGCATGTTCTTACAGATTTGGGATCCACCCATTCCTTTGTCTCCGAGATTCGCATGTAAATTTTTATCCCCTCCAAAAATTTTATATCATGTTTTGGTTGTATCTATGCCCTTGGGATCATCTGTGGTTACGAATATCATGTATCCGATGTGTGAAGTTTGGATTAGTAGGTTGCAGTTGGCGGTGGATTTGATTCTATTGGAGATGCATGATTCTGATGTGATCTTAAGCATGAATCGTCTGGCGAGTTATTATGCCAGTGTTGATTGATTTCATAAGCAAGTTCACTTCGCCATTTTGAGATGTGAACCGTTCTATTTCTAAGGCATGGTGCAGTAGCCTACAAAATTAGGAGTCATAGTATGTCAACCAAGGATATCCTGATAGTTAGCGAGTATGAAGATCTATTTCCTGAAGAATTGCCTGGGTTGCCACCCAATCGGAAGATTGAATTTGAGATTGAAGTTATACCTAGTTCGACACCGATCTAAAAAGCACCATATAGGATGGCGCCTGCCGAATTGAAGAAATTGAAACAACAGTTGCAGAAGCTTCTAGATAAAGGGTTTATTCGACTGAGTGTATCTCCTTAGGGTGCCCTGGTATTATTTGTCAAGAAGAAGGACGGATGGTTGCAGTTTTACATCGATTACCGAGAGTTGAACAAGATTACCGTCAAGAATAAATACCCATTGCTAAAAATTGATGACATGTTTGATCAATTGTAAGGAACGCAGATATTTTTCAATATTGATCTTCATTTGGGGTATCACCAGTTGAGAATCAATAAGGAGGATGTGGCAAAAATATCCCTTCAAACAAGGTACAGGCACAATGAATTTCTAGTTTTGCCTTTTGGGTTGTCAAATGCCCCCGTTGCTTTTACGGATTTGATGAATCAGGTATTTCGGTCCTATTTGGATAAATTTGTTATTGTGTTCATTGATGATATATTGATTTATTCAAGAAACTATGATGAGCACGATATGCATTTAAAGATTGCTCTTTAGACTCTTCAGGAAGAGAAATTGTATGCCAAGTTAAAGAAATGTGAATTTTGACTTGAAGAATTAGCATTCTTGGGTCATATTATATCGAAGGGAGGCATCTCTGTTGACACGAGAAAGATTAAAGTTGTTAATCAAAGCCGACCGTCAACGGTGACCAAAATTTGGAGTTTCCTTGGGATGACGAGTTGTTATTGGAGGTCCATCGAAAACTTCTCCGGGATTGCCATGCCCCTAACCCGGCTAACAAGGAAAGATATTAAGTTTATTTGGACAGATTAGTGTGAGCAAAATTTCCAAGAGTTGAAGGATCGATTAATATCCGCTCCAATCCTGATGATTCCAGAAGGATCCAGTGGATTTGATGTTTATTGTGATGCGAGCAAGGCAGGTTTGGGCTGTATTCTAATGCAGTGTGGAAAAATGACAGCCTATGGATCAAAGCAGCTAAAAGTTCATGAGAAAAATTACCCAACGCACGATTTGGAGCTAGCAGCGGTAATTTTTGCTTTAAAGATCTAGAGACATTATTTGTATGGCGAGAAATTTCTAGTGTATTCGAATCATAAGAGGTTCAAGTATTTATTTTCTCAGAAAGAGCTAAATATGAGGTAGAAGAGATGGATGAATTATCTAAAGGATTTTGATATTAAAATCCAGTATCAACCAGAAAAGAATAATGTGGTAGTAGATGCTCTAAGCTATCAAGTTATATTTGTGGCTCATTTGAGGATTAAAGATATGGAGACGTTGGAGTGCATGAAGCAATGTGATATCCTAAGGTATGCCTAAGGTAATCAGATGATTTTGTCATATTTTCAAATCCAGCCAAAAATATTCAAATAGATTAAGGAAGATCAAATGAGTAATTCGTTCTTAGCTAATATTGCTAGAGATTTGAGCCAAGACTCTAGAGTTGATTTTAATGTCCGTGCCAACGGAGTCTTGAGATTCTGAGATCAGATTTGTGTACCAAATATCGGTGGATTGAAGGAGAAAATTATGAATGAAGATCACCAGTCCAGGTATATGATCCACCCGAAGATTAATAAAATGTATCAGGTTCTAAATAGAATATTTTGGTGGAGGAATATGAAGAAGAAAATTATGGCTTTTGTGAAAAAATGTTTGATTTGCCTGCAGTTGAATACCGAGCATAAGAAGCCATCCAGTCTTTTGCAATCTTTGCCTATACCTAATTGGAAATGGGAAGACATATCCATGGATTTCATGTCAAGATTGCTAAGTATACATAGGAATCATGATGCTATTTGAGTGATTGTTGATCAGCTTACAAAATCGGTACATTTTCTAACCATTTGGGTTAATTATTCGAGAGACCGGTTAGCTCGGATGTGTATTAATGAGATAGTAAGATTTCATAGAGTTTCGATGACTATCATATCAGATCAAGACTCGCAATTTATCTCAAGATTTTAGAAAAGTTTGCACCGAGAATCAGGGACGGATTTAAAGTTTAGCACAACTTGTCACCCACAAACGAATAGGTAGTCTGAGAGCCACGGTGATGGAGTTGAAAGGTAATTGGGATGATCATTTAGTATTAGCGAAATTTACGTATAATAATAGTTACTAGGGAAGGATTGGGATTGCCCCTTTTGAAACGCTATATGGGAGGAAGTGGTGTTCACCTATTCATTGGAAAGAAACGGGTGATAAACGACTTATGGAGTCGAAGATTGTTAATAAGACGTCAAATAAAATCAAATTGATCTATGAAAAGTTGAAAGTGGCCTAGAGAAGACAGAAGAGCTACGCCGATCAGAGAAGGTCAAAGTTGAGATTTGAAGTCAAGATTTTGTCTTTTTGAATATGTCGTCATAGAATGGTGTATCCAGATTTGGGGTCAAAGGAAAGCTAAAATCGAGGTTTATTGGTCCATTCGAGATTTTTGAGAAAGTGAGAGAAATGGCTGATCAGTTGGCGTTGTCACAAAATGTGGAAGGGGTGCATAATATTTTTCACATTCGATACTTCGGAAGTATGTCTATGACCCTACTCATGTCATTGATTATGGGCTGATATCAATCAGCAAGGATTTGTCACACATTAAGGAACCAAGGCAAATTTTAGATCGTAGAAACCATGAGATTTGGAAGAAAATGATTCCTTTGGTCAAAATTTTATGGAGAAACCATTCACAAGAAGAGACCACGTGGGAGCACGAAGACGAGATTTTGGACAAGTATCTTCATTTATTCTCTTGATTATGTAACCCTTTTTAAATTTTGAGGATGATATTTTTATAAGGAGGAGAGGATTGCAAGGATCGTACTTTTAATTTTTGATAATTATTATTAAATAAGATTATATAATCAAAATTGAGGTCGTCGGATGTGGAAAGTGTTGAAAGAATCAATGTTTGGGGTCGAAATCGAGACACGCCCAAGGTACGCCCGAAGAGCTGTGGGCACATTTTTCTATGGCTCCGCGCCCGAGGCATGCTCGAGTGTGGAAATCAGTAGTGTGGCACCCAATAAGCGTGATTTCCAATATGTTCATGCCCAATCTGCGCTCGACCAATACTCAAGCTACGAAATGCTTAAAACCCTTACCTACTTCCTTTTTTGCCATTTTCGCATGATTGTTGCAGAAAAGAGAGAGAGAGAGAGAGAGGCAAAGGTGAAGGGAAGAGAGGAAATAGAAAGAGAAGGAGAGGCCCCAAAAGCTTGAATCTAGGTGATCTGAATAAGAAAACAAATAAGTCAAGTCAATACAAGTGCACTCTAAGTTTCCTTTTTCAGTTGTTATTGTTTATTCCATTTTATTTTGAGTATTATTATCCTAATACTCATCCTGGTTAAGCTTTTGCTGCGAAAACATGAAACATGTGCATATTTGTTGCTTTACTATGCTTTTATAACAAGATTTGTCGAAAACTCCTATTCATTAGCTTGTATCTCAAATATGCATATTATGGAACTTTTCTCTCCACGTTTAGAGGCTTAAAATTTTATTTCCACAAAGTTGTATTTCAAGTTTATGATTTTTAAATTATTTCATGTCATTTATGCATGCTCAAAATATACTATGTATTTAATTTTATATAGCATACTCCTTACCATTCTAGTATTTTGTCTTATCTGTATTATCAATGGGTTTACATGACTAAGAAATTTGCCATGATAAAAATGTGTAAGCCCTATGAAAAAGAATTTTTGGGAGAATATTCTACAATTATGTTAAAAACTTATAAACTATCTCCAAAAGGATAAGAACCAATAGTGTATGAAGTTAAGTGCAGAATTTTCTAAGAAGTTAATAAGTTAATAAATTGGAAAAATTGTTCTACACAAAGTATATTTCCACATGCATTAGTATATTATAATGGAAGATTATTATTTGTTGAGGGCCACTTTGCGGTTAAGGTGCCGTCTATAGGATTATATATAGATGACCCGCCTTTGGGTCATAAATAGAAGGAGAAAGCTTTTGATTTTATAGAAGCAAATACAATCTAGGTTTTGATCAACCGCTCTTTTAGCTAGTAAGGCGTATTGGCCTTGGTCCCCAAAGAAAAATAAGTTTTCAGCATGATTTCACAAGTAAGAAAATGAAAAAATAAGAAAAAGAATTTGGAATGTATTACGAAAGTATTTTCTAATCATGTTTTATAACTATCCATTCGTCCCTATTCATTCTGATATGTACTATTATATTTTAAGTATAAATTATATATATTCTTTAATATGTATATATACTTTGTTAAGTATTTGACTCACTTCCTTACTATTTTTGTCAACTATTCAGATGATCCGCACGAGTTTATACTTGATAAGTAAGAATGAAGAATTGGTGCTTAGTTTTATGTCTTGTGGATTTCCTATATGTATTTAGACATCATCTTTTATAGTTTGATACGTTAGTTGTTCTTATATAAACCGAAGCGTTTGATGTATGTATTATTATATAATTAGGATGGCTGATGTATGTTTTGGGTTAAAACCTAACATATCTGGATTATGTAAATACTTCCGCAGGTCTGAAGGCATTTGTAAGCACTTTCCCGATTTAGGTCTGGCAAGGTAAATTATTTTGGTTTGTTGTTGGAGCCACGAGGTTGTAGCATGTTGTTGTGGATCCTGTGTATGTTGATATACATTTATTAAATCATACTTAGTAGATTATCTACTATTAGAATTAAGTTAATGATAGATTTGAGAGGCATTCCATCACAAATACCTTCTAGAATTTTCTTCAATGATGAGAAGGTTATTCAACCTAATTCTCTTATATATCTTTTGATCCGAGGGAATTATACATATGTACTTTGACTAACTTAATTGTTGGTAATCGTTTACATTCAATATACAAATAATATTAGGTCTTATGTTTGGTGAATTAATTTACATAAATTTTTAATAAGAAATCCAACAGTCTCATATTGATATAATATATTCAAGTTATCTATATATATTAAATTTAAAGAAAAGTTGATGATTTAAAATCCAATTATTGTACAAATAAAAAATTAAGAATTATGTAAATAGAAGATTTAATTGATGACTTCATTCTGATGGCTCATGTGAAATATAATATGACGACAGGATAGAAAAGATATTAATTGCATGTAAAGGAATCTCATAATTAATTTCTAATTTCTAATTTTTTGGGGTCAATTACGGTCTATTGATGGACATAATTTAATTTATAAAAGCCCAATAATCAAAATTTATAGTCATAAAATAATTATTCAAAAATAAATTTATTAGTTTTTATCCTATGACTACGAAATGAGATCCCTAAGGATCCCATATTAAATTACAACATATGATTTATTTGAAAGATATAAATAAAGAGCCTTGTGTTCGACATCATAATATTTCTTTCATTCCTCTTCTAAAAATATTTCTCAAGAGAAAAAGGAAAATTTTATAAAAGAGAATGAGGCGAAGAAACTAGATAATAATCTGAAAACTTCTTCAAGGTTACAAGATATGAATTTCTTAGGAGGCAACACACATGAATTGCTTATAGTGAGATTAAAAAAATAATCTTAAAAGTTTTGAAATCGTTGTTATGAATTTAGTTCTTAAACTAAAAATGACTCCAAGGAATCTACATTAGAGAGATGGCCCGATGATGTAAAACATGGATGTGTAACGAAATGAATGAGTTGCGTTGTGCACTTATTCTCTCTCTCTCTCTCTCTTGTCTCTATCTCATTTTTTTCTTTAGAAGTTCCTCTTCCTTTCAAATTCACTTTTTCTTCACAATTTACCTTAATTTTTTTTTGTTATAATCGTGGTTTTCTATCGAAAATCATCACAAAGTTGTTCGTCTTCACCTTGAGTCACTACAACAATATTAATCTTTAGTGACAAAATAATGTGACACTAAAGATTATAAATTTGTCAGTAAAATTTTTAGTGACAAAATATTAATTTATCACTAAATTGTCACTAAAAATTTGTCACAAAACCTTCAATGACAAATTTTTATTTTGTCACTAAAGAAATTCTTTAGTGACAAAATATTAATTTGTCACTAAATTGTCACTAAACATTTGTCACAAAATCTTTAGTGACAAATTTTTATTTTGTCACTAAAGAAATTCTTTAGCGACATTTTAATTTTGTCACTAAATAATATTTATTAGTGACAAAATAATTTTGTCACTAAAATACATTTAAAATTTGTTATTAAATATTATATTTAATAGCAAATAATTATTATAAAAAGTATATAATATTATATTTAATTTATATACTTTAATTGGCAAAAATTTAACACAAATATCAAATTGATTTCAACACAAATATCAAATTGGTATGTATATTGTTTTAGAAAAATAAGCTATTCGTTTATGCAGCATGCACGTAAGGAGGTAGATAATAGCACAGTAGTACTACCACAACATACAGCAAATGAAATCCACTTTCAGCTGAGATAAATCTTATGGCACTTTGCGTCCAAATAGAGTTCACTGTCTCAAATCTGCCATTATTTCGCTCGAGCTAAAATTATTCCTTGTCCCCCTATTGGCTTGATCAATCTGCCATCCGAACATCACCTCTGCAGTTATTACTCGTTGCCTACCAAAAATATCCATAAATGGAGACAAATCAGGGGAGAATTTCATGTGTTGAAAAATGCAAAATAGGGAGCAGATATGGGTGGGGATGGCTGTTGCAGTTCCCTCCTTTAATTCACCCAGTAAACTTAAACCCATTCTTTTTCTTCAACTCGCTGTTGCAAGGGATTTCCAACTGCTTCAACGGGAATTCATCCTTACCAGGAAGGGGAAGGAATAGAGTGGCTTTAAGGAATTCTTTAGACCCCTTTGTCACGCTCCATGCCCTTGTATATATTTATCAAAAGTTTCTCTTTGTTTTTCTTTTATATTCCTCAAGTCTTACATTAAATTTATTGAGACCTGGGTATGAGTGTCTTACCAATTCAAATTTACCAATGGCCCCTCATGCACCTATCTGCAAGCATTTACATCTCTCACATTTAACCCCCATGTATAGTGTCTTGGTAGCTATTTTTGCAGGGTATATACCAGCTTTTAAATCATACTACTGTTGAACATTCTCTCGGAGGATTTTCATTTGGTGGAGAAGCATGCCAATTTCGACCAGGAGTGGATCCCAGAACGTGTTGTCCATGCCAGGGGAGCCAGTGCTAAGGGGTTTTTGAGGTCATCCATGATGTTTCTAACCTTACATGCGCTGATTTCCTATGAGCCCTGTTACAATTATTCATTTCTCTACTGTTATCCCTGAGTGTGGCAGCCACTACGAAAGCAAAACCTAATGCTCAAATGGTCAATTTTAACTAGCAAATTCAATGTCACATAGGCCAATGCAGCTGCTAAATCTCTCTTGCTATCAAGTTTCCACTTTTCCTATACCCTATGTGCACAAAGTCATCTGAAGTCTTATAGCATCAAGTCAAACAAATAGTATGGAAGCTCTCCACGATGTGCTTAATTGCAAGTCATACAATAAACCTTGCCAAATGTAACAATAGCCATATGATTCAACTGCTAGAAACTGTGTTGCCAGAATTGGGCCAATGAGCATCTACTCAGCTAGTGAAACACTACATTCCCGATGTTCATGTATCTTCAGGAGGGAGAACACAATAAAGGAAGACACTACATGAACATGATTTATTATTTTTAATAAAAATTCAATTTAGCTCTTATAAACCTCTCTGTTATAAGAGCTGACAGTTACCTATTTCATGTCCCTCTACAAACCCAAAATAATTAAAAATTATTCTAGAAAGCTAGCTGCTAATGGTATCAATCAAAATGGAAAAAATATATATTAAAAGAATTATACAAAATGAGAGTAAAAATGAGAAATCTGAATTAGTAAAAGTATTGTGAGATCCCGAAATCAAAAAGACTTAAGATCGGAATAAAATAGTGCTACTGAAAATTGGAGTGGCCTTGCACCACTAGAAGGTCGAACCACTTCATGGAAGTGCAAGAGGTCGAAGTGAATAATAAGAGAAATTTGACTGAATTTGAAGAGTTGACCAGATTTGAAGAGTTGACCAAATTTGAATAAAGGTTGGCCGGATTTGAATAGGGTTGATCGAAATTTACATTAAGTTGACCGGCAAGGAGTGAAACGTTGGCAAGAAAATGGCTTAATAATGAGCAGTTGGCCTGAATAAACTAATGGCAACTAAAGACAAAAGTAAACTTTATTATTTAGTTAAAATCCAACTGGGCGGCGACCAAATGGAGTAAGTAAACTAACCTAATTACTCTCACCTACCCTCTGAAAAAAAGTACCAAACAAGTGACTTACCCTCACTTACTCCACCTACTCCCTCCTCTTTATATATCAGGCTCTAGTTGAGGGATGAGTGTGAGTTTCTGGCACGAATGAAGAATAAGGAGCGAAGAAGGAGCAAAGAACTTTGAGGCAGCTAGAGTGGGCAGTCAGGCAAGTGTACCTCGGACGCTACTCTTTAAGTTATATTTTTTAAGAATATTGCTAAGTGTACCCCAGTTTTAAAAGTTAATGCTTTAAGAACTCCCATTTCTAAGTCCAGTTTTAAGAAAAACTACTAGTGTTTCTCCTTCTGATTCAAAATGCTTACCATCTTAAAGTTACTACATAAGTTGTATTTACGGTATGATGAATTTCATGGTTAGATCATGTTCTCCGTTTTCCACCTTTTGTTTCCTGCTTAAACTGAAATTGCATAAAATTCGGACTAAAAAATAAAATCGGCATTGTAAGCATCATTGCATGATAAAATCAGAATCGGCCTGCCTGTACAATCTGAACCGGCCTACCCTTGTGAAAATCATAATCGGCCTACTTGTATGATAAATCTGAACCGGCTTACCCTTGTCAAAATCAGAATCGGCCTACTTGCATGCTAAATCTTAATCGGCTTATCCTTGATAAAATCAAAATCGGCCCCTTTGCATGTTAAAATCGAAATCAGCCCCTTGCATGATAAAATCGAAATCGGCCTTTGCATGTTAAAATCGAAATTAGCCTTTGCATGTTTAAAATCAAAATCGGCCCCTTTTGCATGATAACAATGAAACCGGTCCCCTTAAGCCTAAAACAAGATCGACCTTCCCTTAATGTAAAAAGAGGTCCGGCCTCCACCCTTGGACAAAGTCCAAACCGGCTCTCCCTTGAGTGGTGAAACAAGTCCGGCCACCTTAAGAATCACAACCGGCTTTTGTGTGAGAAGAGAATCAAGACTAGCCACCCTTTTTAAATCAAGACCGGCCCTCCCTTAAGCATTGAATCAAGTCCGGCCTTGTGTGAGATGAAATCATAACCGGTCCCTTTGCATGAAAAATCAAGTTCGGCCTTTGCATGAAATCAAGTTCGGTCTTGCATGTTGAAAACAAGTTCGGCCTCCCTTGAATGATAAATCAACTTCGGTCTCCCTTGAATAATAAATCAACTTCAGCCTCCCTTGAATGACAAATCAAGTCCGGCCCTCCCCTTTGCATGAAATCAAGTTCGGCCTCCCTTGAATGAGAAATCAAGTTCGATTTTGCATGATAAAATCAAGTCCGGCCCTCCCCTTTGCATGATGAATCAAGTCCGGCCCCTTTTGCATAATGAAATCAAGTTCGGCCATGTGTGCCTTATATTTAGAACCGCCCTCAAGGAGAAACCCAAATTGGCCTTAACATGAAATCACAACTGGCCAACTTTATATTATGAAAATGAAATCGGCTCCCTTGATGTGAAAAGAGCTCCGGCCCTTCCTTGATGAAAATCTAAACCGGCCACTTCAAGCATGAAAATCTAAACCGGTCACTTTAAGCATGGAATCTAAACCGGCTCTCCTTTGTAAGAAAATAAAACCGGCCTTCCTGTGTAAGAAAATGTAACCGGCCTTGTATCGTATTTTGAAACCGATTTAAAGTATATGATTTTTGAACTAAGTTCTGTGATTTAAAACCGACTTGAAGTATACGATTTTTGAACCGGCTTTAAGATATCTGTACACAATCTCTGAATGGTTAATAGTGATATTTCTGACTGATACTGAAAATGGCTTTTAGTAAACGATAAGAAGAAAATGTTTCTGTTCCATTATTATGGACCCAGAACTGATATGCAGTCATGTTAGGTTCTCCGGCATGCCTTAGAACGTTATGGTGGTAATCGAGGATAATTCTGTCCATCGAGTTATATGTGGTCCGCCTCTCCTCAGTGCGTTATAATAGGAGGGTAGCTTCTGTTCTGTTCTGGCCTGCCCCCTTGGATTGGGGAAGGATTACATGAGGTGGGATCATCCATTCTGTTCTGTTTAATGCCATTGATTGTGGGAAGATGTATACAATCTATCCTCGATTATTCGCCCCCTCTGCTAGTAGGGTCTACTGGTAAGGTCCTTTACTGATAAAGATGAGATTTCTGTCAAATATGGAGGTAAGACCGACTTCTACTTTCTGAAACACGAGTACAATGATTTCTAATTTCCGAAGCTTGATCATTTCTATTTTATGCCTGTATCGTGATTCTACTTCCTTATGACATTTATTTTAAACGGTATTTGTTTTATTGAGTTCTGTTCTGCATATATATTTTACTGTATACCTGCATGTATCTTGCTGGGCCTCGGCTCACTGTTTTACTGTTTTTCCCCCTCCAGAGAAGACTGTAGAGTTGTGCAAGACGAGAAAGACTAGAGCTCTGTTTAAGAGATTTTAATGATTCCGAAGCATACTTTGAAGTTACCACAGAAGAAGCAGTTGATGTAATGATCTAAATAGATGTATTTTTGAAATTGGATCCTTGTGCCTATGTGCGCATGAATGAATTTTATGGGAAGGAGTTTAAATGTTTTGACAGGTTATTAGATTTACTTCCGCTACATGTTTTATGGATAACGTGTGTAGGTCCTAGATGGCATCTATGATCCTGTGTTTGCATATTGTGATGTAGCTAGACCAGCTGTGTGCATGTATTGAGTTACGGTACATGCTATTTATTCCTGTTCTGACTGACAGATTCAAAAAAATATATGTTCTTTCACAAGTGTTTTGAATATAATTAAATACAACATACCTAAAAATAGAAAAATGGGTTTAGGAATAACACCCTTTTTTCTTCATGCAGATACTTTGATTAACACTCTGATTCTCGCTACTCAGCCTCACAATGTTAGTTTGCCAAGATCTTGACACTTTGCCTAAAATATTATCAGATCAAAATAATTCACACAGCTCAAATGCTACCAAGTAACATTGTGATTCACACATTAATCACTCAATCAGATAAAAAAAGATAGCAATTAACTAATTTACATATTAAGCACTCAAAATTTAAAATTTACAACCTAAACTTGAATTTGCATGTATGCCTCATTTGAATACTAAGATCATCGGATCTGGTCTTTTATTTTTTTGAATGTTCGGCTGTTATAAACAATGAGTTATTTTTCAAATAATTCTAATATGTAATCTGAGATATCTCAATATAATCTAATCATGTTCGAGAATAAACTAAACAAATATAGGAAATAATATTTCAAATAACTCTAACCTCCACTTGTTTTAGCACACGATCGGTCAAGGAAGAGAAAGCCAGCTGGCCTTTTAAGACTTTAGATTGGCTCGTAGTTCTGCTAGTAGGCCCACTAGATTAATCACAAGTTCGCTTCCTGTTCTTGTCAAACAGCCTTGCAACTTCTGCCTTGATGAATAACATGTAAAGTGCACAGTCAAGTCATAATAAAATTTGGAATGGAAATCCAAAAGTTGAATATGGACATGTACAATACTTACAATATCATGAACTCCCATTCCTATATGAACTTTTGATTTGTTTGCTTGGAAGATTGTAGTTCTTTTTTATTCAGAAGGCAACTACTCAGATTACCTGAAGCTTAAATAATGAGCCGCCATCCGCTCCTTCGACACTTTTATCATTCATTTGGTTAATTGCATTCTCCAAGTCCTGCAAACAATTACTAGTAATGTAAGATATGGTTTGGGTGGGGTGTAAATCTGCCCACCCATTGTAAACAATGGGTTAATACAAAGAGCTTCCAAGCAAAATAATGAATAGAGAGCATTAATGCCATTTTTCATTGTAAACAATTAAAAGCATAATAAGAAACGTTAGCTATAAACTTACCGTTTTTTTAGTTTGCATTGTACATAATTCTTCTTTAATCAAAGATCGCATATCAGAATATATATCAGCTTTCAACTCGACATGTAATTTAGAACGAATCTCGATTTCTTTTTGATTTAGCAGATCTGCTAACCGTCGTTGTACTTCAGCCTCAATCCGAGCATTAATGTCATTTTCTAGGCATATTGGCATCTTACAACAAATTTCTAAATAGTTATTGTCATTTCTAGTTGGCCGAGGACCTTCTCCCATCCCTCATGTATGTAGACTTACATCCAAGAACAATTGAAAAAACATCCTCTGCCATCAAGTTGTCAGCACCATTTTGTTTAACCTGAGTCTCGTGTAATTCTAACAGCTTCTGATATGCATATTCCGACTCATTATCAACCCAATTTCCATCTTTTCGTTTCTTTTCTTTTACAAATAATTTCAAGTATTCTGTAGGCTCGATCGATTCTTCTCAATATGAATGTTGGTCGCTTCGTTGTTTGTAAATTTTCAAGTGTTAGAAAATAACAAAAGATTTCATATATTAAAGATCGCTATTACCATCTAATGCAAAGTACGTGCAATAGATTTTGTGCCAATACAGCTCATCATTCTCTATTTACTTCTATTCTTTGAATTATTTTCACTCATATGCTGCATTTGAAACAATAAATAACATTAGTCATCTGAGTACATATATATGTCTAGGAACCAGCACAAAGCATTTGTATTTATTAAGTAGTATTATTAAATAAAGAATGATATACTTACTCGAAACTTTTGACTTCCCCAATATTCTAGAACCAACCATTTCCATTGCTTAATAAGAGCCGGTTTCGATTTTACCATGCGAAGGGGCAGATTTCGATTTCAATGAAGTGGAGGCCGGTTTCATTTTCATCAAGAGGGGAGGCCGATCTTGCTTTCATGCAAAGGGAACCGGTTGTGATTTCATGAAGTGGAGGCCGGTTTCATTTTCTTACAAAGGAAGGCTGGTTTTGTTTTCTTACTTAGGAATGCCGGTTTAGGTTTTTATGCCTAAAGTGGCCAGTTCAGATTTTCATTAGGGAAGGGCCGGAGCTCTTTTCACATCAAGGGAAGCCGGTTTCATTTTCACCTTACAAGGCCGGTCTTGTTTGCATTACAAGGGAAGGTCGGTTTGGTTCATCACTCAACGCTGGTTTAGATTATCACCTCACAAGGCCGGTTGTGATTTCTTGGTATGGGAGAGCAGGACTTGACTTTCTTCACACACAAGGCCGGTTTTGATTTCATGAGAAGGGAGGGCCACACTTGACTTTCTTCACACAAAAGGCCGGTTGTGATTTTCATCACACAAAAGGCCGGTTGTGATTTCTTGGTATGGGAGAGCAGGACTTGACTTTCTTCACACACAAGGCCGGTTTCGATTTCATGAGAAGGGAGGGCCACACTTGACTTTCTTCACACAAAAGGCCGGTTGTGATTTTCATCATACAAAAGGCCGGTTATGATTTCTTGGTATGGGAGAGCAGGACTTGACTTTCTTCACACACAAGGCCGGTTTTGATTTCATGAGAAGGGAGGGCCACACTTGACTTTCTTCACACAAAAGGCCGGTTGTGATTTTCATCACACAAAAGGCCGGTTGTGATTTCTTGGTATGGGAGAGCAGGACTTGACTTTCTTCACACACAAGGCCGGTTTGATTTCATGAGAAGGAGGGCCACACTTGACTTTCTTCACACAAAAAGGCCGGTTGTGATTTTCATCATACAAAAGGCCGGTTATAATTTCTTGGTATGGGAGAGCAGGACTTGACTTTCTTCACACACAAGGCCGGTTTTGATTTCATGAGAAGGGAGGGCCACACTTGACTTTCTTCACACAAAAGGCCGGTTGTGATTTCTTGGTATGGGAGAGCAGGACTTGACTTTCTTCACACACAAGGCCGGTTTTGATTTCATGAGAAGGGAGGGCCACACTTGACTTTCTTCACACAAAAGGCCGGTTGTGATTTTCATCATACAAAAGGCCGGTTATGATTTCTTGGTATGGGAGAGCAGGACTTGACTTTCTTCACACACAAGGCCGGTTTTGATTTCATGAGAAGGGAGGGCCACACTTGACTTTCTTCACACAAAAGGCCGGTTGTGATTTTCATCACACAAAAGGCCGGTTGTGATTTCTTGGTATGAGAGAGCAGGACTTGACTTTCTTCACACACAAGGCCGAATTTTGATTTCATGAGAAGGGAGGGCCACACTTGACTTTCTTCACACAAAAGGCCGGTTGTGATTTTCATCATACAAAAGGCCGGTTATGATTTCTTGGTATGGGAGAGCAGGACTTGACTTTCTTCACACACAAGGCCGGTTTTGATTTCATGAGAAGGGAGGGCCACACTTGACTTTCTTCACACAAAAGGCCAGTTGTGATTTTCATCACACAAAAGGCCGGTTGTGATTTTCAACACACAAGAGGCCGGTTTGGATTTTATGGAGAAGGGAGGCCGGACTTCATTTTCTTCACACGAGGGCGGTTGTGATTTTTATCACACAAGAGGCCGGTTTGGATTTTTCTTTTTGGAAGAGGCCGGTTTGGATTTTATATCAAATATGACTCGATATAAAAGTATGAAATGAACGAACAATATTTTACACATTATGAGTTATATCAACTTCCGCATCAAATTATTCATTTCTGTGAACAATATGTCATCCTTGTGCACTTTTCAAACAATATAAGAAACATTGATATAAATGATGAATATGAATCTGTGAATAAATAAAAACAATGAAAACAGAAGCAATGTCGACATAAACATGATGAACTCGTAAAATCTGTGAATAAACAAAAATAGTGAACAAATAAATCTCGACAATATAAAAAATCAAGGAGATATCTTCAACCTCAACACACAATCGAGTCAAAACATTGTGAAACAGAGTGATATAGGAATGGGAGATACCAAAATCAAAGTACCGTGAGATAGGAAGTGTCGATTTGATGAACAATTCGTCGATTGCGAACTTCTACAAGTGATTTGCTACGAGATAATGGACAAATTTGTCGATTGTGAAGGAAAACGGCCGATTGAACCCGCGAGATTGAAAAATGCGAGATTTGTTTGCAGAAGAGCTCGAGTGGTTTAGGGTTTTTGGTAAAGTGAACAGAGAGACGTAGAGAGAGAGAGGCGTGAGTGGAGTGTATTTTGTATGGCGTGGAGAGAGGGCAGTGTGAGTGGAGCGAGTTTTGTATTTGGTGAAGGAGTGGGATTTTGTTAAAATATATTTTTAACAGTATAAAATTTATTTTTCGTTAAAATTCTATTCTTCACAGTATTTAATAAATTGCACTGGAGTTAAAATTTGTTAAAATTTATTAAATTAACAGTATTTAATAAATTTTATCAGAATAAAATTTATTAAAATTTTTAAATATTTAATATATTTTTTATAATGAGTGACATTATATTTTTTTTCACTCTTATTTTTATTACTTATTATTAATTATTTTATTTTTTATAAAATTATTTTTATTTTCTCTTAATATTTAGTGACAAAATTATATATGTGTCACTAAATTATATATTTGAATTATTAATAGTGACAAAAATATATTTGTCACTAATTTTTCATCACTCAATATTAGTTTTTTTGTAGTGAGTCTTGAATTTGCCTCTTGTATTACCATTTTCCACCACAAACACTAGCAATGCTGCAATTCTGAGGTCAACTCTGTTGATCTACCGATCTGCTGCAACTTTCTGCTGTCCAACAATTCTTCCAGAGCCAGCATCAACATTAAAACCATCAGACATTCTTAAGCTTGGTCTGTAACAGATTTGGCCTTAGAGAATCAAAATTCTACTGCCCACAATATATTCAACTAGGTCAAAGCATGCAATAATCCAGACTCCTGATTTCCGTTATGTGCTGCACTTGCTGTTCAGCCACAAGTCTAGCTGATTCTACAATTCTTTGCTTTGCATTGTGTTATTACTGTTGTTATTGCTGATCAGGCTGCTTCTGCAATTTATTTTTTTTGCAATTCTTTTCCAAAAAACAAACTACGTTGCAACTTAACATCCTGCAACTACTGTTACTACAGCAGTTATTCAACATCTTGCAATAACTGAATCCAGCCAATCGTTCGTCAGTTTCAAATTCAGATCCTGGTAGTCATGATATCCGCATTTCAGAAGTTGCATTAGGGCAGCATTGCTTAAAAATATCTTGCAACAAGATTTTGTAGGATTCTGATTTATTCTCCTTATGTTCTGTTCATGTTAATCACTGACTAATCCTGCAACGACTCCAAACCTAAATGATAAATTTCCTTCGTGTTCTGAAATGGGTTGCTTAGTCTTCAATAAAGTAGTGCCACCAATTCCAGCAGCAGTTTATGAAATTTTTGTTCTTCTTTTTCGTAAGCTAATTTTGAAATCCAAGGTCTTGCATCCCAGCTTCGTGTTGATATGAATTACTCAAGTAAAAAAACTACACTGTTTTTTCCTCAGTATGCAACGTCGCATTTTAATCCTGTTGTGTTGTTACCATGCATATCTTCTGTACAAAAAGTGAGCAAGGACTAAATATTTGAACATGCTTTGAAATTTAAAACGTTAAAATTTAATACAAAAGAGAGTGTACAAAATTACATCAGAAAAAAACACACACACACAGGAACAACTTTATAAACACTAAGAATGAGAAAATAAGTTTTATTTTATTTGTGTGAATTATTATATTTACTATTTTGACTGGATGAGGCTAGTTACCGTATCCATTATAATTATAGTGGACAGTTTTCCAACCATGTCCCATATTTTTCCAAGCAATTTTGAAGATTTTTCATGTACATTTTTGGTGTTTTATTTATAATATCCCAATATTTTGAGTTGAACGTTTTAAGTTAAGATCAATAAAAATTATTAATTATAGATATATTAAAAATAAGTTCTTTTTAAAGTTAATATTACAAAATCGAGTTAAACTGACTTTCAAATAAATTGAGATATATCCTTAAAATAAAATCATTTTCTATGCAAATTAACAAATTGGTTTCAATCAAATATTTCAGTATTAGAAATAAATATTGTATTCAAACATATTCTTTAAATTAATAACACCACATTATTAGTAATAATAATTATTATTATAAGAATAAAATAATAATATATAAATAAATAAAATAAGTAAATGAATATCACCCCTTCTGGATCATTCTTCACCTTCCTCTCAACAAACCCTTCGCCCCATTTCTCTCTCCCGCCCATTTCGTTTTATCTCGAATCTTCTAGCTCCTCATGGTTTCAACCAACGCTTCTCATTCCCGATCCTTCCCTTCTCCAGTGTTGGCGCAAAATGGAAGACACGGTGGTCGAGTGGACGGATCACTCGGATAGTAATAAAACAGAGCTCTCGGACAGACGGCCAAAAGTATATATAGAATAAACGAGAGAAACACACACGAGATTTTTAACGTGGAAAGACCCTTCTCCAACTAAGAAAAAACCACCAAAGAATGCACTATAAATAATTAATTGTTTACAAGAATGTTAGCTACACAAAGCCCAAACAAAAAAAAAACAACCACAAGTGTATATTTCTCAATCTCTCTCTAAAAAATGTGTCTCTCTTTCTATCTTTACAACAAGGCTTGCCCACAACTCTTCCAAAGCATGCTCCAAGTGATTGCCTCTCACACTTCACGGCACTCCTTACTCCAGCAAGGGCACAAGCCTTATATATATATACACATGAGGCCTAGTGGTCGGCCAGCCACCCTAGTAGTAGGGTGGTAGGATTACGCCTCCTAGGCCTGCCATGGCAGGCACACGCCCCGCGTGCTAAAGTGGCAGGCCTGACACCCTTAAAAGTTGTAGCCGCCTCAACCTCCAACCAGAGTGGGTCAACTGCCCACCTGCCAAACGCGGCTACAACAGGCCTATAAAGAGATAGAGAGTCAACGCCTAGGCTTTCAGAATTATCGTCCATGTCCTCAGCTACCTCTCAGACATGTCTCCTTCAACGAGTCCTCGTCCGTCTTGACAGGCTTCTCGGACCACTCCAAAAGTCAGCATTCATTTTTTCCTTTTGAGTCCACGGATAAAAATACCACGAAGGGAGTGACCCCAACAAACTTTCCCTCACGACCGAGTGGGAGTGAAGTTAGTTAGACTGGCAACGTCACAACAAGCTTCCAGCTTTCCCTTTGGCAAAACTTTAGTCAACATGTCCGAGCCATTGTCATCTGATCGAACATTTCCAATTGATAGCTGCCCATCATCAAAAACATCTCTCACCCAATGATATCGCACGTCAATGTGCTTTGACCTGGAATGGAATGATGAGTTTTTGCACAAGTGAATGGAACTTTGGCTATCACAAAGGACCTCGTACGTTTCTTGCCTTAGACCCAACTCTTGGATGAACCTTTACATCCAAAGTATTTCTTTACAAGCCTCGGTCACGGCAATGAACTCTACCTCCGTTGTCGAGAGAGCGATGCATTTCTGTAACCGACTTCCAGGAGACTGTCCCTCCGGCAAATTTTACCAAGTATCCGGACGTTGATTTTCGAGAATCAACTTCCCCGGCCATATGGGCGTCCGTGTACCCAACCAGCTGAAGCTTCTCTCCTCCAAACTACAAACCCATCTTCGAAGTCCCACAAAGATATCTGAAAATCCACTTTACCGTGGACCAATGCTCCATCCCAGGGTTTGAGAGAAAACGGCTCACAAGACCAACCGCATGAGCAATGTCCGGCTGCGTATATACAGCCATGTACATTAGATTACCAACGGTCGAGGAGTACGGAATCTTGCTCATACGTGCCTTCTCAATGTCCGAGGACGGACACTGCTACTTGCTCAACCTAAAATGGTTAGCCATAGGGGTATTGACAGGCTTGGAGCTTTCCATGTTGAATCGCTAAAGCACCTTTTCAATATAGCCTTCCTGGGACAACCAGAACTTCTTGTCCCCTCGGTCGCGAAATATTCTGATCCCCAGAATTTGTTTCGTCGGTCCGAGGTCCTTCATGGCGAAAGACTGCCCCAGTTGCTCTTTCAGCTCTTTGATTTGAGCACTATTCTGTCCGACTATCAGCATGTCGTCCACATAAAGGAGGACGATGACGAAGTCATTTTTTAAAAATCTCTGGACAAAGACACAGTGGTTGGAAGTAGTCTTATGGTATCCTTGTCCGACCATGACAGACTCAAACTTTCGTAACCACTGTCTCGGAGCTTGCTTCAGCCCGTACAAGCTCTTCTTCAAACGATAGACCAGTACTTCCTTCCCCTTGACTTCAAAACCATCTGATTACTCCATGTAGATCTCCTCCTCAAGATCTCCATGAAGAAATGCTGTCCGGACGTCCAGTTGCTCAATCTCCAGATCCAAAGCTGCTACCAGTCCGAGTACCACACAGACCGAGGACATCTTCACAACATGTGCAAAAATTTCATCAAAGTCAACACCTTTGCATTGACTGAAGCCCTTCACCACAAGTCGTGCCTTGTGTCTTGGCTTGCACCTGTCCTCGGTCATCTTCAGTCGGAAGACCCACTTGTTCTTCAGGGCCTTCTTCCCTTTGGGCAGCTTAACCAACTCAAAGGTATGGTTCTCATGGAGAGAGGTCATTTCTTCCTTCATGGCCTCAAACCATTTATCCTTCTGAGCGCTACACATGGCCTCACCGAAATCTTCAGGTTCTCCAGCATCAATGAGGAGGACGTACTCACTTGTTGGCAGGTGGACGGACAGACGTCTCTCCTTGGAAGACCGTCTCACAGGGGCCACCTCGGCCTTTTAAGGGGCCAGATCTTCAACCTGATTCTCCTGAGGCGTTGGAACCGCCTCAACATGGTTGCCTGCCATTCTTGGTCCGCCGACATCGGACTCAAGAGGCACTGGACAGCAGCTTCAACATCAACTCTATCCGTCCAGGAAGTATTAGGTTGACACTTCTTCTCTTTCCCAATGTTCTCGATGGTCACTTCCTTAACGAAGACCACATCTCAAGACCGGACCAGCTTCTTTTCTATTAGGTCATAGAATCTATACCCAAGTTCGTCCTTGCCATAGCCCAGAAAGACACATTGCTTTGTCTTTGGCTCTAGCTTGCTTCTCTCATCTCTCGGAACATGAACAAAGGCCTTGCAGCCAAATGTCCGAAGATGGCTATAAGCTGGTTCCTTCCTGGTCCAAATCCTTTCTGGGACTTCTCCATCCAAAGGCTTACTGGGCGACCGGTTGATCATGTGGGCGGCCACCTTCAAGGTCTCGGCCCAAAAAGATCCTGGAAGCCTGGCCTCGGACAATAAGTACCTGACCCTTTCTATCAGGGTGCGATTCATCCTCTCGGCTACGCCGTTTAACTGTGGCATTTTCAATAGAGTCCTTTGATATTTGATGCTGTGAGCTCTGCAATAGGCATCAAAGGTCCCAATGTACTCTCCACCGTTGTCGCTCCGGACGGCCTTCAACTTCCTCGCGGTCTCATGCTCAATGAGGACATGAAACTGCTCAAAGATTCTCGTGACTTGATCCTTGGTCTTGAGCAGGAACACCCACAGCTTCCTCAAGCAATCGTCAATAAATGAGACAAAATACTGTGCTCCTCCAAAAGACCTTTCCAGGAGGGGACCACACAATCTGTGTGGATGAGCTCTAGGACCTCGGACCTTTAGGAAGATGCGTCTCCCTAGAAGGAGACTCTCCGTTGCTTCCCCGCCATGCAGTGAGAGCAAGTCCTCGGCCTTTCTTCATCCAACTTTAGGATGAGACCCTTCTTAGCCAGATGACTCATGCCCCTCTCACTCATGTGTCCGAGCCTTTTCTGCCACAGACCCGAGGACTCCACACACTTATGGCATTCACCTCTGCCACCTCGGTCGTGGCTTTCATCACATAAAGGCCTGAGGTCTTTCCTCCTCGAGCAACCACCATGGATCCCTTCTTCAGCTTGAAACCGTCGTCACAAAAGACGCTGCAGTAGCCTTCATCATCAACCCGTCCTACTGAAATGATATTCATACGAATATCAGGGACATGTCGGATGTCCCTCAAAATCAGTCGGACTCCATTGTTTGTCATCAAGGAGACGTTGCCTTATCCAATGATCACGGACGTCTCCATGTTGCCCATCTTCAACACTCTTGGGGCACTCGGAATGTAAGTAGAGAACAGCTCTCTCTTGGAGGTAACGTGTATGGATGCGCCAGAATCCACCACCCAGTCAGAAGCCTGCTCGGCCACGCTCATCGAGTCCTCAGACTCGCAGGCCAAAAAGAGGTCACCTCCAATGACAACAGAGACTGAGGACTCTTCTTCGCCACGTCTCTTTTCGCCCCTTTCTTTTCCAGCGTTTTCGCGCTTCCACTTGTAACAAAACCTCCTGATGTGGCCCTTCTTGCCACAATGATGGCACTCAATGTTCTGGTACCGAGAACGTGACTTACTTCGTCCTTTATCTTCAAACTTTGGGCCACGTCCTCGGCTCCTTTCCCTAGATTCGATGACAAGGACATCGGAGTACTGAGAGGTAGACGTATCCTGAGACCGCCGTCTCATCTCCTCGTTCAGCACAGCTCCTTCAGCAATCCCCAAAGTCACCATGCTATCAGGGCTGTGTTGGCAATGGTGATCCTCATGACCTCCCATGAGTCCGAGAGGGTTGCGAGGAGCCAGAGTCCAAGCACCTCATCCTCAAACGTGATCCCCATGCCACTCAGGCGATCAACACAGCCCTGAAATTTGTTTAGGTGGTTAGCGACAGATGAGCCATCCTTGTACCGAATCTGATGAGCTTCATCAAGTGAAAGATTTTGTTATTGCCGGTCTTGGAGGCGTAGAGCTTTTGCAATTTCTCCAAAAGCTCCATGGCATTTGTCTCACCCCGAACGTGGTTGTACACGTTGTTGTCCACGAACTGCCGGATGTAACCGCACACTTGCTTGTGCTCCAGCACCCATTCCTCGTCTGTTTTTGCTGCCGGTTTTTGTGTGGCAAAAATTGGATTGTGCATGGATTTCACAAAGAGCAAGTCTGACATCTTGCTCTGCCAAGTGTCAAAGTTGGTTCCGTTCAAGAAAGTCATTTTGATTCCTACCTCCATAGCAGCCAGTATCAAGGTCACCGTTCAAAGAATCAAGATCTTTGATACCACTTGTTGGCGCAAAATGGAAGACACGGTGGCCGGGTGGACGGATCACTCGAATAGTAATAGAACAGAACTCTCGAACGGACGGCCAAAAGTTGATATAGAATAAACGAGAGAAACACACGAGATTTTTAACGTGGAAAAATCCTTTTTCAACTAAGAAAAAACCACCAAAGAATACACTATAAACAATTGATTATTTACAAGAATGTTAGCTACACAAAGCCCAAACAAAGAAAAACCATCGCAAGTGTATATCTCTCAATCTCTCTCTAAAACAGGTGTTTCTCTTTCTATCTTTACAACAAGGCTTGCCCACAGCTCTCCCAAAGCATGCTCCCAGTGATTGCCTCTCACACTTCACGGCACTCCTTACTCCAGCAAGGGCACAAGGCTTATATATATATATACACATGAGGCCTGGTGGTCGGCCAGCCACCCTAACAGGACCACGGCTCCTAGGCCTGCCACGGCAGGCGCACTCTTGGCATGCCAGAGTGGCAGGCCTAACACCCTTGGAGGTTGTAACCGCCTTAACCTCCAATCAGAGTGAGTCAACTGCCCATCTACAAAATGCGGCTACAACAGGCTTACGAAGAGAGAGAGAGTCAACGCCTAGGCTTTCAGAGTCCTCGTCCATGTCCTCAGCTACCTCTCGGATATGTCTCCTTCAACGAGTTCTCGTCCGTCTTGACAGGCTTCTCAGACCATTCCAAAAGTCTGTGTCCATTTTCCCCTTGTGAGTCCGCGGACAAAAATACCACGAAGGGAGTGACCCCAACATCCAGCAGGTCCTCTCCATCTCTCCAACAAACTGATTTCCTCTCCGTTACCCTAACTGCTCACGTGCAGTTTCCTCATCATGGCCGACCAATAGATTCTCCTTTACCGGCCAAATTATTTGGCCGTAACAAACTAATGACCACATCTCCACTCAGAAATTTCTATATATACAACCCTTCCTTTCCTCTAATAGGAGAGAACCAATAGACATTGGAGAGAGAGGAAGCTTTCACAACCAATTTTGGTCTCAGAAGGAGAGCGGAGGGAGAGAGTGCAGATAAATAATAGCAGAAGGGGAGACGAAGCACAGCACTATCTTGCTTTCACCAGTAGTGCTTGTTGCTGCTGGGTCATGACTTGGGAGATGTTGCAGCTACCATTGAAGTTGTTGCTGGACGTGCTATGAGATGCTGATTTATTGTTGCTGTCGTTCATCGATATCACAACTTTGCTCTATTTTAGCACCTCTCAATCAGAGAAATTAGAGGTGATGCACTGCTGCCAGAAGCTGGTGGGCCGTCGTCAGCACCACTGTCAAAGATTTGGTAAGTTAGCATGTCATATTTTTTACCGAGGCTTCCAATAGGTAAGTGATTTTCGTACTGACACTTTCTCCTCTGATTGAAAGTGATACTTCCTATTTTATGTTTTTTTTTACAAGTAATACTCCCTATTTCATCCATTGCAAGTGATTCTTCGTATTTCACCCATTTTCCCTATTCTGATTTTCCTCATTTGTTCAAACAAAACACAAAAAGAAAGAGAAATCGGGAAGAGAATGCAATTTCTGGGAAAATTCCATTAATAGTGGAGAAAATAGAAAATACCTAAAGGTTTGTGGTCGGAACTTTCTTTTTTTTTTTTGGTAAGTAAGTAAATTAAAATTAAAATAAACAAAATTACAAAATGATGTTCTATCTCCAAATGTTTTGCCAACTTAGAGGTAGAACAACTAGTTAGGGCATTCCCCAAGCACCAACAATTCGTGAAACCGAACAAAAATTTAAAAAAACCTAGATGGAAAAAACATCTAAAGCGGCCACAATCCATCCGGCCTAAAATCCCACACACAGGAACAGCATCAACAGATTTATCAAGTGAGGTACCACCATTCCAAAGACAGAAAAAACAGCAGAAGAAAATTCAAAAGCCAGTAGTTGAGTCCTAGGACTGATTTTACAGACCCCCAAGTCGTGCTTTGCTTCCACATCAGTCAACCAATAGTCCACCACGCTTCAGGCAGTATCACCATGAGTAGAGGGGTCTCGGGCTCAACCAACAGGCCTTGGACCAAGGGCAGAAAACCCATAGAATCACGGGCAGTTCTATAAACACAGCAGGATACCCGCATCATAGTCCTTGTACAGGGCCAACATCCTTTCTAGCAACTAGAGCCTCAATCGCCAGCAGCAAAGGTCTCAGACTGGATTTACATGCCATGAAATGAGCATTAGTAGGGTTCTCGGACTCATCCTATAGGTCTCGGTCGAGAGCATCACGCCCAAACCTCTCGGACAAGTTTACACCAGAGGCAGGATACCAGTGATGGCAAGATACCATCATCAGTAACTCAATCCAGCAAACAGGTTAATCTTCTCTCCAGCATCAGCAACACAGTAGGAAGGAGCCGACCTCCATTCCAGCGAACTGAAACACCTGCATCAGCGATCAGCAAGGGAGCTCACCAAATCACACACCATCACATCCTTTCCAGCATCTCCACCCTTAATGACAACTGCTCTCCAGCCACCGCAGGGCACAAACCAGCAGCATCAGCCTTCAGCAGTGCAGGACAAAAATCCGCCTCCAACAATTTTCCAAACAAAAGCTTCCCCTCACAATCAAGGAAGCAGTCTGCCTCAAAATTCAGGAAGCTTAATAAGACAGACCAAAGCTTCTGTCCAGCCTCATACAGACAAACCCAACCAGCTGAAGTCCTAAGAGCCTGAGGATCCAAGTAACAGGAAACTTAACCACTATGTTTGTTGCAACCAAATCGGTCACGAACCGATTTACCGGCAGCTGGCACCGATTTCTTGTGGAAGTGAAGGGGGAAGGGGAGTTCTGGGGACGATGGACGAAGAACAGTAAGGGGAGGGAAAGATTCGAGAGAGAGAAGAAGAACAGTCGAGAGAGAGAGAGAAAATCGGGAGAGGAAGAAGAACAGACGAAGGAGAGAGAAGAACAGACAAGAGAGAGAGTGAGAGTCGAACTAATTTCCTCCTTTTCTCATTAGGTTGCAATCTTACAATTATAGGGGAACGGGAAACGGGAAACGGGAAACGGGTAACGGGATAAAACGGGGAACGGGAAAACAAACAGGTACGGGCGTAACAATGTTCATTCACAAGAGGCAACCAGTGAGTCAATCATTAACGACCAGCAGTAGCTACAATCAGCATGATAAGCGCCAGTACCATGAGCAGCAGCATCAGCTCAAAGCCTCATCTGAAGATCTCACCCAGTGCACGCATCAACATAGCACTAGTTGCTTGCCTTAGAGCTCGATGACCAAAAGCACAGAGCTGAAGCCAGCATCATCAGCACATCTAACCAGGATCAACTGCTCTCCATCTGCCCCAAGCAGTGGGAAACTTAATCACTATGGTCACACCCAAGAGGCAACCCGTATGTCAATCATCAGCGACCAGCAGTAGCTATCATCCACATGAAAGACGCCAAAACCATGAGAGCAGCAGCAGCTCAAGAGCCTCATCAGAAGATCTCACCCAGAGAACGCATCAACATAGCACAACTTGCTTAAAGAGCTAACACATCAAAGTCAAAACTTTGACAAAAACACCACCTCGGCCATAGAGAGGCTCGGATCGAAGCATCTCTACATCTGCCTGGCCCCAGACCGTCCAGCCCATATAGCTCAATTCCTAAGTGCCTGAGAGCCCTTAGAGTTTTTGGTCACATATTTTCTCTGTCTACGGGACTTTGGTGGTTTCCAGGGATATTGCATGGCAATCACATCAATGGCGTGGTGAAACTTTACCTTGGGAGCGTCCAGGTCCTGGCCCTCACGAACATTAGCTAAGGAGTCTTCAGGACTAATAGTGTCATGCCCCACATTGCTTGAAGCATCCAGAGAATACTTACTTGAGAGACAGGTGATAGAGTCAGGTGTTAGATCAAGGTCAGCTACTAAATCAGGAGCCATGTCATGATGGCCATACCGGGCAACATGGTCTTCTTCAGACATAGCTTCTATGAGCAAACCAGAGGAGACAACATCCGTGGCTACCATCGCACAACCTGGAAAGGCCGGCTCCATCATATTTTTAGCAGCCTCAGATATGACAGAGGCAGTATGAAAGCTGGGTGCAAAGCCACCAGCTTGGGAGTCATCGCCCACAACTAAATAAATCAAAGAGCTAAGAGCGGCAATCCGGTCCTCATCTGAGATTGGAACAGGGACACTACAGATGCTCGGTAACCTGGAGACAACAGGGTCCAATCCCACTGGCAACTTTTCAGCAAAGGACACCGTAAGGGAGTAATTAGCTTCCTCCACATTACAACACTGCTGCCCTTCGATCTTAGGACAAGCTAAGGCTAGCAATGATATCTCAGAAGCTTGGGGAGGAGGCTAGGAATTTATTACAATTCTTCCTTCAGGATCAACACAGTCCTCCTGCTCATCATATTCCACTGGATCCTGGAGGATAGAGATGATGTTATTCACCAGAGTAGGGGACTCCATATCATGCAATTTTAAGTCCAAAGGACCTGCAACATGACCAGGGACAGATAACTGATGAGTCTCCGCAGCATAGTCATTAGGTGGCATAAACCCCCCCTGATTATTTGCTAACAACTCAAAGGAAGCCGCATCAGTAGGATACTCAACAGACTGGTCGAGAGGATGCCCAACAGCAGACCCAAGCTTCTCAAGCAATGCTTTTTCAGTGCCAACATGGCCACCTATATCAGATTGATCCAGAAACCCACCCAAAACTACACCAGAGTTCAAGGACGTAAGGGAAGCATCCTGCTCTGCATACAAAGGGGTCAAGTTTTCACCCCTCCAAATTTGTTTCCTCCCAATAGTATTCTGGTTGGTAGGTCTATCTTTAACTCGAGGCGCCGGCTTCCACTGGTACAAAACCTCAATCTCGACAACCAATGCCATAGCATCATCATCTGATTTTAGTTTGATTTTTGCAGGAAGTGGGTCATCCCTACCCACTTCAACGCATACCCAAGTGAATTGAACACAGTCCATTCTAGCTGTGCTAGAATCCAATTGGATGGGTTTTCCAACCCCACTAGCAATCCAACTTAGGCCTAATGGGGTCCAATACTCAATTGGAATGTTGCATTGTGTGATCCAAATTGGAAACGATTTGTGTTCTTCCTGAGATAAGGCCATTCTAGGCGTCCATTTTTTCAGGAAGATGGATTTCCGACCAAAGGCCCAGGGACCTTTAGCCAAACAAAGGTTCAATCGAGCTTCAGAGTTAAACTGAAAGAAAAAGAATCCCTTGTCATTCCCGGTTACATGACATAGACTGAACTTTGCCCAAATTTTGCGAGCAATAGAGGAAACAGCAAGGAAGTGGAGAGGAGATTCATAGAAATAGCCTACCAACGTTGCTCCCCATAAATCCTGGCACTGCTGTAGAACATCAGCAGGAGGTGAAATGGAAACAACCTCCCCTTCCTTATGTTGGGGAGGATAATATTTAAGAGAAGGGCTTTGGCAATTACCTGCGCTCTGCACAACATCAGCCCAGGATGTAGTCTGTAGCACACTAGGGAGTAAGTTCGAATCAATACCAGGTTTAGTGGCACAGGATTTTGGAGCCAAGCAAGGACTCAAGCACATAGAGGCAGGGACATCAGAAGAAGTGGCTTCAGTGCCCTCAGATGGTAGAGCTGGCCCCAAAACATCCAATAACCCAATCTTGACGTTCTCAGCGAATTGATTAAGGGAGGCAGGGCGCTCCGTTAGGGGCAAGGGCTTCAAGTTCTTCAGAAATGAAGCATCTGAGGCAAAGGAAGGGAGCAGAGCATCCCTCTGCAAAGGAGGGAACGCATGGCTGGAGGGGGAAACAAGAGGAGGAGAAAGCGCCGACGAAGAAAGAACATCGGAGTTTTGAAGTTGATAGGAAGACCGATTAGGGCTCGACGGCGCCCTCTGGGGACTGGCCATAGCCGGCGCTGACGAGGGAAACCCCAGTGCAAAATCGAATTTGAAATTTTGAAACCTAGAAAGAAGGGAGAGCGCCTCTGTCGGCACCTTCTTACCATGGTAAATCATTGACAGGCAAAGAAAAATTTAGGGTAATAGCCAAGAAAAGGGGAGAAAAGGAAGAATGAAGAAAACATAAAATAAAATAAAATAAAAAAGATAAAAAAAAAAGAAAAAAAAAGAAGCATCAGGAAGGAGGAAAGAATGAGGAGAGCGAATAAGTGGAGTTTATATATATATATATATATATATATATATATGATCATGGATTATTGGTGGAATAAATATTGATGTATTATGGTGATCGTAAATATGTGTGTGCATATTTTAGAATGCAAACGTGGTTAAAATTATTAAATAGTTTTGTTGGAATTGTTAGACAAGTTTGGACAATTGAATTAGATTGGTAATAATAGGCTTTATCTGTAATTGACAAGTGATAATTAATTATGGCCTTGATAGAAATATATTATTTCTAGTTTGTTTTTGTTCCTTCTTCATTCCGTGATAAATCCCTTTGTATTAGTCTTGATTACGTGAATACGATCCTTATCAGTAACGAACGACATTTCTATCGTTGTAATTGTAAAGCCTTCTTTGCGTTATACTTGATTGTATGAGTATTTGGATTATTGACTTCCCACGTTCAAGGTTGATGAGAGTGTATGAAAACACTAAGGTATCTAATCGAATGGGAGGTTACAGTACTTAATATGATCTACACATATTCGATACTAATTTTTATATTATGGTAATGATAAGGTATATTGCTTAGTGTGGCAGAATGTTTATAGTAATGTGACCATCATTGAGTATGATATCGAGGATATCATGATGGGAGATGTTCGGTTTGACATATAGAGATGCCTTCCATACCATGTCGAGTCGGAAGATGAGCATGTTGATGAGATCATTCGCACCTGGTTGAGTCGAATGATAAGCATGCAAATGAGATCTTCCGTACCTGGTTGAGTTGGAAGATGAGCACGCTGGGAAGACGTCTGTACTTGGTTGGACAAAGTCTCCATGGACTATGGATTTTGGTTAAAGATCAAACTTGCGAGTATTAATTAGCCCATGTAAGTACCCAACTGTCGAGGGATACACACAGCATTTTGTTCATAGCGGCAAAATAAGATCCATGAGGTTCCTTATGATATATTGTTATTACTGATACCTCATGAGTTCGGAATTCAATGAAATTCAATCCATGTGTCAAATTTTATAATAGTCTTGATGCGTCCTTGGATTCGAACTTCGAATAGATTCGAGCTGATCCACTTGTCCTGGTTCCGGCTCCATTCACTGAGTTGGGATCCTGTACACCACTAAAATGAACAGGAGGTCAGTGTGTCGGTGGGAAGTTATCCCGCCGAAAATATTCTGATACTCAAGTCAGTAAATAGCCTTTGAAATCTAGGAAGGTAACTGTAAACGAAAATTGAGAATGTGAGTATGAGAGCGTGTGGGTTTCCAGATGAAAGAGAGGCAACACCATCTCTTGAATGTGGTTCGTTGGTGAAGGCAGTGGGCGTCTATCAATAAGAGGAGCGCCTATATGCCTTTGATTGATGTTCTTTCTCTCAGCCTATTAGGAAGCTTTGCAAGGAGAGAGAGTATGAAATTATTCGAGATGCGTGGGCTGAGGGCACAGTAGCAGGTGTTGTGTGAGTGGTTGTTTGCGTGTGTGTCCCAAATGAGGATTCTAGGGCTTACTTAAATGGCGGCAAGGTGATCTTCATTGGTTGGAAGGTGTGATCCCCTGTGCCATTTTGGGCAGCCTTCCTTCTATAGGAAGGCGCAGATTGCCTAACTTGCTAAGATTGCTTTCTTTTAGCGATCGAAACTTTTCCAAATTGCCCACCTTCCTTTGATGCACTCTACAGTTAGAAAGCCCCAGTTGGCAGGAAATTGAAAAAATCTGGCGCCTTTCTTATGGGAAGGGCGCTGATTTTGTCAATATCCTTTTTGGATGTTGGCTGAGTTTATGGAAGGCGCTGGTCAGGGAAATAGCCGTTGCTGGCCATCTGCTAGGTCATGGGCCCAAGTGGGCCAAACCCGTAAAAAGCCTTTTTATTTTTTGCCTGTTGCCACAGTGATTCCAGTCAATGCACGGGTTGACCATCCTGGGAGCTAGTTGGCTGCCCACCTGTGCCATAGTCGATCAACGCTGGCATTGACCATCGAGCGAGCGTTTAGGCCTTTCAGGATTTGGGCTTTCACCCCCTATTGGGCCAACGTTGGAGTTAGCTGTCCAACAAGCTATTTGGGCCTTCTTTAACTGTTGAACCAGCCTAGCTATGGTATACCCATCACTAGCCTCCCATGCCGGTGGCCAGAATTCAGGCCTCCGGTATGTTCATAATGGGATACCCCTTACTGCCCTTTGTCGCTAGAAAATCTCGGAGGACTCGATGAAAGGGTGAGGCATTGACCGAATCTGTTGACCATATTGGCCAGATTCCGAGGAAGACCGAATCTGTTGATAGTCTTTGGTCAGATCCGGAGAAGAAAGTTGACCAGATCTGTTGACCGTCCTTGGTCAGATTTGGAGAAGAAAATTAACCGAATCTGTTCACCTTCCTTGGTTAGATCCGGAGAAGAAAGTCAACTAGATCTGTTGACCGACTTTGGTCAGATTCAGAGAAGAAAATTGATCGGATCTTTTGACCGTCTGTGGTCAGATTCGGAGAAGAAAGTTGACCGGATCGGTTGACCATCTTTGGCCAGATTTCGGAGAACTTTCTATGAGCCCTGAGTGACGTGTGGCCCTTAGCCGGCCTGTCAAGTTAAAAGTGGACATGTGTCTCCTCACGGTTGGACCGCTATCCCAGTGATTAATGCGTCAAAAGATTTGATTCAAAAGAGACCCATTTGGGATGCGACACGTGGCAGGAATGATGGCGTGCCTTCTCGAGGAGGTTTAAGGTGTTTCACACCTTGCCGTTTAAGTTTCCCTCCTTACACTTAGTGTTTTCTCACGCCTTCTGCTCTACCTTCTTTGTCTTCAACCTGCTTTTATTCCAAAGAAAACCCTAACTCTTCTGTAAATATGGCTTCGACCTCTGTTGTCGATATCTCTTCTGTTCTTCGAGAGAACGACATAAAGGCGCTGTGCGTTGAATTTAACATCCCAAAGGACATTGTGTGGAGGGTTCTGGACAAGGATGACAGGGCCTTCTCTCCACTGGCAGGACACGTGACAATGTATGAGGCCCACCTGAGAAGTGGTCTCCGTCTTCCTCTTCCGGACGACTTACAGTCGATCCTCCAAGCTCTGCAAGTTCCCGTCGCCCAACTCCATTCCAATGCTACACGGTATATTTGCACCTCTTGTATGTTCCTTCGTAAGCATTCTAGGCGGTTAACAATGTCCATGGTGAAGGCACTGTTCATAATAAACTAGGGAGGTGAGTGGATCTCCCTGGTTCCCCGTAGTGACCTGAAGGTAAATACGACCATCTACGACTCACTGAAGAACTGGAAGAACCGGTTCTTTTTTGTGAGGGTGACTGAGACTTGGCCCCTGGAAAAGGATTAGGGTCAGGTGCCGGAGGTTTATACCGGGACGCCGTCTGTGGCGGAGACAGCGTCCTTGGAGTGGCTAACCAAACTGGTCAAGGCCCACATTTCTGATTTTTGGAGAGATTTCTTGGTCTCTAGGATAGAGACCAAGAAGGTGAATTAGGGACCGCCTTCCCCAATTCAGAAATTCAAGACACCGCCACCGGTGGTGATGATGCATCGGAGGAGTCCAGGGGCCTACTCACCCGTCCCCGTCCAACAGATGACGACTTCATTGGCCCAAGGCCCAAAAAGATGGCAGTGGAGACGCCCTCCTCATCGTCTTCGGGGCCCGACTGTATCGCTGCCAGGATTTGCAGTAGTCCCAATAGCGCCACCGGGATGGAGAAGTCGTTTGAGGACCTGCCGGAAACTAGGGGCAAAGGCGTTATTCTGGCGTAGCCTGCGCCACAGGTGGTTCTTCAAGCGGCGCAAATGGAGATTTTTTCAGAGCCAGCCTGTGAGCCACCGGCGGACTCGTAGAAGCCGTCTGTCAGCTCACCAGCAATGCAGATGCCGACTGAGCAGCTGGTAGTTGATCTTGATCCTCCAGCGGCTGCAGTGGAACCCGTCGCTAGGGATCCTACTGCCGCCGTGGACGACGTTGATGAGGGGCTCCTGGAGGAGGCCGCCACCAGCTCCGCTCGTGAGGGCATTCTTCCAGCCCGCCGCCGCTGGAGCCAAACTTGGAGGCTAGGCCTGATAGGCCCGCACAGAGAGTCAGGGAGGTATAATTTTTCGTGATGCTTTATGCATAACTTCTCCTTTTAGAATTTTTGATTTGTTTTGTTTTTTGGTGCAAAAAGAGAAGGTGCTAGCTGTCATTGCAAAGGTAATTGACCAACGGGACCAGGTGATCTCTGACAGGGAGGCAGAGATCGTCTGGCTAGACGCAAAGCTGGCGGCTTTGGGGGCAGAGCACAAGTCGGATGCCGCCGCCTTGCGCATCGTTTCGAGCGATACGGATGCTGAGAATGCTAGTCTGAAAGAGGAGAATGCCCGGCTACTACAGGAGAACGAGCGGATCACCGGGCGACTTAGCCAGCTTGGAGGGCAGTTGACAGAGTTGGAAAACTACTTGAGCCTTCGGATACACCCCCACGAAATTGAGCAGCTGATGTGGTCACGGATGTGGGAAGGGGTCAACATGTGTCGGCGTATCACGTGACTTGTTGACCCTAATTTCCCAGTGGACCTACTTAATATGTCAAACAGGTCCGTTCAGACCCACGAAAGTCTCGTGAGGGATCTGCGAGACGGTCAGGTGCCGCCTCCGCCGCCTCCTTAGCATTTTGTCGATTTTTAGTCTTCCCTTGGTATTATGTACACTGTAATACGTTTGAAAGCAATAAAATGAGAATTTTTCCACTTTGTGTCTATTTCTTTTTACTGCTTTGTGTTTGCATATTTATTGTACTGGACGGTCAACTTAGTTGGTTGGCGGCCATTGCATTGCTACCAAAGGAGTGAAATCCGTAGGCTTTTTTTGTAAGCGGCTATTGTTAGCCGGCCGAGTAGTAGCAGCTTGTGAGTGATGCCTGGTGGTGCTACCCAAGTGCTAACTTAGGCAGCCAGCCTTGGAGAAGAATTTTTCTCCCTTCGACCATCGTTGACTAAACACGCTATCTCCTCGTGAAGGAGGTCGTTGCGTGTGCTACGCTAGCCTCCCAAGATTTTGACCGCTAACAGGCCACTTGGATGACCAAGGTTTAGATTCGACCACCTATGCGCCGCCTAAATGACCAGGGTTTAATACAACTGCTAACGGGCCACTCAGATGACCGAGGTTCATACTAGACCGCTTATGGGCCACCTAGATGACCAGGGTTTAAATATGACCGCTAATGGGCCACTCGGATGACCGAGGTTCATGTTCAACCACTAATAGGCCACCTAGATGACCACGGTTTAGTGACGAGAGGGTGAAGACCCTCCCGATTTAGGGGTAGTCGAGGTCGGGTAACTTGTAAAGTAAACACATATATACATGCACACATGAAGGGGAAGGCAGTATGCTAAGGAAACGCTCATTTTGACAATCGGAACAAACAGGCGAATGCGTACACACAATAATGCAAATACATAGCTGGGCCCTTTATTAGAAATAGCGTTTGAGGTAGATTGCGTTCCATGTTCGTGGGGCCAACTTTTCGTCCTGGTTTCAGAGTTTGTATACTCTGTTTCGCAGGACGGCGAAGACTAGAAAATGCCCTTCTCAATTAAGAGAGAACTTATTACGGTCGGCCAGCTTGCCGTTGGTCTCGATGCCTCGTAGGACCAGGTCTCCAACATCGAATTGTCGTACCTTTACCTTTTTGTTGTAGTATCGGGAAATTCAATGTTGGTAGGCCGTTGTCCGCATTTTGGCGACGTCGTAGGCTTCCTCCAACAAGTCTAAGTGTTCCCTAATTTTGTGGGAGTTACCCTGTGGGTCAAACGATTCCACCCTAAGACTTGAAAGCTCGATTTGACCTGTGGATTACCACTTGATCTGTGTGTCAGATTGAAGGGCGTCTCTTTGTCGTTCTTTTGGGGTTGTCCAATAAGACTAAAGAACTAAGGGGAGCTCGTCTCCGAGGAGCCCCCTACGTTTTAGCTTGTGACCTCCACTGTCCATTCGGCAGGGTATGCCACCGAAGTGTGGACTACCTTTATGCCAAGGTCAACAATACTGTGAAGCGCGTTTCCGAGAATTAGGTCCCATTGTCGATCCACGACGACCTTTGAGACGTCAAATCTGCAAATAATGTCCTGGCGAAGGAATTCAAGAGCATTGTGCTCTGTAATTTTTGCCAGTTGGATGGCCTCAACCCACTTGGTGAAGTCGTCGATGCCCACAATGATGAACTTCCTTTGCCCCGTGGCAATGGAAAATGGGCCGAGAATATCGATCCCCCATTGTGCGAAGGGCCAAGGGGCCTGAAGTGTCTTCAAGTCAGCGGACGGCAAGTGGTGAAGGTTGCTGTGAAGCTGGCAGCTTGCACACTTCTTCACAAATTCGAGCACGTCATTTTTCATCGAGGGCCAGTAGTAGCCTTGTCGTATGATCTTGAAGGCTAAGTTTATCTACAAATATGTGCTCCGCAAATCCTGAGATGCACTTCGCCGAAGGCGTAGTCAACCTCTTCGGGAGTTAGGCATCGGAGGTATGGGATTGAGTAACCACAGCAATATAGCCACCCGTTAACCATTGTATACCAGCCAACTGTCTTTTTGATTCGCTTAGCCTTCTCTGTGCCTTCTGGCAATGATCTGTTAGCCAGATAGTTAAGATAGGGCGTCATCCAGTTTTTCGTTACGAAAATCTATATCGCCTCTTGCTTCTCTATGCTGGGAGCGTTCAGAATCTCCCTCATGTCCCTCGAGTACCGTTCTAGATTTTTGGCTGTAGTGGCTCTAGCCAGCTGGTCTGCCTTCCAGTTTTCAGCGCTGGGAACATGAACGAGGGTTAGTTTGTCGAAACCTTGGGCGGTCTCCCTCGCCTTTGCCAAGTTCTTGGCCAGGTGAGGGTTGCTTACCTTGAAGTCTCCGTTATCCTGGTTAACGATTAGTTCGGAGCCACTGTAGACCCCCAACCTATTGACAGAGAGCACTCCTTTGCTAATCATAATCTGGCTAATAGGGTTTTGTATTCGATAACATTGTTGGTTGCCAAGAAATCGAGTCTAAGGGAATACTTCACCTCAAACCCGTCTGGGGTCGTGAGGACCATTCCAACGCCACTGCCGATGTCCGTAGACGATCCGTCTACATGGAATACCCATTCTGGAACTCCATCAAGCAGTACCATGCTTTTAACGGGCTACTCTTCAAGAACTGGGGTCGTGGTCTAAACAATAAAGTTGACCAGAGCCTGCACTTTTATAGCAGGTTTGGGCCGAAATTCGATGTCAAATTCGCTCAACTAGATAGCCCATTTTACTAGCCATCCAGAAACATCAAGTTTCTGGAGTATATTTTTCAGAGGCTGGTCTGTGAGGACACTACACGGTGCGCCTGAAAGTATGGCCTTAACTTCCAGACAGAGAATATAAGTGTTAAGGCCAGTTTATCTCCACGTGAGTAGCGGGTCTCTAGGCCGGTCAATATTTTACTTACGTAGTAGACCGACCGTTGAGTGTCGAGTCCTTGGCGCCCGAGGACAGAACTAAGGGATGATTTCGACAACGCCAGGTAAAGATACAGCTCTTCTCCGCCCTTAGGTGACACTAGTAATGGCGGACTGGCCAGATACCACTTCAATTCATCAAAAGTTGTCGGCAGTTTGCCGTCTATTAAAACCCGTTGGATTTTGTCCCTCTTAGGGCCTTAAAGAAGGGCTGGTACTTGTCGCCAGACTTTACGAGGAAGCGGGACAATGCTGCTAGCCTTCCAATCAATCGTTGGACGTCCATTACGCTCTGTGGGGGAGCCATGTCTGTGAGGGCCTTAATCTTCTCTGGGTTTACATCAATCCCTCGTTGGGATATCACGAAACCCAAGAATTTATCGGAGGCTACCCCAAAGACACACTTAACCAGGTTCAGCTTCATGTGATGCTTGCAAAGCACCTCAAACGACTCTGCCAGGTCACGAATATGGTCGCCGGTGACCCTGCTCTTGACGAGCATGTCGTCAACGTAGACTTCCATGTTGCAACCGATCCGTTTTTCAAACATCTTGTTGACCAGTCGTTGATATGTTGCTCTAGCATTTTTCAGTCCGAATGGCATCACTTTGTAGCAGTAAGTACCCTGATCCGTCATAAATGAGGTGTGTTCCTCGTCCTCCAGACTCATCTGGATCTAGTTGTAACCCAAATAAGCATCCATAAAGCTTAGCAGCTCATGTCTAGCTGTCGAGTCAACCAGCAGGTCGATCCTGGGTAAGAAAAAGTTGTCTTCTGGGCAGGCTTTGTTGACGTCGGTGAAATTGACGCACATCAGTCATTTCCCATTACTTTTCTTTACCAGGACGACGTTAGATAGCCAATCTGGGTAGTGGACTTCTCGAAAAAAATCCTACGTCCAGCAGTTTCTTCACCTCCTCTCGGATGGCAATTAACTTTTTCACGGAGTGGTTTCTCCGCTTCTACCTGACGGGCTTCCTGCTAGGATTAAGCCCCAACTTGTGGACCATCACCTCAGCCAAAATTCCAGGCATGTCTGCTGAGTCCACGCGAAAATATTAGCGTTCCATCATAGGTACGTGATCAATTCATCGTGCAGTGTTCCGGCGAGTGAGCCGCTGATCTGTACACACCTTTTCGGTTCCTCCGAGTTCAGTGAGACTAGATCTGTGACTTCGCCGGACTGCGCTTGCTGTAGGGTTGTCTTGTCTAGATGATTGAGTTTCTTAACCGTTCTAGTGCTGCCGCTAGAAGCAATTTGAGACATGTAACATATACGCCCAGTAACTTGGTTGCCTAACACCTCTCCTACACCGTAAGGCGTCGGGAACTTCATCTTGAGGTATGAAATCAAGGTGACTGCACCAAACGCTATTTAGCACGGTCTGCCTAGTATAGCGTTATAAATAGAGGGCAGGTCGACCACCAAGAAAGTAAGTATTCGACTCGCTATTTTTGGATATGTGCCCAAAGTGACCTCCAGTTGAATTGTTCCTTGGACGGACACTGGCTCATTGTCAAGGCCATACAATGGGCCTTCGACAAGTTTTAATTTGTTCTTTTTTAAGCCTAGTTTAAAGAATGCATCCAAGTAAAGCAAGTCCTTTAAACTATTATTATCAAAAAACACTCGCTTCAGCTAGTAGTTGACACTACCGTCTGAAATGAGCGCGGATACAATAAGGGGGTCAGCATGGGAGAACATTACATGAGTCAAATCATCATCATTGAAGCTAATGGTGTTGTCCGCCGTGCGCTGCTTCTTTCTCCCAATCTGCTACTCCTTGTCGTCGGTTGGGTTTTTGGCAGGTCGAGTGGTGACCACATTAACCACCCCTACCGCAACCCGATTTCGGGGAGGAGATGGCTCCTGCCCTTCTCTGCCAGCTGCTCCAGAATTCTGCCCAGGCCCTTGACGAACTTGGTGAGGTGGCCCCCGCGAATCAGCTTCTCAATCTCTCTCTGCAACGTCTTGCAATCTTCAGTAGAGTGTCCAGCAGAGCAGTGGAAGTCGCAAAGATTTCATCGTTTCCCAATGTCCTTCAAAGTTTTGGCCACTTCAGAATTTTTCCCGTGGATCTCGCATGAGGACATTTTAGCGTGTATCCGCTGGGCGTAAAGTCAAAGTGGGGGCCTGTCTCTCGTGCATTCGACCCGCCCAGTTCTATGCTGCTTCCTGCGGGAGTGATCACTGCCACTGTATTTTCTTTTTCCCTCTCCAGGGAATGAGCGAGACTGATCTGCCCATTCTGGGCATTTTGCTTCTTTGGCCTCCTCTGTGGTTGCGTAGGCCCAGGTAATTGACTCCGCCTCCCAAAAGGTCTGGGGATTCTTGTGAGGTGCTTGAAGAAGTCCCCGTATGTCAGTGCGGAGATGAAACTGCCTAGTTTCATCTCTTCCATGATCCGGGAAATCCACCTGACCTCTGCCACAAAGCGGTCCAGAAATCTCCGTGGGTTCTCTCCTGACTTCTGCTTGATGTGGAAGAGGTGCCACGATTGCCTCGCTTTCCATCGGCTCGAGACATACTGAGCCAAAAAGAGATCTGTGAGCTCCCGGAAGCTGCTAATGGTGCCTAAAGGGAGGTGATGAAACCAGATGCGGGCATCTCTCTTCAGCGTGAGCGGAAAGCAGTGGCACATTGCCGAGTCTTTCAACCCTTGTAGACTCTGATGGGTGTGGAAGTGATCCAGATGGTCAACTGGATCACTACTCCCATCATATGAGTCAAGGGAAGGCATCTTGAATTTGGTGGGCAGTGGACGATTTAGGATCTCCGCTATGAAAGGAGATCTATTAAGGTCAACAGCATGCTCATCATCCTCGAACACACGGTTACAAATCTTATCCACCCGTGATCTTGTGCAAGTAGCATTGGTAGATCTCTTAGAGTTCAGGTAATCCCTTAACTCTGTTTTATCCCCGGAGGGTCTAGTGGCCGGCCGGCTACTGCCTCCAGCGAACCTAGCAGTCCCGGAGGCTCGCTCCTGGACTGAGTTTCCATTTTCTGTATGAGAGTATCGAAGATTTCTTCTTTCTGGATTTTCTCCCGGTGTTGTGGTCCCAGAGCGCTCTTTAGGCTTGTTCTAGCCTAGAGCGTCTGAGGAGGCTAGGATTCGATTATTCATCGGCCTCTCGGGCTTTCTGGCCGGCTTCTTTTTCCTCTGGTTACCTTTTCTGGTTATCGACGTAGGGACGGTTACTGGCGGAGCCACCTACTGTGGCTACTCTTGTCAAGAGCAAAGTATTTAGAGTAGATGATTGTTGGTCTGCATCTACTCCATTAGTCGCTGAAAGAAAGGCGTTGGAGCCCTGCCTGCCGTCCCATTGATCAAGATACCAGCAGCGTGGTCCTAGTCAGGAGAAGTAGCGTCTCTAGCGGGATCGCTGGCTTGGGCTCTCGTATTCACCATTGCGGATGAATCTGGCAGTGAAAAGAGAGAGTTGTGAGGAATTGTGGTTGGCTTTTTGTAAGCGCTTCCCACAGAATGCGCCAATGATTCGTCCTTGGATCCGAACTTCGAACAGATTTGGGCTAATCTGCTTGTCCTAGTTCCGGCTCCATTCACTGAGTTTGGATCCTGCACACCACTAAAACGAATAGGAGGTCAGTGTGTCGACAAAAAGTTATCCCTCCGAAAATACTCCGACTCTCAAGTCAGTAAATAACCTTCGAAATCTGGAAAGGTAACTGTAAACGAAAATTGAGAAGGTGAGTATAAGAGTGTGTGGGTTTTCAGATGAAAGAGAGGCAATGATGTCTCTTGAATCTGGTTCGTGGGTGAAGGCAGTGGGCGTCTGTCAACAAGAGGAGTGCCTGTATGCCTTTGGTTGATGTTCTTTCTCTCAGCCTATTAGGAAGATTTGCAGGGAGAGAGAGTATGAAATCGTTTTGAGATGCGTGGTTGAGGGCATATTAGCATGTGTTGTGTGAGTGGTTGTTTCCGTGTGTGTCTCAGATAAGGATTCTAGGGCTTACTTAAATGGCGGCAGGGTGTCTTCCTTGGTTTGAAGGTGTGATTCCTTGCGCCATTTTGGACAGCCTTCCTTCTGCAGGAAGGCGCAGGTTGCCTAACTTGCTGAGATTGCTTCCTTTCCTAGCGGTCAGCAGCTTTCCAAATTGCCCACCTTCCTTTCATGCACTCTACCATTGGAGAGCCCCAATTGGCAGAAAATTGAAAAAATCTAGCACCTTCCTTATGGGAAGGATGCTGATTTTGTCAATATCCTTTTTGGGTGTTGGCTGAGTTTATGGAAGGCACTGGTTAGAGAAGGACGCTGATTTTGTCAATATCCTTTTTGGGTGTTGGCTGAATTTATGGAAGGCGCTGGTCAGGGAAAGAGCCGTTGCTGGCCATCTGCTGGGTCGTGGGCCCAAGTGGGCCAAGCCCGTGAAAAGCCTTTTTATTTTTGGTCTGTTGCCACAAGATTCCGTCGCCAATGCACGTTGGCGACTGCCCCGAGCGCTAGTTGGCCGCCGCCTTATGCCTTAGTCACCAACGCCGGTATCACCACAAACGAGTGTTTGGGCCTTTCAGGATTTGGACCTTCACCTCCTGTTGGGCCAACGTTGGAGTTGGCCGTCCAACAAGCTATTTGGACCTTTTTTTACTGTTGGGCCAGCCTAGCTATGGTATATCCATCAAGTCTAATCAGTAAAATTCATGAGTTTTGTTCAATAGGATCCATATGTTGGATTCTATGATATTCGGATTCAGTATAATCTATTTTGTTTATTATCGTTTGATATTCATGTCGTTCACGTTGACATTTGGATCAGGAAATCTCTACTTATCTCTTGATGTTGGATTCTGAGGGGTTTTTGCCTGTTATTGGTAAATCTTATTATCTTTGTTACATGAGGGTTCGAGGTGGCCTATCTTGCATTTACTTTAAGTCATGTTTATGACATGTTGTGACTTTTTGGATATAGTTTTATTTTTCTATTATGATTGCAGCTTTTTATCTTACTATCTGAGATATTTATTATTTATTATACATTTTTAATTATTATTACTTGTTGAGCATTTGACTCACCTTATATTTTATTGGCTCCAAATTGAGTTGATTGTATAGCATGAGTCGAGGGATCCTATTTTTGCTGCAGGAGTGAATTGTGGAGGTTAGATGTTATCTCTGAGTGGGAGATAGACCAAATATGTTATTGACGGAAGTTGGATAGTTTTTCTTTGGGTTGTGACCCATGATCCTTAATAGTTTTTATTTTGGAATATTTATATGATGTATTAATGAATTTGGTAGTAGTTTAATTAAATTTTATTGTCATTATGATGAATTATGAATAATTTTATAAGTTTTGAGATTTTTTGCATAAGCAATCTAAGCCATGTTTGAAATTTAAGATTCGGATTGTCACATTACTTGTCCTATTTCTACCGTATTATATTTAATTTGTTCCATTTTATATTTACAACAAGTACCAAAAATTCATCGTCATTCATTAGTCTAATACTTATGGCATGTTTAGTTTATAGTAATAAAAATTTTATTTTTACATTATTACTAATAGAATAATTATTCCTATATTTGATTATTCTAAAAAAAATAAATATTTCTCCAAAATAAAAAATAAAAATAAATTAAATTTTCTTTAATATTATTTATTCCCTAAATTCAATGAATATTTATTCCTAGATTTATTACCATTTTACTCCTCTAAATATTATTTTCCTTTAAATATTTATCATCTCTAAATATTTCCTACTTACCAAAAAAAAATCTCTAAATATTTCCAATAAGACAACCATCGTGAGCTACACGAACGAAGCTAGCTTGCTCCGTTGGTTAGTAACGTGGCAGATGTCAAAAGAAATTTTAGAGCAAATAACGGCAAAAATGGATGAAAAAGAGTACGACAAGGTTTTGAGCCATTACTAGTTGCTAGAAAGGATCTAGAAACTTTTGGAAGAAATCAAAAACGTTCATCAACATTAGGATCCGAACGACTTCCTCTTGCTAAAAACTCAGCTAAAGATTAAGATATTTTCGGATTCCAAAACATTTTGTTTCTACTCTAAAGAATAATCTAAATCATGAAATTATTGAAAGACTTGAAGCAAAGGTTTCCGGAGATCCTCGGCGTGGAGATTGGTTCGATGAGAGTGCCGGTGATACAGGAAGTGGCAATGAAATTGTACAAATAGAAGAGAAAATTTGAAAAGATTCAACTATTTTAGGGCATGCAATCGATAAAGGTAGGCCTAAAATTATTCTTCTACGCATACAAGTAGCTTTTGGTAATGGCAATGGAGAGTCTGAAAGCGAATGAAAATAAAGCAATTGTGTCATCGGACTCTTGCCAAGTGCTATCCCATATTTTCTTAGAACCTACCCATTACCCCAACTTGGACAGTGAGAAGACTTTCTTGGGGGACTTCTGGAAGCATGAGTTGGTAGTTACATGGCACAGCAGTGAAATCATATGGGTTAGTTGAATTTGATTGACCCAATGCTTGAATTGGATAAAAAAGTCATTATCATAAATTTTTACCTTATTTCTTTTATTATTACTATAAGTTAAATATTAAAAAATCAATTCTTAATTTAATTATAATTATTTTAAATAAATAATCAAATATATAAATAATAATTCTCAACTTTATTTTCATTTTATTTTATTCTCTAAAAATAATTACTATATTTTTACTTTATTTTATTATAACAACCAAATATATTTTTGGATCAAGTGAAACACCGTAGCTATCATCGGAGTTCTTCTATTGTTTCTTAGTATCAAGTTACCAGCATGCAAACGAGCCATAAATTTACTGAAATACTAGCATTACAAGCATTTCAAGCATGAGATATCACACAATTGGCCCCGTCTTGATTGCGTAAATGATTTGTAAAATTACAATCCAGAATCAAGAATTTCAAACTAGAAATTAGCAAGGTGATGACCGGCAATAAGAGCGCTACCAGAGATGGAGACGGAGCTAGAAGCCACAGCAGCAGCACTACGCTCAGCATGACAGAGTTGACGAAGTTTAGTGGGAACATACCAGATAGAGAGGCAGGGATTGGCATTAAAGATGGCGTCAACGTCCCAACCTTGTCGAGCAGCGATGGCCACAAGAGGCTTGTAGCAAGCTTGCCTCCATGCCCCTACATTCTCTCTCCTTTCCTTGAATTCTCTCCTCAAAGCGTTCGATGTTTCCTCATCTAGGCAGTGCAGCGCATAGCAATGAACGTAATGCCGCATCTTTGGCTTGTTGATGTAGGTCGCTCCTGCTTTCTTTGCATATCTAAACACCTGATTCGTCACCTGTTTTTGAGTTTTATTATTATTATTATTATTATTTAAGATCAGTCATCATTAGTGCTGACAGAGGAAACGCACAATTAAATTATGCGTCGTTTGATATTTAGGATGCAAACTTGATGTAGTTAGTATAAGCCTATTCACACTAGTGGTTAATTACTGCAGTCAGCAACCTAATGTTGCCTGATCAACGGTTGTGAAAATTATTTACGAATGGTTAATCAGCTCCATAATAAAAGAGTCAATAGTAATTATGATCAAAACGAGATCGCTGATTCTGGATATGGTTCTCGGTTTCTATCGGATTTCTGGGAGATGCAGTATGCCAGTAATGAAAGGTGTCAAACGCGTGGGGCGACACACCATTACTCAGACTAGTAGTGTATTTTCCATTTTACACTGACTGGACAGCTGCCTCGTATTTTTCTGTGTGAAAAAAAAAAAAAATAGGGCTCGTTCTCACTAGCCAGCGTATTTTGTTATGGTTGTTGCACCAAAAGCACAACCATATATATATATATATAAAGACACATTTATAGTACTATTTTCTACGAGTATATAACAATAGGCTTTTCTATACTGTTAATTGGTTTTTGTAACGTGTCAATGCCAAATGACACTTACGTGTTATTCAAAAGATGTTTTTGACCAATTTTTTATTCTATAATTAATTTAGCTTCCGATCATTATTTCAAATTAATCACTATGATTCTTGTTGTGTTATGTTAATCTATGGATAGACATTTGTGGTCAGCATTGATGATAAGAAAATATAACAGAAATCAAATTTTCTAAATTATTATTTATTTGGACAATTAGTTTCATAATATTAAATAATCCTATTTTAATTAGTGTTTTGGGTCCAATTTTATATGTACATAGTCATTTGAGGCTTTATTGTAACTCTGAAATGATTTATAAGCACCCATTTGTGTTTGTCAATAATATACCATAAGAAAGTGATATTATAAAACATCTTAGGACAATTCTATAAGACATTCTATTTTAATTAGTTTTGTTTACTAATGTCTTTTGCTTAGAGTCTACGGTTATTTATGTCATAATGATAGACATTGTGAATTCGAAATCAACGTCATCTAAATTTGTCAAGTTGCATCATTTTGATCGATAAAACTTTCTAAGATGGTAAAAGCTATATTTGTTGGGGTTAGGATTGCCGGTCAGTCCGTTAACAATGAGAGAACAAAGATGACAGGCAAACAAGCACACAACAAAGAAATATGAGAGAATTGGAGAGCACACACAATTTTACATAAAAAATTCTTTTTCGGAACAAGAGAAAAAATTACGATATACTTAATTTACAAACAATTTTACTATGTGAATGTTGGTTATAAAAAATTCTTTAGCTACACAAACCTTTGGAAAGTTGATAGTAGAGTAATAGCAAAATACAAGAGTAAATTAGCTACTCCTTGTGTTCTCTATTTGTTTTTCTCTTTTCTCTTTTTTCTTTTCTCTACTCTACTCACTTGCACTCAGCATACAAATGTACATATATAGTCCGAGTGACTGCCTACTAGGCAGGTTGTGTGCGTAGTAAAACATACCACCAACTCTATAAAACGACATTCTGCCGGGAGCAATTGACCAGCTCTGCAAGTCGGTTACAAATTCTAAAAGTCAACTCATTTTCTAAAAAACTGTTTGCGCAAACTTTACAAGTGACAAGCTTTTTCAGTTAGAGTTCCCAAGCATTGCCAAAGTCCTCGGCTAATGTCCTCGGATATCATCCCATATCTTCGGCCATCATTTAATGTCCTCAACCAACAGCTGATACTTTCAGCCATCACTTAGAGTCCCCATTCTTCAATTAGAGTCATCGGCCGTTATGCAAAATCCTCAACCCTTAATACCTATCGGCCAAGTGTAATCACTCCGACCTGTATTCATGCTGGCCAAATCCCACATGGGAGTGACCGAAAAATCCCAACAAATTTCCCCTCATAACCATAGGGGAACTAAATCAGTCAGTCTAGCCATACTACAAGTTTTGAGCTTCCTCTTAGGCAATTCCTTGGTCATTATTTTGACCCATTTTCTTCAATTCGGACTTTCTCTAGTAACAGCATTCTTGTGTTAATAGCATCTCTCACCCAATGATATTGAATATCAATATACTTCGATCTTAAATGGAATGAGGAGTTTCTGTAGAGATATATAACACTTTGGCTATCATAGAGTACCACGTACTTCTCTTATTCAAACCCAAGTTCCCGAATGAATTTCTTCATCTATAGTATCTCCTTACTGGCCTCAATTACAATAATGAATTCTGCCTCAGTGGTTGAAAGAGATACGCATTTCTGCAACTTCAACTGCCAAGAAACAACTCCTCTGGCAAGCTTGACCAGGTATCCAAAAGTAGACTTTCAAAAGTCAACATCACCGACCATATCAGTATCATTGTATCCAACCAACAGTGGCTTGTCACTTCCAAAGCACATAAACATCTTGAAGGTCCCCTAGAGATATGTTAATATCCATTTTACAATTGACCAATGCTGCTTTTCGGGGTTTGATAGGAATCAGCTAACTGTGTCGACCGCATATGTAATGTCTGGCCTTGTACACACCATAGCATACATTAGACTTCCCACGGTTAACAAGTATTGTATGCCTCTCATGGAAACTTTTTTTATCATTTGAGGTCAGATACTACCGACTGGTCAATTTGAAATGACTCGCCAGTAGAGTGCTCACCGGTTTGGACTTACCATATTGAAGCATTGGAGCACCTTCTCTACATAGTTTTCTTGGGACATCCATAATCTCTTTGCCTTACGGTTGTAAAATATTCTAGTATCCAAAATCTGCTTCGCCTGCCCCATGTCCTTCATAGCAAAGGATTTCCTAAGTTGTCACTTCAGTTCGGTGATTCAAATGACATTTTGCCCAACCATCAACATATTATCTACATAGAATGGGAAGATGACAAAATCATCTCTAGAAAACCTTTGAACAAGACACAATGATCCAAAATAGCCTTTCGGTAGCCTTGGCTACCATAACAGACTCGAACTTCTTATACCATTGTCGTGGGGCTTACTTTAGTCTATACAGGCCTTTCTTCATACGACACACCAAGTATTCCTTTCCTTTAACCCAGAATCCTTTCAGCTGCACCATGTAGATCTCCTCCTCAAGATCACTGTGGAGAAAAGCTGTCTGCACATCTAGTTGCTCCTCTTCTAAATCAAGAACAGTAGCCAATCTGAGTACTACTCGAATAGAAGATATTTTTGCAGCAAGAGCAAAAATCTCATCAAAGTCTCGACGCCCTTTTACTGGTTAAATCTTTTCACTACCAGCCGCACCCTGTACCTCGGTTTCGAGGCACTCTCGTCAGTCTTCAAACGGAAGACCCACTTATTCTTCGAGGCTCTCTTCCCCTTTGATAATTCAGTCAATTTGAATATATGGTTCTTATGCAGGGAACCTATCTCATCCTGTATGGCTTCCATCCATTCCGTCTTATGCTCGTCCTTCATTGCCTCTTCAAAATTTTTAGGCTCTCCTTCATCAGTAAGTAATACGTACTCACTGGATAATAGACGAACAAATGGTCGTCAGTTCCTTGAGGATCGTCGGACAGCATCCTCGTTTTCGTCTGACACTAGTGTCTCCTCATTATCTTCTCCAGCCATACCTTGGCTGTTAACCTCTTGACAAAGAGGTACCGGTCGTATAATATCAACACTTATCTTGTCAGTCCGACCGGTGTTTGACATGACCTTCTTCTCTTTGCCTATGTCATCAATAGTTTTGTCTTCTACAAACACTACGTTCATTGATCTGACAAGTTTCTTCTCAGTTAGGTCATAGAGTTTGAATCTCAACTCATCTTTCCCATATCCTAGGAAGACACATTACATTATCTTCAACTCCAACTTTGTCCTTTCATCCTTTGGGACGTGAACGAAGGTCTTACACCCAAACACCCGAAGGTGGTCATAGGCAGCAGTTTTCATGGCCTCTGCCCAACATATTTCAGGGAGCTTTGCCTCAGATAATACACGTCTAACTCTTTTCATCAATGTGCGGTTCATCTGCTCAGTCACCCCATTCAACTATGGCATTTTCGGCGGCATCTTCTGGTGTCGAATACCATGAGACTGGCAGTAGGTATCAAATGTCTCAATGTACTCACCATCATTGTTATTTCGGATAGACTTCAACTTTCTTCTAGTTTGTCGTTCAACCAGAGCATAAAAATGTTCAAATACTCTAAGGAGTTGGTCCCTGGTCTTAAGTGGATACACCCACAACTTTCTCGAGCAATCATCAATGAACGAGACAAAGTATTATGCACATCTGAATGACTTCTCCTTAAATGGCCCACATACGTCGATATATACTAAGTCAAGCATATCGGTCCTTTTGGTGGATGGGCCTTCTCAGAATAAGACTCAATGCTGCTTCCCCGCCATGCAGTGAGGGTAAGTCCTCAGGCCGGTTTCCTTCACTCCTAGAATGAGGCACTTCTTAGCCAGGTTACTCAACCCCTTTTTACTCATGTAACCCAGCCGGTGGTGTCACAAATTTTAGGACCCATCACTGCTAGTAACATTTACTTCTCCGGCCGCAATAGAGACTTGCAACACGTACAATTTGGATACCTTTCTTCCATGGGCAATAACTAGACATCCTTTAGTCAGTTTACACTCCCTTTTGTTAAAGATATTGCAAAAGCCCTTATCATCCAGTCTGCCTATCGAGATAATGTTCATCCGAATATTAGGGACGTGCCGAACATCCCTTAGTAGTAGTCAGGTCCCATTATTGATGATGAGAGACACATCACCATAGCCAATGACTCTAGACGTCCTTTTGTTTTCTATCTTCAACACTCCAAAATCACTTGGAGTGTAAGATGTAAAGAGCCTCCTCTAAAACGTGACATGGAGGGACGCACCGGTGTCCACTACCCAGCCAGTCTCCTACTTAACCATATTTACCACATCATTCATATCACAAGTCAATATGAGATCTCTTCCAGTGACAATTGAGACCGAGACCTTCTTCTCACCTCATCACTTCTCAGTTTTATTCTCCTTGCCTTCTTCGTTATTATCACGTTTCCACTTGTAACAATGTTTCTTGACATAGCTTTTCTTACCACAGTAGTAATACTCAAGGTTCTGATACCTTGAACGAGACTTGTTGCGATTCTTTTCTCAAGATTTTAGGCCACGCCTTTTACTCCTTTCCTGGGACTCCATGACCAACAGGTCGCAGTGCTGAGAGGAAAAAAAGGCCTACAATCGATGCCTCATCTCCTCGTTTAGCACAGTTCCTTTTGCCATTTTCAGGGTCACCATGCCATTTGGAGCAATCTTGGCTATGGTGATCCGTCTCACCTCACAAGAGTCCGAAAGGATTATAAGGAACCACGAACAACGTTTTGTCTTTGAACTTGATACCCATGTTGTTCAACCGATCAACGCACCCTTGAAATTTATTTAGATGGTCGGTAACAAACGTTCCCTCCTTATATTTCACTAGCATCAATTTATTCAAGTAAAACAACTTATTGTTGTCAGTCTTTAAATAGAGAGTTTCTAACTTCTCCCACAATGTCTTCGCATCTATCTCATTTCGGATGTGATTATACATATTGTTGTACACAAACTGTCGAATGTTGTCGCAGACCTGTTTATGCTCAAAACCCCACTCTTCCTCTGATTTTGCTTTGGAATTTTGCACCGTAAACACAGGAAAATGCATTATCTTTACAAATAGTAGGTCAGCCATCATACTCTTCAAAGTGTTGTAGTTTATACCGTTCAAATAGATCATCGTGTTTTCCACCTCCATCAGTTTCAACCAAATTTAACACCAGCCCAAATAACCTCTATCTGATATCACTTGTTGGGGTTAAAATTGTCGGTCAATCAGTCAAAACTGAGAGGACAAAGATAACAGGCACACAAACACATAACAGAAAACTATGAAAGAATTAAAGGACATACACAATTTTATGTGAAATATTCTTCTAAATAAGAAAAAAAATTTATTGAATACTTAGTTTACAAATAATTTTTTTATGTGAATGTTAGGTATACAAAATTCTTTGTCTCCACAAACTCTTGGAGAGTTGAAAACAGAGCAAAAGCAAAATACAAGAGTAAATTGGTTACTCCTTGTGTTTTTTTTTTGTTTTTCTCTTTTCTCACTTCTCTACTCCACTCACTCGGACTCAGCATACATATGTACATATATAGTCCGAGCAACTACCTACTCAGTAGGTGGGTTGTATGCACAACAAAACCTACTAAGAATTCTATAAAATGTCATTCTGTCAAGAGCAGTTGACCTACTCTATAAGTTGGCTGCCAACTCTAAAAGTCAACTCGTTTTCTGAAAAAATTATTTGCAAAGACTTTGCAAGTGACCAGCTTCTTCAGTTAAAGTCTCCCCTGACATTGACCAAAATCCTCGACCTTTTGTCTAATGTCATCAGACATCATCCCATATCCTCAGTCGTCACTTAATGTCATCGATCAACAGTCGATACTTTCAGCCATCATATAGAGTTCTCGTCCTTCAATCAGAGTTCTCGACCGTTATGCAAAGTCCTCGACCATTAATATCTCTTCAACCAAGTATAACGACTCCGGCCTTTATTCATACTGGCCAAGTCCCACACAGGAATGATCAAAAAATCCCAACAATATTTTCTACTTGTATCATGCTAAATCATGCATCCCTTAAGTACCCATGACTCAAAGAAAAAAACGATGAGACCATCAACAAAAACTCGAATCCAATAAAAATGGAACAATGACAATGAGTTATGTAAATGTCATATTTAGCATTTATCTCTACGTGTTTATAGCCAAAAAACTACCGGAAAAACTTGTAAGATATATTCAAGAGGATCCAATATGTAAATTTTTTTATTAATTATTTCAACAATTACAATATGATTGATAGCAAACCTATAACAGGATAATTGTATGATATTGAATTTATCACGAATCATTTATAAACAACACAATATGAATATTGTTAAAATTATTATTCAGTTGCTCATAACTGACAAACATTCTTCTCCTTGAAAATACTAAACCAATTAGTTTGAAACGCAGAAAAGAAAATATAACTCGAGGAAGTCACTAATTTTCTTACACAAGAAAAAAGTGATTTGAAAAGAAAAAAAAAAAAAAGAACAGAAAGAAAAAAACGACCAGAACACTGATGGCTCCAATGTCTATAATATGGAGGAAAGATAATCAGGCAAGCCCACAAACAAAAAATAACAATAAGTTTTCGAAACCCCAAAGCTTCAAGTAGTTCAAAAACTATGCTTGCATCCACTAAGAAAAATCACGACCGCACTAATCTAAATGTCATCTAAAAAAGGATATGAATGCACCCGAGATCAAAGATAATCTTGTAACTATAATTTTTAAAGTCAACGTCCTTGAGAATGGCAGTCCGTGGTGGATTGATTTGGAGCCAATGGAGATTCCTCAAATTTTTGAACTAGTAACAGATAGGAATGAAGGATATTGATTAGGAGAGAGAAATTCAAATTTTAAAATCGGTTTTAAGGCGGGAATGAGAGAGTTCGAATTTTATTTAAATGAGGGATTGCGTACATAATCCTTACCAAAAGAATTCTAAATTCTGAAGGAATTATAGCCAACGAAGAGAATAAAAGGCAAAAGAAATAGAACAAAAAGGAAGAAATAAGTAATTCCATAGAGCCTTTTTTTGTTGGAACATGAGTCGCTTCATTATCAATTCCATACTAATTTAATGTACCATCTAGTTGTACATACAATGGTGCACGTGTATTGGCTTAATTTAGAAAACCCGTTGAATGCCACACAAGTCCTCATACATGCATGTGTGCAAATTCTCCGTATTAGTAATGCTTGATGAGCATTTAAGAGGCGCACATGCATAATCTGTCCAAATTGGGAGAACCTAAGGATAATACCTAAATTTTTTTTTGATTTATTTTGGATATATTTATTATTTTTTTTATTAATTAGATAGATCAGATTAATTATATTTTATGAAAATTTTAAAAGATATCGAATTAGTGGGTCGGTATCCGAAGTGTGCCTGAATGGTGCCAAAAGCCATGGGCCTACACTCAAGGCGCTCTTGAGGCGGTACTTGAGCACACGAACCTGCGGCGTGGCGCCCAAGGCTCACTTGAGCTATCGCTCGAGTGCCGTTTTCAATATATAAGGCATGGCGATGAGGGTTTTGTTCATTTCGCATGTGATAGAGTAGAGAAAGAGGAGAGATAGGAGAAGAAAGATGAGAGAGAAGCAAAAGGACAGAGAAGATGGTTTCAGGTGGATAAGAATATCGTTTGGTGAGATCTGTTTGGTATAAAATCAAGACTAGTATCTATAAGTTCTATTCTTTGTCTGATTTTGTGTCTGATAACGTTTGCTTTTGATTTGGAGGTTTCAAGGTTTTATTAACTTCTAAAAAATGGATAAATATCTAATACTGTATACCTTTATATCAATATATTTGTATAGAAATGAGTATGAAACTTATATGGGCCATACATTGTCATATGCATGTTGCCTACGGATTGTGGTCACTACTATCTATTATTTGTTATCTGATTAACTTTTGATGGTGAAATATTTATTATTTGAAATTCCTTTTTCGTCGGTAGAAAAAGTCTCTATTTGTAGTTGATCCGTCCTGTCTATCTGATATTTAAATGGAGATTTAATATATTCGGACGTCCAAATATATCCAATAAATTTAATAATTGCACCTAATGTCACAATATATCTAATAAATTTAGTTATTGCACCTAATATAGTAAATTCTGTATTTATGAAAGATATAGTACATAGATGATCATACCCGTTGATCTAAATAAAAATTTATTTGGCTTAAAATTATTGAAAATATGTGAAACTCTTTCTTAAATTAATCTCCAAAACTTTTAATATTCTGATTTCGTACATACTTTATAATTTCTATATAGATTTGTATCCAAACTATAATTTGGACCTTGATTTGAGATTGATTAATTTGTCCACAAATGGAATTTGGTATATCTTGTTTTCTTCTAGAAAGAAGAGAGAGCGCTTCTTTCTCTAGGGTTTCGTAAGCCATCTCCCCGTTGCAGCCAGCTTCCCCCTCAGCCGCCAACCATGGTTGGCATCCCGGGGCCACCGTCCGACCTCCCCTAGGCCATCTCTCCACCCCCAAATCCTGTCAAGCCCCTCCAGTAGACCCCCCTCCCCCCCCCCCATTAATTTCTCCTATTCCAGGTCGTCCTCATCATCTTCACTTATTCCTTGCGAACGCCTCTTTTCACCATGTTCACAGAGCTCTCTCGTCCAGTCTTCCCCTAAGATTCAATCTGGCAAGGCTTTGAACTCATCCTCTTCACCCCTTCCTCTGTCTGTGGACCGCTTCTCACCACTCCATAATTCTCAAGCTTCCCGTAATGCGAACTTGGTGGTGTCGCAATCTAGACCAAAGAATCATCCTTTATTGGATAGTCATGGCGCTGAAAATGCAAAGATTCAGTCTTCCTCAGAGACTGTTACAAAGACCCAAGCTTCAGATTTGGTCTTGAACCACTTGAATAGCCTAAGTTCTTCTACTTCAGCGGTTTTATTACACCCTCGCAGTGGTAATGCTGAAAGGCCTCAGATTTCTATGCCGGATAGCTCCAAGATTTTTGTGCAGGAGACGGAGGGTGCTATCAGCAAGGTAACATCATCTTTCCTTCTGGATGAATCAGTAGAGCATCAGGTTCCACAGATGGGCTCTACTTCTGATCATTCTAAGGGCTTTGTTTCCCCTGTTAGCCAGAATTCATCCGAGCCTAATATCTTAGGTACGGTGAACAAACAGAACCCATCGTGGTCCTCTATTGTGCAGAGAGAGTTATCTGTTGCCAACCTCAACCTCTAGTATTTTTTCCCCACCAAATGTGAATGGCAATATTGTTGAAATTTTCCCTCTTAGTGAGGTTCTTCAACAAGGGAAGCCTGTTTGGGGCACCACTTTAGTAGGATATTTTTATGATAAACTCTTAACTTTTTACGTGAATTTCTTTACTCGAAAAATTTGGACACGATCTGGGCTCTCACGTGACTGAAAATGAGGATGGTTTCTTTTTCTTTAGATTCTCCAATGAAGAGATGTTGGAAAAATGCGTGGCTCAAGGGCCTTGGACATTTACAGGACGTTCTTTTTTCTTAAGTGACGGAAACCTGGAATGGTAGTATCCAAGGATGAGCATAAGGTATTCCTGATTTGGATTAATTTGTTCAATGTGCCTATTTAATTTTGGACTCCGTTGGACCTGAGTTGAATAGCTAGCGCCCTCTGAAAACCTATTCAATTGGATGCAAATACTGCAAGAATGGAACACGTGAGTTATGCTAGAGTATCTGTGGATGTCGCTGCTTCAACTACCCTCCCTAGTAAAATTAGGCTGCAAACTGGTTGTAGTTTAATTTCAGGGATGCAGCAAATAGTGGAAGTGGATGTGGATTATCAATGAAAGCTATTTCGTTGCGATACTTGCAAGAAGACTAGGCATAGTAAAAATCAGCGCAAAATAAACTTGATTTATTGTCCCATGGGGCAGATCCTCCCTAGTACCCTTTTGACAGATTCTAATGTGGCTAAACAGTTTAAGAGAAAGGCTACTGCTGTTCATGTTTCCTCTGCTCCAGGTCCATCCTGGTCTTCCTCCAACCCCTTTGCTATTCTTCAAGAGGTAGATCACATGTACGCTTCCCATGAAGCTATTAACATCTCCCATGATGCAGAATTGATGGTTGGGGATCAGGCCACAACACACTTGATGGAAGTTCAGGATAATATAGATGATGTGGTTTCTATACTTCGTAAGCATCAGATCAGCCTGCTTTCCAAGCAATCTGGGCAGGCTAAGCATTCCTTTGCTGTTTCTAATGAAGTTCAGCCAGATATCCAGGTTCAATCAGGTCAGGACACTTTGATGGGAGCTGATACTATGGTTAGGAAGAATGATGCTTTGATCCCAGTACTTACTGATCCAGTGGAGCAGCCTGTTAGAGTCGAACAATTTAGGCTAGCTTCTCGCATCTCTCCCAGTATAGCACTGGCTGGTGCGGATGAGGGGATACTTCCAGTAGAGGCTAGTGCTGGGCAACCTCTGAAGATGAATTTACAGATGATCAGTTTGGCGAGCAAGACAGGATTTCCTCATGGCTTAAATCCTGAGATGGTGGCTTTTGATGCTCAAAAACAACCCCCCTCTACATACCTCCTGCTCGTCCAGTGGAGCAGTTTTCGGGTAATGGAACACAGGTAAATAAAGATCAACAGGGTACATATCCAGTGGATGCTATGGCTCTCTCGGCCACTCCAGCATATCACTTTCCTCCTGAATCGGGCCTGCCTCATGCGACTATGAAGCCCTTTAATATTGTGTGTTGGAACATTTGCGGGCTAAATGGGCAAATCAAGATACATGAAGCTTACTAGTTTATTTTTTTGTCTTATTGTGAAATTATGGGTTTGATAAAAACAAAAGTTCGTGAACGAAAAGCTGTCCAGATCGCTAGGAGCCTCATGCCAAATTGGCAGTGGGAGATGAATTATTCTGAAACTTCTTTTAGTAGTATATGGGTTGGCTGGAACCTAGGGCTAGTCGACTTGGAGATTCTCTTTAAGGATGATCAAGTTATTCATTGCAAAGCCCTTTATAAGTCGGATGGTAATGTTAGTTTACTATCTTTTGTGTATGGGGCGAATTCGAAAGTCTAGTGCCGCAATTTTTGGGACAGTCTCCGTGGGATGAGCAATTTAGCTCATCTTATACCATGGGCTGCCTTGGGGGACTTTAATGCAATTAGATCATATTCTGAAGGATTGGGGGGACGTGGCATGTACGAAGCGCCATGGAATTAGATTCATGCCTCTCCAATTGTGATTTAGTTGATATTTGCCATAAGGGTGCCTTTTATACGTGGAATGATGGAAGGGAGGCATCTATTCGTATTTACTGAAAGCTGAATCGTATACTTGTTAATGACAATTGACTCATCCATTTCGGCATATGTAAAGCTACCTTTTCAGCTATAATTTCTGATCACTCACCATGTGTTCTTCATCCGGATGGCATATATCACAATCGGAAAGGTATGTTCCAGTTTAATAATTTCCTCACATCACATTCATAATTTTTTTATGTGATTCGCGAGGCATGGCAGGAGGATATTCGGAGTTTTCCAATGTTCCGACTTATGGCTAAATTGAAAAGCACTAAACAGGTGCTAAAAGATCTCAATAAATTATACTAGGAGTATTTTTGAGGAGGTGACAAAAACACATAAAGCTTTGGAGGATATATAACATGCACAATTGACTACTCCATTTCAGCCAACATTCTATGTAGAGGAACAGTTATGCAAATCATCTTACTTTCGGGCTATGGCCAAGGAGATTGAGTTTCTTCATCAGAAGGCGAAGCTCCATTGGCTTAAGGATGGATACCAATGTACTAGGTTTTTCTACCGTGCGGTCAATGGTAAGAGTAATTGTATTTGAATCCTCTTATTGATTAAAGAGGATGGGGACTCAACTATTGGCAAGGAGGAATTCCAAAACTTGATAGTTAATCACTTTTCAAGCCTGTTGAGAATGGGTTGCGTCCCTAGTTTGTTTGACAAAGAGAGGCTTCACCCATTCATAATGCACACTATTCCTAATTCTCACAAAGAGTCTCTATGTTATTCGATGCAAGAGTAAGAGATCCAACAAGCCATGTTATCCATTGGTGAACACAAAGCTACGGGCCCAGATAGTTTCTTTTCTAAGTTCTTCAAGGATTCATGGCATATTGTAGGCTCCTCAGTTATAGAAGCGGTCTAAGACTTTTTTACTCATGGAAAGCTCCTCAAATAAGAGAATGCAATCATTATCAGTTTAATCCCAAAGGTGGCTTCTCCATCCAAGATGACTGACTATCGTCCTATCTCGTGCTGCAATATTATTTATAAGGTTATTTCAAAAATTATTGCTAATCGTATTAAAACCATTCTACCATTCCTAGTAGATAGATGCTAAACTGCGTTTGTTGCAGGACGGCGAATTAGTGACAATATTTTGTTTGCCCAGGAGCTATTACATAAATATCATACAGGCAAAGGAGTTTCCAAGTATGCAATGAATATTAATCTTATAAAAGCCTATGATTCTATTCAGTGGGATTTCTTTCTGGCTACTCTACAGATGATGGGATTCCCACATTAGTTGGTCAAATGGATTCAGCAATGCATTAGAAGTATATCTTTCTCCATTTATATTAATAGAGAATCTGTGGGCTTTTTCAAAGGAGCTAAAGACTGCGTCAGGATGATCCATTATTGCTATACCTCTTTGTATTGGCTATAGAAATTCTTAATGGTATCATTGAGATGAAAGCATACAAAAACAACCATTTCTAGTTTTATTGGAAGTGTGAAAGTACTCGTACTGTAATGCTTGCCTTTGCTAATGACTTGTTTCTATTTACCAAAGCAGATCCTGACTCTGTTAGGATTTTACATAAATGCCTTGAGGAATTTCATATACTCTTGGGCCTTTCAGCAAACAAAGACAAGAGTAAGGTTTTTATATGTTCCGGGGACGTCAACCAAGCGGAGGAAATTAAAGATATCTTGGGATATAAAATGGGGCAACTCCGGTGAGATACTTAGGAGTCCCACTAATCACTACTCGACTTTCGATAAATGATTGCAAATCGTTCATCAACAGGATAGTGAAATGTGTGTTCTCCTAGAAGAATAGATGGCTTTCTTTTGGAGGTAGGCTACAACTTTTCTCCTCTATCCTATCGACCATCAATCTCTACTGGGCTTCCATATTCATACTTTCCAAATCAGCGTTGAAGAAAATTGAATGTTATATTCGTCGATTTTTATGGCATGGGAATATTGATGGGAGGACGATGGCTAAAGTTACTTCAGATGAGGTCTGCTCACCAAAAAATTGTGAGGCCCCGGACCCGAAAACATGATAATTGGGAATAATTAAAATGATGATAATTTATAAGAGGCTAATCGTGCATTGAAAAATGAGGGTTGAAAGTAAAAAGTTAAAAAAATACCCTAGTTTAGCAAGCAGCAGGGTTGCACCTATTACGTGCTCGAGATGCGCAGAAAGAATGAGCGCAAAATCCAACATGGCATAGCCGTGCGCACGAGGGCAGCGCTCGAGCGAGCCCCTAGTAGAAACCCCGCGCTCATCGTGCGCTCGCTAGACGCTCGAGTGGGCACTGGCAAAATGCAGCGCGCTCACCACGCGCTCAAGCGCGGTTGCGATTTTTGCCCCGCGTTCTGATTTCGTTTTTGTTATAAAGGGAAGGGAGAAAGGGAGAAGGGGAAAGCAACTGAAGCACAAAGGAAGATGAGGGAGAAAAGAAGAGAAAAAAAAGGAAAAATCACTCGTTTTGATCCACTCCAGGTAAAAATAACGGTAGATCAGGCTCAGGCTAGTGTACTTCGGACGTTGTTTTGTGTTTTTACCGATTTCTCTTGTTTCAAAATTGATAAAAATACTCTAAAATTTTATTGTTACATGTTTAAAGCAAACAAAGTATGTTTTCCTCGATTGTTCGGTTAGATTTTGTGTTTACTTATGTGTATTGTAAGATTTGGCTTCGATTTTATGAATAAGCATGTAATTAGTGTTCGTTTTGGTTTCGAAAGCATGTGATGAAACCCTAACTCGAAAATATTAGGGATTTTTGTTAAATTGCATGATTTAATATACGTGTTTTGATTTATGGCGTTGATTTCATGAATAAATACATGTTTGGTGTTCGATTTAAATCCGGAAGTTTTGGCGATACCCTAAGTACAAAAATGAATGGGTTTTAATGATTTTTAACCGTAGCTCCTGTTATATAAAAGTTAATTGGCACCGAAATGAAGCTCCTGGTATAATTTGTTTTTGAAAATTTTATACGGACTTATATCAATAAATGACCGTGCACTTCTGAAGTTAATTGAAGGGTAATTGTGAAACTCTTATACGAACGAAGGTTTTTAGTTAAGAAGTTATTTCTGATACTGTTATTTAGGACCACGGATCGACATTCAAATGTAGTTAGGTTCTCCGATATACTTTTAAAATGTTATGGTACTGATCGAGATAACTCGGCCCATGGAGTTATATGTAACCCGCCTTCCTGTGGTGTTACTACTGGGCCGTGATAAAGATTTTGGTTCCGCCTACCTTAGAGGAATACTTCGTGATCCCATGGGACGGGATCTTCTATTTCTATTTATAGCTTTGGATCGTGAGGAGATGTACACAATCTATTGTCTATCATTCACTCCTCACTCCATAGTAGGGCCCTCATCGGCAGATCCGCATCGCTTCTATTCTCGTGGCCGCTATTCTCGTTTTATCGTTCGCACTACTTTATTCCTTTCTTTACCGCGATTCTTACCGACATCGCTCTCTTGATATAAAAGCGAAAGTTTCTGATTTTACTTTTTGAATTGCACTAATATCTGATTTTTGAGTTTAATTATAGTCAAATTACGCTTTCTCTGTTTTATATGTTCTATTCTGCTTAACCGTTCTGTTTTTGCATGATTTCACAACTGTTCTGTATAACTGATTTATTACATATCTGCATGTAACTTGTTAGGTCTCGGCTCACTGTTTTACTGTTTTTTTTCCTCCAGATGAGACTGTATAGCTAGTACCTGACGAGAAAGAGTGACTTAAAGTATCTTCTAAAGACTTTTGAGGATTTAAAGTATTTTGGAGCTATTTTGGAGAATCAGTTGGATGTAAAGATTTGACTGGATATGTGATTTTGTATATGAATTTTATGCCTATGGACATTTATGTATGTGTGGGTTTTGTATAGAAATGTACGTAATGTATGTGATGAACAAAAAACTATGCTTCTGCAGGTTAATAGTTCTGCTTTCGTCCTATACTTCTGGATATTCTGTACAAGTTCTAGATGGTATCTCATTTATGAACTGTTAATATAGTTGATGGTTTGATGGATTAATGTCATGGATGGCATTTGTGGTTCCGTAAAAGCGTGTTGTAGAAAAATTATAGTATAAATAGATAGTTGTGTGCTTGTACTGGTTGACTATACAGGTTTTGTACATATATTTTTAGATTTTTATCCAGTTATAAAGAAGACTGTCGAAATTTTTGCAGAAGTTATACTTTGTATTTTGGTCCTAAATCCTGTTTCTATATTGACGGAAGTTTTTGAGGAAAAAAAAAATTCCGTTCCATCACAAAAACGAGGGAGGATCGGGTATTAAAAATCTCTAGGCATGAAATAAGACACTAGTTAGTCGTCTTCTTTGAAGAATCATCACAAAAATCCTTGATTCTATTTGGTTTTCTTGGGTTCACACCTACAGAATTAAAGACAATGCATCTGGACTATTAAAGTTTCGAAATCAGCGTCACGGAGTTGGAAGAAGATCATGAAGCTTCGCTCGGAGGTTCACCACAGCATTCACTAATTTTATTGGTAATGGTACAAAGACATTCCTTTGGCTCGATAATTGGCACCGGATGGGCCTCTTTGTGATAGATTTTCGACGAGACTGATGACCGTTACTAACTTACTCTCAGAAGGAAAGGTCCAAGAAATCATTCGTCACGGAGAATGAAAGTGGCCTAATGAACTTGACATGGAAATGGCAACCATTATAGATAGTATGCCAACATACAAGTCAAACCTGGATAGGCGGATATGATCAGATGGAGCGCCAGCCATGATGGTAGGTTCTCGGTTCAGTCCACGTACAAGCTTTTCCATGGTATAAAAGAAAAAGTGGCATGGGCTTTGCTTTTCTCGGGGCCACACAACATCCTTGCGCATGCAGTTATATTATGGTTGGGCATCCGTAGATGGCTAAGCACACTAGACCGCATTAGTCTCTTTACCCACCTCTCAGATACATGCTCCTTTTGCAACACTGAAATTGAAAGTCATGATCATATCTTTTTCAAATATGCTTTCACGGTTGGAGTCAAGAGAAGGATGTGTCAAAGGGCTGACTACACTTGACCATACACCGAATGGACCTCAAATATCCACTGGGTAACTAGCAGATGGAAAGGCACGAATGCAAAAGCCCTCTCCCTTTGCCTTACGTTGGCAGCCACGATCTACTTCATCTAGAAGGAACGTAACTAACAAATTTTCAACAACTCTTGTGTTAGGGATGAAGCTCAGTTGGTTAAATAGATCACAAATTTTGTTCGTCACAAATTGGAGTTAACAGTGACCAGCCATAACAGCGACTTCAACTCTATTGTAGTTCGCTGGAATTTATCACGTCGGGGGTGGAGTGAGTCTTTGGTTCATTGACTTCCTTTTTTAATTGTCTTGTTCGTCAAATATTACTTTTTATGTTATGATCTGATATGATATATGAAGCTCGAGGAATGCCCTGGCATTTTGTTCTACCTCTAAGGTGGAATGAGACCCAGAGATAGAATAGGTTTTGTAAATTCTTTACAATTTTAATATACAGATTACTTACCAAAAAATAGATTTTGTTTCGAAACCTATTTGATTCTATTTATATGGTTTGGTCCAGATTCTAATTCTGATTATCTAATTTTGATTCAGATTTTTTTATCTATTTATCTTATTCTGATACGACTCTAATCATCTAATTTGAATTATCTAATTTTATTTCTAATCACCTCTGTTTTGTATATTTCCTGAGGGGATTATGTTTTGATCTAATATAGGTTTTGATCAGATATACGATTTGAGTGCAAGATAACTATCAACTTTCTGATATTGAATTCTGATTTGGATTTGATGATTTGACTTCCAATATCGGCACGTCAGATTTATATTTGTTATCTTGTTTCTAATGATGGATTTGTATCTGTTATCCACTTTTGATATCTATTTATGGACCCTCTCTCTTATTTATCGGACATATTGGTTTAATATGTTTATATGATACTTACTAAATTTTAAACTCACATTTTATATTTTTACCCAATCAGAGTAAATGATTTGGATATTTTGTAGGAGTTGAACGAGATCTGACACGACATCATATATTTTGATAAGTATTATTTTGTTCAGATATTTTGGATCTGTATGGGTTATATTTTGGATATTAAAAACGGCCGAATGTAGGCCTTTAGGCCGTGTATTAAGAATTATTAGATTTATTACATTATGTAGACAATTTGTTGTCATTATTTGAGTATCGCCCTTACGACTGTTTTAAATATGTCATATTTATATTGTCCAGGTGATTATTTGATAAGGTCTTGTAATAGATTTTGAGTCTGATTATTATTATTATTTGGATGTTAAAATTTTATACTCTATCTGTTTATTTCACACCCGGTTTGAGATTTATTTGTATGTTATTGATATTTAATTATTTATTACTTAAACTTATTTTGATCCGAATTCATGACAATTATGGTATCAAAGAAATTGTAAGAAGAGGTTTCTTAGGTCAATTTTAGGTTGTTTTGGAAAAGATAATTGATTGAAATATTTTATGTAATAGGTGATAATTATGGCAGATAATAAAGAATCTGGGAGCAGAGGTTCTGGTTTTAATCGGGAAGGTGATTATTGGGTGCTATTGGGTCACATAAGTGACATAATGGATAGGATGATTCAGCGGAAGGATCATAATATGGCTGCTTTGAAGAGGATGGTCGAATAAGGCTAGGGTATGACACCCTTTGATTGGTTTAAAGGCGAGCATGTTTCACAATTCATGTGAGATGAGGGAAAGCAAAGGGCATTCCTAGTGTATAAGTGATATCTTCACCTAATAGATGCTTGTGCATAAAAAGGATAGAATAGACCCACCTTATGTGCTCTTGAAGGACATTCTAGCACCGTTTGTCAAGTAAAATCACTTTTGATGTGTTTTTGAGGGGTACTCATATATTAATACTGCTATAAAATTATATCTGATGTGATTTTAGAATATTAGAAATCATTTCAAAACATAATATTCGTCACTTGAAAAGATAGAAGAGTAAAAAAAAAAAAAAAAAAAGAATGATGCTAGACATCTAGCTGAAATCAAACTTAAATTCTGTTCTTCATCAAGATCGAATACGTTTTTCTAATGTATTCCTATGATGTATTACGGTTTAGTTGCTCTTATCCTTATTGCATTTTTGTCTAGTAAGTTATTAGGTGTATTGGAGATTGTATTCAACTAGTCATTTACTCAAATTATAGTAAAGGATTTCGGGGGCTGAATTATTTTTACAGTAAATTTATTTAAAATTTATTCAGTAATTTTTTTATTGGTTAAAAGAATTTTTCATATCAAATATCAATAAATAACTTAGCGTGTTTGGTTATATTGTATTGATTGTATTTAAATATTTGGTGGCTGACATAAATTTTAGGTCTCTTCTATTGCATGGATGTGTGCACATTTCTATCAAATCCCAATGCTCTCCTACTCATATTGTATTCTTTTTTCGAGAAGCACATATATAAGGGTTTCTATTACTTGTAAATATTTTCTTTAATAGAAATTTGTCATATTCATATTTTGTAAAAAAAAAGAAAATGTAAGAGATTGAAGGTATCACTCTTAATAAAACCCTCGTCAGCTAGAATGCTAAATTTATAATATGAAGATATCCTATTGTGAAGTTTGACCTTCACAAAAGAAAATAACATGGATATAGCCTATTCGGACTCTCAAGTATGCTCAGGGACAAGACATACAGAAGATAAATTAAAGATATGCTTAGTTTCCATATTTACAAGACTCATCCTATAAATCTCACAAATTATTATTGCGATACACGTTACAACTTTGATAATTTGTTGGATGCAACATTTGTCCTAAAATTTTGACACTCACGCGTAGATCTTTTACTTTAAACAGAAGATTATATGGATGAATATTTTCAGATTTTAAGGAGTGAAATTTTTTGGTTAAATGATTTAGTTAATTACCTTCTGAATACACAAGATACAAGAGAAATATGTACTTTGACCCTAATATGTTTTCAATTTTTGTGGCATGCCAACGTTTGTGCACGAAAATCCGTTGATTTATTAAGAGCAACTTTTAAACAAAAATTAAAAAAAAAAAAGTGAACTGCATGATTTAAGAGAGTACTAGTAGAATTACACAATTTATTCTTTGATATCATATATGTAGGTTTATTGAAAGAAAAAGGGGAAGATAGGAGATTAATTTTGTTCCTACCTTGCAGGATTATTTAAAATATAAAGAAGAAAATATAAGTGTCTCAAAGGGGGGGGGGAAGGAGAATTTTTAGAAAATTCAATTCAATTCTTCAAGCCGAATAAATGTTTATATTTTTTGGAAAAGAAAATATTGATTGATATATTAAAAATTAATATGGCGAACTTATATTTGAGTGTTCTTTGAAGACACATTTTCAATGAATAAATGATTATGAATTTATATTGCACATTTATTACTTTTCATGATCTTCCTCGCTTATAATTATCCTAACAAAAATCACCTTTTGCTTTATTTTCCAACCTTTTGATGACGAGATATGGGAATAAGTATGTCCATTCGATGCATTAATATTTATAATGGGGAGAAATATTTAGAATGTTGGTGCCTAAAGTAATTTTCTTGGGGATCGAGTACGCTTGAAGCTACGCTTTGATGAATAAATTTGTCGTCTGCATTAAATGTTTTCCATTGTAAAAAATGAGGGAACACTAGCGTAAGAAATTTTAGCTATTTAAGTTACAGCAAATATATTTATGATGCTAATTAAATTATAATGTCCTGAACATATTCGAATTGGACATAGTCATTGGACTTATGTGTGAGATTTGTTAATTATTTGATAACAACAAACACGGCCCAATTGGGATCAATAATTGTTTAGTTTTATAAGAGTTTAACAATTGTCATATAAATATTTTGATGGAAACAGATAATCAGCTATTCCTGAATAAGGTTTTCCTAAAATCATGACTTCATGCAGTTATAGCCCCTGAATAAGCTATTCCACGTTTGGCCGTTTATTGATACATCAGAAAAATTTTGCAAAAAGATGTCAAGCATGGAGAAATCTATGAGTAGAAGAAACTTCATTATTATTTTTACATGTATATTATAGTGCCAAAATGATGCTAAAACAAAAGCATTATTTATGGAACACCTACGTTTCCTCATTTTTATAGTAAATCATGGGACTCATCTTTAAATCGCAATGTTAGGCTGATTTCTGAGTTATTTGTGGTTAATTTGTGTGGTCAAAATATGTTGAATAAATGCTCAAATGATGCCTAAACAAACGCTTATGAAAAGTAAAATTGAAATCCCTACTACGTATTTTTTTTAATTTTAATGTGAGTTTAATAATTATTTGAATTGTTCCCTGTCGTTACACCATGTTTTGAAAAGAATGTCTATCTTTTGTCTAGCTTTAATTTTAAATGTCAATTCCATATTCTTGGAAAGTTAAAATTTTAGAGTTGATAAAACCAATTACGAAACACCACAAATAAAGTATATGTATTATTAGAAAAGGATGCATTGGAAAAGTGCAGACTTTGATTTCCTATTTAAGCAAACGAAGGCACTGACAACTTAATAAAACTTTAATTACTAGCTTCTCTTGTGTTCATCTTAGGTTTTTTTTTTTTTTTCTTTGAGAGAGAGAGAGAGTCTAAGAGTAGTGTTGTCACTTGGAACTATTTCCTTAGAAATCAGGTTTATTTTATTCACATTTTATCAAGATTCAAATTATAAAGGAGTGAACCTTTCTTTTTAAATTAAAATCTCCAACTTTGGTAGAGGCGGAATCTGTAGGACTGGGTTTTTTTATGTTCAATTCAGTCTTACAATAAGCTAGGTGTTATGCAAGAAGAATTCGAATACATTACGAGGACAGGGAAGGACACATTATATTCAATACATTATGCAGATGATTCTACAAGTTTTGGTCACATCAATCAAATTTCACATTAGTCAGAGCCGTTAATGTTTTAGACATCAGTAATAATATTGGGAATCACTAAAACAACTTTCAAGATATTGAGTTCTAACGGAAGACGTAAATACCAATTTGAATAATATAATATCTTCTATAATGAATAAAGAATAACAAGATAGTTAACTACTCATATGTCTTCAAGACAATGTGTAGTGAAAAGAAGGAATATAGTTCTTTGGGAATTCATTGACAATCTCAATTTTATAATTTTTTTTATAGAATGATTTATTATTTAAAGTCTTCATAATTAATGACCCTTTATATGAGTTATTTCTATAATAAATAAACTATGCTTTGGTAAAAATTTTAGTCAAAGACATTTCAGCCCTTGGGGTCTATTGTAAATGAGTATTACTAAACAAATAGAATAGATATAAGACTAAAATTAAATCACAAGATTTCATAAGATTAATAATATATAAAGATTAGGGATTATCTTATCTGATGACCGTTGGTTAACTTTGGTTATGCTTTGTTTCATGATATTCACATGATATCTTGGAGTAGCAAGAAACTAACGTGTGTTGGTTTTCATCATTGGTTAGCCAAAATTTTTGATAAGCTCAACTTTAATAAAAAAAAAAAAATGTCTCGGTTAAGGATATTCCTTTTGCAAATAGAAATTGCAAACAGTAGTATGGAATGAGAGCAAAAATGTTTTATTGAAATAGAAAACCATCATAGCTTATTCAATGGACTCCAAAATATCATTTATAAACCAAACCTACAGTGACCAACAATAACCTTGTGAGAATTGTTGTAGCAAAAGAGATGTTTATATATATATATATATATATATATATATGATAATTGTTGCTCCCCTTACAATGACTATCAAATCAGATGAGTTCTTCCCTTAAATATGTCATTCCTCATTTAGTGCAACCTATAGAGAAAAGCATATATAATGAACAAATATTATGTACATATGTAGTATATTTGCATAAATAATGTTATGATTATTGAGTCAAAAATATGATACATATGATAAAATGAGCATACACACATAATGATAATGTGTTCAGCACATTTATCACATAAAGTATGTTTGAATAGGCTTGAGGTTGGTTATCTCACGGCCAAAAACCACCTCAGATAGTTGAAAACAGAGAGGGGAATGCTTTAAATATAGAATATATTAAATATCAATATGAAATAAATGTCGCAAATTATTAATATGGGGTTCATTTTGGTTATGTGACCTAGATGAATTACATTACAATTCATCTTGATTGTCTAGAAGCCTATATTTATCTCTAATTTTTTTTTCAAGATAATTATAGATATAGAAAACTGAAGCCAAAAACTAGGTGTTTCTATATAAAAAATCTGTTTATTGTTATATTTTTGAAATAGCATGCATGCACTTTCTAAGGAAAGAGTTTAACAGTATAGCTTGTATCATATCACGTTTGCTAGATAACTAATAAAGAAATGTGAGTGATGGATCCTTCTCGCTCCACAAGATGTGAGACCCTTAGGATTCATGAATGACCTCAATTAGTACCCTTGGTAACTTTCAACTGCTTCTCGAGTTCTTCCGTTCATTATTATTATTATTATTATTATTATTATTATTATTATTATTATTATTATTTAGCATATCATCAATGGATAAAAAAGATTTGATTTAGGACAGGGCTAGAAAAGCAGCTAGATTGGACTAGTAGGATTCACATCTAAAGGAAGAATATTATTTGTCACACATCATATTCACTAGCCAGTAATATTAAATCAATGAGATGTTGAGGATATAATTATGGAGACAAAATAATGAAAGAAAGTTAAAGATGTTCTTTCATATAAAATAAATTTAGATAGATTAGATATAATTAAATATCACGCAATAAAATATATTTATGATATTAAAAGACATATTTTTTTATTTATTTTTTGATTTAAAGTTAAATCACTAATTATTTCTGACGGTTATATAATATTAAGGTCCTGCAATATAGCGATTAATCGAGGTTCTCACTAGTCGCATGCCACTGTATGCATAATTTTGAATAGAATTGAAAATTAAACAATTTAATACTCGTGGGGCTCATGTTTTAGCATTTTATATGCGAGTGAGAAATTTTTATCAGGGGGGAGTACGTTTCAGATCTTCATATGCAAGGAACAGATCCTACATATTTCATAGGGATTGAATCCACCCATAATAAGCTACCAAATCCACCATAACCAAACAAAACGACAGTTAGCTTTGGTCAAACCCCTTGATCCTCGTTATTCTGTCCACTCTCACTAACTTCCTTACCCCACTGCCTATACCTACTGTGACCTCAGAATGTAGATGCTTTGGGATTCAAGAGACCCCTCCAGAATTTATAACTACTTTCTCTGGTAAGACTACCATATTCTCGCGGCTAAAAAAATTATACTGCTCATGCAGTTTGGGGGAAGTTGCAAGATTTTAGAAGGTGAGAAATTGGTTGATTCAAACTGAAGCTTATTTACTGAATTCTGTGATACGTGTGTTTTTCTAACATTTATTTACTGAAATGTTATTTTTCTTTTTTATTATAAGTAATTTATTTTCGTCGATTTTTTTGAAGACATATTTCTCTTATCTTATATATACAAATAAAATATTGATTTCACATGGTGACTGATTTTTTTTTTTTTTTTTTGGGGTTAAAATAGGCATTTCAAAATTGATGCATGTCCCACATTAAAAAATTGGAGGTAAAACTTCTATCTTATAAGTTGGGGGGTCCTCCCCCCATAGGACGTCCTTTTGGGATGGATTCTTCCCATAAACTTGTACACGCATCAATGATACTTTCATTGAGACTGGCCTTGACTCGGAGAAGGATATTTACGAAGGGTTTTAACCGAAAATGGCTACTAGAGAGGGTTACATGCGGAAAGACTGATCTATTGTCGGTGCGCCAGGGCGGAATGAAGCGTCATAGAATGAAAGCCATCGAGTGAAAGCTGCCAAGTAAAGTTCCGTAGAGTGTAGCCGTCGAGGTCTGCGGCTATTAAAGGTAGGAGGAATAATGCGTGTTCCATATTGAAAAGTTAGAGGTAAAATATCTAACTAATAAGTTTGGGAGCCTTTCTCCCCCATAGGACGTTATTTTGAGATGTGTTCTTCCCCTGAACTTATACACGCATTAAAAACCTGACATCATGGGTTGCATCGGAAGGCATGTAAAGAGCTGTTTATAGAAGTCACGTTATATTGGCGATGTGGCGTGAGTAACAAAGAAAGAGAGAGCTATGGTATGTTTATATGTTCTCTTCGTTTCCAAATAGGGAATTTAGATGGTAAAAAACGGGAATTTTTTATTTATGATTTCACTTCGTGTTAGGGCAAACGGGCGTTCGGACAGAATGCACCTGAGCGCAGTGACCGAGATGACAAATCACTCGTACAGAGAGACAGCGTTCGGACGGACAGCCAACAAGGAGAGACGGAAGAACGAGAAAAACACACGAGATTTAACGTGGAAACCCTTCTGAAATCGAAGGAAAAAACCACGGGAGTAGAGCCGACAACAAATCCACTATGTGAAATAGGTTACAAACCTCCAAGATGGAATATCCGATACACACCCAAGAAGTCAAAGAGAAAAACTCTCCAGAGCAAACCAAGAAAAACACTCTTTTTTTCTTTTCACTCTCTTCTTCTCTTTCTCCCTTCTCTCACCGGTGGTGTATTCCTCTTCTCCTTCACAATAGCCATTTTGTTCTCCCAAGATTGCTCTCTCAATCTTGTTTGCACTCTCTCTCACTCACTCAATTCTAATCGACAGCCCATATATATAAGCACAAGGGGCCTAGGCCCAGCCAGCCACCCTACTGCCAGTAGGGTGGCAGGGCCATGCCTCTTAGGCCTGCCATGGCAGGCGCACGCCTAGCGTGCCAGGATGGTAAGCTTGATACATTAAAAGTCAGAGCGCCGCCCACTGGGTAACACGTTCTATCGGGCCTATTGAGGAAGTCAATGCCTAGGCTTCAGAGTCCCCGTCCATATCCTCAGCGACCTCTCGGATATGACACCTCTGATGAGTCCTCGTCCACTATTTTCGCAACTTCTCAGACAATAGTTTCCGGATGAATTCTTCAGCCACTGCTCCTCCTCAATAGTCCTCGTCCAATGCTTCCAGCTGCCCCAAGGACAAACGTTTTCGGATTTCTCCAAACGTCCGCGTCCATTTATCTCCACAAATCCGTGGACACAAACACTACAAGAAAGTGACCCCAACACTTCGAACCTAAATTGAGTTATTGCTAATAATTCAACTAATCCTTACATTTCCTCTATCCATTTAGTCATAAATGGGCTTGTCTATAAAACATTATGTACTGACATATATGACTACTATTTTCGATATATATATATATATATATATATATATAATTTTCCAATTTATGTGATAAAGCTAAACACTCGTAAGTTGTATATCTAGATAAACAAAAACCATGTGCTAAAAGCTAAAGTCCATATAAACAGATCGAAAGAATACAATTTAACTCAAAAAAATTTGTGCTAGGGGAAAAAAAACATCAATGCAGACAACGATGGAAAGACCTGTTATACTAACTCTACCCGAAAAAGGAATCAAGATAAAGCTTATTTTTCACAACCTCCATCGGGAAGTCAGTAAGGCAATCAATTCTCATACTATGATTTCAACTGACAACATTGCCCCATATATATTTATACTACATACTAACATTTTAGTCTTTGGAATTTAAGTAAATGTATATATGGATTAATCACATTTTGTCATTTTTAAATTATAGTATCCAGTGTTTATAGTATAATGACATAGAAAAGCAAGTACTGATAGTCAAGTACTATAAATCAATTCACAGCAAATGAAATTATATACGGCAACATGAAGAGAATTAGGAATAGAATTATTATTATTATTATTATTATTATTATTATTATTATTATTATTATTTTGGAATGGAATTGAATAATAGAGAGCTTCAGGACTAGAGTTTCGACTTACCTTAGTGGGGCATTTTTCGCCGCGATCTTTAGCAAGGTTCTGGACTTGAATTAAAAAATCACGGCAAAGCTGGTACAGATGAAATAGGTAATCTATGCCATTCTTCTTTCCCCTTGCTACTTCGCCTGGCTCCGTTACTATGAATGGGTGCTCCCTCTGTCTCTCATTGCAACTAATTCCTCCCTCTTCCTCCTCTACTTCCTCGTCATTTTCTTCTTCATTTATCTCATCCCCCCTACGCCCACTTTTCGTTCTCCTTAGCTTTTGCTGCTGCCCTTTCTTCTTTCCCTGATCATGATAACGGCGATAAGCTGGTGCCGAAACCATCTCCCACGTCCCACCACTACCGCCACTGCCTACAGCCTCCCTTTTTTGTCTCACTGGCTTTTCCGATAGTCCTGCCCCATTGTGCAAATATACCCTCAATTGATTAACTCATATACAAAACCTCCAATACAAACTTGATTTGCAATATATTTTAAAAATTAATTTTCATTTAATATGAAATTACACTTTTTAAGTCATTAAACTGTAGAGTGTGACAGCATAAAGAAGTATTATTAGAGCAGGTTTTACAACACATGCATAAGCAGCAAGTCTCAACAGAGTGAAAACAAAATGGTCATTGTACACCGACATATTATGTTATCGAAAATTATTTAATATAAAATCATTTAATAATTTTTAAACTATTAATTTATTTTTCCGTAATCCACATCTATTCATTAACTAGATGTTTATTGTAACATGTGATATAAAATAAATATATTATTATTTTGAAGAAAATATATCCAAGATTAACGAAACAAAGGCCGAGACTATTTATTTTTTAATTTTAAATGTATTTACATTTGCAAAATGTGTTTTAAAAGCAATAATTTAGTTAAGCAAGAATTTAACTAAATTATATTTTTTGTTTTTAAATGAATTTATATTTGCAAAAAGAGTTTCAAAAGCAAGAATTTAACCAAATTACAAACAAAGAACCAAGAATTATACAAGGTAAGGATCTAATCGATAATTTTTGTTTCAGATCAATTGGTCCATGAGAAATGTAATATGATAAAATGATAATCATATATTAAATAAAATTCATACTTCTTATTTACCAATCGTATATGGAGGAAAAAATATATAGTTACTTTTTTAATATTAATTTTTTTCTACTTTTTTTTTTTGTATTAGTAGTTTAATAGAGCAATTGTTACATAAAGGGAGTTAGTAATAGCCCTCTGTTCATATAAAAAGAAATTTCATAATTAATCATTTTATAAAATTATAAAATATTAATGAACATGATAGTAACATGTTGAATTGCAACAAATCAAAATAGATAATTATAAAAAAATTATTGAAAAATAAAATTTTAACTTTAATCTTATTGCCAATAATAAAAATTAACTTTAATCTTATAGCCAATAATAAAAATTCCCTAAAATTTTCTTGTGTTATTATTTTCTAAGATTTCTTCAAAAATTATTAATAGAGGGTCAGAGTGACCTTGAAGACACATTTTACCATGATCTTTAGAGTCCAAGGGTCGAGAATCTGAGAAAATATATAGAAGTTATGAGACCGAATTCATTAGGAGAGAGCCCACGTTGAATAATATGAGCGCAGGGGGCTGCCACAAGTCAAGCGCGGCAGCCCAAACGATTAGCTGACCTTCAGTTGGATTTCATTCCAACAAATAAAATTTAATATTAAAAAATATTTTGGAAATATTAAAATAATATATTGTTTGACATAATTTTTTATTATCATAGTATTTTTAATATTTTAATATTTTATAAAAATTTTTAAAATAAATAATTATATATTATATTATTTTAATATATTAAATATCAACTATCAAACATAATTTACGGATTGAGAGGCCGCATTGCAGCCCTTAAATATGAATAATATATATTGAGATCAGCAAGATATATCAAAAAACTCATTTTTAAAATTTAATTTCCATAAAACTAACCAACCATGACGATTCAGTTTTGATAATAGAACTAATTTCTAATCAGAAAGCCAAATTTTGTACTTCTGGCCCAGTAGAAGTTTCATTCCAGGTGTGCTAATTAAATAAATGCTGAAATACGAGACGTATATCGAATCAAGAGCGTAATGTCAAACAATTACTTCTGGCCAGTAGTAAACGGACCTTGTTGTGAGAGAGCGTCGAGGGCGTTGGGATGGCTGCCGTCATCGGCAGAGAGAAGGCGTCGACGCCGAGACTCTTCCTCATCAAGAAGACGACGGCGTTCGGCTCTTACCGCAGCTTTAATGCCGTATCTCTCGCCAACAAGCAGGTCCCAGCGGAATATCTGAGAGAGGCTATTCATCATATCATCAAGCTCTTCCTCCTTCATGTCCACCAGCGTGCTTACGGTGAATCCCAGCTCCGCTATCTTAGCCGCCGTGTAGTATCTGATTCCGTATGACTGGAACAATTCCTCCAGTCCGCCCTCCAGTTCCCTGGTTGGCCTCATACCGAATGCCGCTGGCGGTGTTCCTGCGGTAGCCGCTACCGCCGCTGCTTCGAATAGCCGTTGATTCGTTGGCGGTGCCAGCGTTGAGTCTCGAGGGTCCCACTTGAAGAAATTACCTGAGAACGCATCAGGGTCCATCCCCAACCACTGCTCCCTTTCACGTTCTCCGTCTCTATTACGCCGAGAGAGTAAAGTATCGGTTTTGTAATTCACGGCAGGTAGCATCGTTTCTGCTTCCTACAAGGTTTAGATGGGTTTCATTGTTTGAATTGCCGGAACTGCCCTTACGATGATAGATTGGATTTCATTTGTATTAGAGTTCTGCCTGGTGCTCTACTTTCGCATTTTTCGGATTCTGTGGAATTGTACGATTTTTCTCGCGCGTGGATAGTCTCTTCTGTGAGGAGTCTTGTTAATATGAACCAATTCGTTCATATTTTAGATAAATTTAAGAGTTTTGATTTTATTTTTTAAAATAAAAGATTAAAATTAAAATTTATTTTCAATTATAAAGTATTAAACTTAATCTATTATTTTTAAATATAAGATTCAGATTGTTAAATTTATTTCAGATCTAAATATATAAATTTACATCAACAACGGCCTTTTGTAAATCCCACTCAAAAATAAGTGTTCATGAGTAGTAAATCGTAGTTATCAAATATAGTAAGCTGTTGCTCACAAAAGAAAATATAATTAGTTGCTTAAAATTCAAATATGCTTTTGAAATATAAAATTTTAATAATGATACTTATATAATTAATAATTAATATTTCACATTATGCAACAACTGAAATTTACTAACATAATTAATTATGTTAATTTTCTCATAATATTTTAATATATTTACCTTTTTGTTTTATCATATATATCAGGTGATATAAAAATATAATAAATTTCGTTAAAAATCTATTTACAAAATATAAATCTATGATTATAATAAAATTTCAGAATCAAAATAAAATATAAAATTCAAGAATATATTTTACTTAATTTAAAATATCTTTATTATTATTTCTTTTTAAAATATCTCAATACTTTTTGTCGGGGTCTGCACCTAGTCTTTCAGCCATAAATTGTCAATTACCGAAGAAGAAAAAAGAAAAACAAAAAGGGCAAAAAAAACAAGGCTTTTCAATCGGCGTGTCGGAACCAACCATGCCAATCAATTACATTAGGACTTGTCATCCCTTATTTATATGCCATTATTTTATATGTTTTTTTTTTTTTTTGGCTTACATGTCAAATTATGTAGTTTCACAGCTAAAAACAATTTGCTCTAAATAATACTGGAACTATCACCATGCAGTTTTAAACTTTTTTGGCCGATCATTTAAAATTTATGTCACGGGTAAAATCACTAATTACTTTGATTTTTATAAATACTAATTGTTATGTTTAAATAATTAAAATAACTTTTCAAGTAATTGACCTTAAATAATATGTTTTAATTATTTAGATAATAAAAAAAATATGGAACATACCGAAATTTCATTTCTCCACTTTATTTAGAGTTAAAAGTGGGGACTGATTGAACCCTTGCTTTTTGCCTTTAATAATTAACTATATTTATTTTTAGATTTTGGGTCACTTTTTTTTTCAAATTTTTGTACTCAATGGACAGGTCATCGAGATGACATGTAATATTTTCACAAGAAATGTTTAGACAAAATTATTAAGCAAAAGTCGCACAATGTTATTGCTAGGGTTCCATGAGTAACCCTATACACTTGATATCCATGCAAGGTTCATACAATGTGTGATCAAGTGAAAGACGCTTTTAGTAAACAAGTTATATATGTATTTATAAGCACACAATGGGCACTTATCCGTAGAAGAAATAGAATGGATACGCTGAATATCTACCTAAAGAGCGCTCATGTGCTATTTGTCCAATAAGAATGTATTTGATGTGCACGTAAAAGGCACTAATGCACCAATAATGTTATAAAATCGTGTTTGATGTGATTTTAGGGTACTTGAAACCATTTTACAATACAACAAGCGACATGAGAAAGAATAAGAAGAGGTTTGACATCTACTTGAAACCATTTCCCGATGCACCAATCTCGGGCCAGCTTGCTGTGGCCTCACATTCTTTGTGGTCCACTGTGGTGTAGGAGGCAATAGATGTCTCCAAGCCTTTGAAATTCCCCCTCCCCTCTAGAAAATTGATGGGAAACAGCCGTCAAAACCCCACCTGTTGAAGTTGTCAAACAAGGAGAGGAGTATTGGGGCACCACTCTAGTTGATTATTTTTATGAAAAATCCCTACATTTTCAGGTCATAAGCCATCTTGCCTATAAAATCCTGGCTCGTTTTGGGATTAACCATGTCACTGGCAATGATGTTGGATTCTTCTTCTTTCGATTTGCATCTTCTGTGATGCTAGAAAAATGCCTGGCGTCAGGCCCATGGGCCTTTGCTGGGAGAACTCTATTCCTTAGATGTTGGGTTTTGGGTATGTCTTTGCTTAAAGAGGAACATAAAACTTTTTCTATTTGGATTTATCTGCTAAAAGTCTTGGTGGAGTCCTAGACACTCTTGGGCCTTAGTTGGATTGCTAGTATTGTGAGAAAACCTATTCAACTAGATACAAATACGGCAAAAATGGAACGTATGAAATTTGCCTGTGTGTGTGTGGAGTCAGTGCTGACTCGGTGCTTCCTACTAAAATAAAACTAGATTTTGGGAATAATCCTGAGAATCAAGCGGAGGTTGATGTTGTGTATTAGTGGAAACGAGTTCGGTGTTGTAGTTGCCCACAAAATGGACATAGCGAGTCCCAATGCAACGCAAAGAAAGTCTACAAGCCAACGAAAAAAATTCTTCCTTCTAAATGCCCTACAAAGGTTCCTAGTGAGGGTAAGGTGCATTTGGAAAGTCCGAAAAAAACAAAGAAATTCAATGTTAAGCCGAATGGTCCCCATCTAGGCAAGGTGGATGCTGAATCAATGGCACTATTCTCAAATCGTTTTGCGCTCTTACAAACGACTGAGGACTCAAATCCATCTATAGAATCACAAGTCTTCTACCAAGATTCAAGTCAGGTGATTTTAGCAACCGCAGAGTTGCCATTGATTGCTAATAAGGTGGGGAATGGTTCCAGTAATCTGGCTTTACCTATTGATAGTTCAAAGTTTGGTGTGGAAGGCATTGATATAGAATTGAAAGTGAGCCTCGTAAGTTCTACTGAGGTGGATGGTTATCCTCTGAGGCCAAACAATAGGTATGACGAGCAACTACTTGATCCATCCTGTGACCTCTTGTCTTGTTGTTGTCGGCTTGAGCTTGGTCCTCCTCTAGATGACGTTACTGTAGGGCATGAAGCTCCTAAACTGGTAGGGACTGATCAGGTGGGATTTCAAGGTACAATAATTAAGGCTATCCAGATGGTGATGGAGGAAAATTGTAATATATTCAATCATTATCTCTGGTAGGGAGGCAGGCAGTGTGTGACCTTCCAGAATACTGTTTGCTAGATAGGACTGATGAGGTGCCAACCTCTGTAGATCAAGAAGGTTCTTAAGGTTCATTATCAAATGCAATCAAGATGTTGATGGATACTAAGAATACTCAATCATATATTGCTTCATTATCCCCTGAAAGAAGGCAGGCAGTGTATGGCTTTTTGGATATCTGTTTAAAAGCTGAGTCTGATTCTCTGAATTGCCAATTTATCCTGATAGGTAGCTTTGAGGAGGGCCTTCATGGCGTTGATAAAAATGTCCTTGGAAAGGGCAAACATGGTGATCCAGGCTCCTCCTCTAGTCCTTTAGAATCTTCCGGACGGAGGGAGTGCGGTGATCTTTCCTTTCAAGCACAGGAGGTGATTGTTCAGGTCACCTCTCCTTCTCGATCTGCCATTGAAGTGATCACTCTTGGAGCTCCTCACCCCTCTAATAGCCCTCTGAGGCTTTCTGACAAGAGGGAGGGTGGTGCATATTCCAATCACGCTCAGGAGGTGGAGAACCAGGTTACCACTCCTTCTCCTTCCGAGCAGGTAGGATCTTGGCAGCAAGTCAAATCTCTGAAACATTGAAAATCCACTTCTAAGAACTCCAAAGGCTATATAGGCCAGCACTAGTGCTTATTGGAATATTGGTGGTTGAGACAGGGAACCACATAGGTTGAGGGCTGCCGATTATACTTTGGATAGATCGTTCCTTGTCGGCATGCTTTTGGAAAAAAAAAAGCATTCCAGTCAAATCATGTTATTGCTGGCTAGTTTGCCGGTATGCATCATTTTGGACAGATCACTCCTTTTCGGTATGCACTAGAAAATGCATTCTGAACGGATCGTTTTATTGCTAGCCAGTTTGCCGATTTGTGTCTTTTTGGACTGATCGCTTCTTGCTGGTATGCTTTAGGATGGAAGGAAAAAAATTGCATCCTGGCTGCATATGCTCTTTTCCTTATTGGAAGGCAGGTTTTATTTTCCTGGCTGAAAGGTTGGCCTTCTTTCTCGGTATGGATTGATATTGGTCGATATGGATCTGCAGGGTTGGTTTGGGCCTTATGGGCAATTTCATGCACTTTGCCCGATATGATTTTATTCTGGCATTTTGGCAGGCTCGCTTTATTGTTGATGGGTTGGCCGGTATTAGTTGCTGACTTGGTCGCTTTGGCTATACATTATGCCGGTTTGCTTTTTATTTCTGTATAGATTGTGGGTTTGCGTTATTTTGCCAGTACGGGTGTGTTTGGGCTGTTTGCCCAGTTTGATGTATTTGCCGGGAGTGATCTTCTGTAGCTAATGTGTTTATGCCGGTATAGTTGGTATATTGAAATCCTAAAAAAAAAACAACATTCCGGACGGAACGCCTTATTGAAGGCTAGTTGGTCGGTATGTGCTTTTTTTGCCGATTTGGACGATTTAGCTGATCTTGTGTCGCTTTGGAAGCTGATAGGTCTGAATGGATGGGCTGTTTTGTGCATTTTTGCCAGGTATGGAGCCATTCCGTGAAACAAAAGGCAAGAACCCATTGGCCATCCCCTGGTCTTGATTGGCCGATGTCTTGGGTTTGGTGTTATTTGCCGGTATGATTTTTTTGCTGATGTGGATCGTTTGGTGCGATTGGCTTTTGCCGGAATGTGCTTCCGCCAGTATAGGGGCATTTGCTAGCTGGTATAGATGTTTTTTGTTATTTTCAGTCAACTCGTTGACTGACTACTGTATTATATGGTGCTCGGGTGGCCTAGTTGCAACTGGGGTGAAGCGGTGCATGAGGTCTCTATCATCTCCAACTTGTTTTGCTTATGTATTTGCATTTGGATGGTTTGGTTGAAGGCAAATGGTGGGTGTATTTTCGATTATTTCCTTCATTTTTTTTTCTTTGGTTTTACAATTATGGTACTCGGGGAATACCTTAACGTTTTTGTTCTAACTCCAAGTCGGCAAAACACTTGGAGATAAAATATTAATTTTTATAATCTTTTTTTTAAATTAATATAATTTACTTACTTAACCAAAAAAGAAAAAATACTTATACTTCAATTTAAATTTCATTATCCATCAAAGTTAAATATATTATTTTAATATTATTTTTAGGATATATTGTCATTTGATTATTTATTTTTCTTAATATATCTTTTCTCATTGGTTGTTAAACATGTTTAAATTGTATTCAACCAATCATTTACATGAGTTAAAGCAAAAACATTATAAACAAAGTTATTTTCATAACCGATTATTTTTATAATAAATTTATTTAAAATTTTTTCAATAACTTTTTACTTAGTTGAGAAAAATTTTTTATTTTAAATATTATTATATCATTTTGTATATTTAGTTGTCTGTGTTTTTTATACTCAATAGTTTAGTGATTGATATTTGATAACACGATTTAATTTTATTTATTTTATACCGATTATGTATGTGTTTTCATCGAATATTAACAAATGGTACTAGAGTATAGGTTTTTTAGGTTATAAAAACTATGATTTGATAGTGGTGACATTAAGGTGTTTATCATTCTATGTTGAGTAATTCAATTGGCGAAATATTTCATTCTTTGTTTAAAAAGGCAAATAAATATTTGATTTGTAAAGAAATGGTAAAGCACTAAAGAACAAGAAAAACAAAATAGAGAAGATGAGAAAGATAAATAGCAAGGTATAAAAAATTTTACTAATTACACAATTAAGTTATATTTTGTGAATGATATTCTCAAAAAAGACATTAGTTTATTGAATTCATAAGAGGCTTAGATAAAGCATGATGGTTGGTACAAGTGTAAGCCTTGATGATGATGTTATATGTGATGAAAAATTCTAGGATCTTTAATTATCAAAACATAAATATTTTAAAAAGCACTTTGACAAATTTAATCAAATTTAATGTAAATGTTGACATTTAATGAAAATATCAACAATGAGGATAAAGGTGTTAGTGTTATTAGCTTCTTTATTAATCTCGAACAATTATATTGTCAACAATATTATTGTTTGAAAATGATATATTTAGTCTTAATAACGTTATTATTTTTTTAGTTATGTATGAGTTTAGATAAAAAGGAAGTAATGAGATTTCGAAGCGCTAAGTGTTAGGGTGTCCATTAACAGTCGGGATATGAGAGACTGAGAGATTGAGGTGATAAGTCGAAGAGGAGTAACAACTGATCCAAACTTTAATAGATTGAGTGTTTTTCATTGTGGCAAGAAATGGTAACATGAAGGAAGATTACTTTAAGAGGAAATAAGAGAATGAGGGCTAGTAGCAAGCGGCAATATAGGAGGATAATAATGGGAACAATGATTGAGCTTTCTATTGCTACTTATGAAAACTTTTTAGTCATCTATAAAGGAAAGACGCAAAATTTTATAAGACACATTAGGTGATGGATAGCAATTCATTACACTATACAACAATAAGGAATTCCCTCTTTACTTTTTATGTACTCAAAAATTATGGGATACTAAAGATAGATAATAATAACTTGTCAATGGTAGTTTGTATAGGAACTGTTAATTTATGGACAAGCAATGACATTAAACATGTGTTAACAATAGTGTGACATACTCTTAATATCCGGTTGAACATGATTTCAACTGGAAAAATCTTAACAAGGAGGCCTTTTAAATGGTATTCCACAAAGGTGAATGAAAACTCATCAAAAATGCCTCAATTGTAGGAAGGAAAGTAGATGTTCAAGTCAGTACTTGATAGAGATTTCGGTTACTAATGATAATGCTAAGATAACTAACAAGGTGGGGGACGAGGAGGCTGAGAAGAAATATAAGAGGAAGTGTGACGTCTCGAATCCAAAATTCATAACTAATATCCAAATCTGGTCACATAGGAAAAATTTAAGTCTCAAATTAATATATAGCACATTCACAATTGATAAAAATATAAATATAATAATCTAAATATCCTTACACCAATGATAAATTTAAGAAAAATAATAACCCCATAAATCCTAACAAAATAAAGCAAAATATCAAAATGTATTTCCAGAGTATAAAATCAACACTCTCTCCCGTTGAGTCTCAATCTTTCTTGTCACAACCTTCTATCCAACTCTAAAGTTATCATCATCTATATCTGTTCCTTTGAAAGAAAGAAAAAAAGTAAGAGTGAGCCAAATGTCTAATAAGTGATAACAAATCCAAAAATAACAAGGAATGATAATAAATGTCTCAAATATACAATATATAATGTATACCAAGAATTATGAACAATAATATAATATCTAACAAATTAATATATTAAAGAAAATGCATTTTATCGTATCTATGATTCAAATATATAAGAAAGACAGGTTAGTCTAAATACCGATGTGACAAAAAATCATAAGATTTCATCAACAAGAGACGAAGACCCCTCAGAATCCGATCTCATAATAAATAAAGGGATTTCCAAGTTTGAATATCAACGTGAACGACTTGAAAACTAAATAACAATGACTAACATGGATTCTACCGAATACAATTCGTAGATTCAACCGAATTCAAAACTCATGAGGTATCAATAATGATGAAATATCACAATGAATCTCCTTAGACCTTATTCTACTACTGTGAACCAAAGGTTGTGTATTTACCCTCCAATGGTTGGGTAAGTGCAACGAGATTATCCATGGTATCCTCACAACTCCTACGGTTCTCCCTGAGCTATACCTGTAACAAGTTCATACCATCCGTGATACCCCTTACCAAATGATAATTCTGATATTATCTTCTATGATGATAACATGGCTATAAGTATCTCTTTACAATAAACAATATGCCTCATTATCACCATGATACGAAAATTAGTATCGAATAAGTGTAGACCACGCTAATGTGTCATAATCTCCCATTCGATTAAATATGTTAGTGTTTTCATTTGCTTTCCTTAACCTTGACTGTAGAAAGCCAATAATCCATATGCTCATGCAATCGAATATAACACAAAAGAGGCTTTGCAAGTACAACGATAGAAATGTCATTCAGTGCTGATAAGGATTGTACTCATACCATTAGGATTAATACAAAGGAATTTATCACGGAATGATGAAAGAACAAAATAGAACCAGAAGTAACATATTTTAACCGATTTAACATTTAACTAGTCTTTTCATTTTGTCCCGATAAACAAAACCCTTTACTAAGGCCATAATTTAATTATCACATAACCTACAATTACCATATCTGATTTATATCATCCCAAAATTCATCTAGCGATTTCTAGACAAAACTGTATAATACTTCAGTCACATTCTATTAACCAACTTGTACTCACGTATATTTATCACTACCATAAAATATCAATATTTACTTCACTTACCATTCATGTCCATGTATACATATATATCCATATAGAGACTTGATAAACCTACCAAATATATATATATATATATATATATATTTTAAAACTCACGTATATATACTTATATACCAACGTACAAGTACATACAACCTATACATACAGGGTGACCTATGCATATACTTATGCCTACACATTCATGGGCGTATTCATACAACGCCCGTATACCTATGCCTTGTATACAACCTGTGTACATACGGTAACCCATGCCTTTGTATACCTACACAACTGCACATATATACGTATATATACATATGCATACTATATATTTTATATACTGTATACACATGCCATATACATGCCGTATACCTCTTACCCACTCTGCCAGTTCCTCTCCGTCTTCGAATCCCAGAATTGGGTTCAGAAGGGAAAACAGAGCGCCATTCAAATTAGTTTGATAGAGAAGTTGTTCTTCTATGCGATGTTTGTACTAGCAATAGGGTCGTAACGCATTTAAAAATCTCTGAGTTGATAATAACGTCTCTAATTGATAATTCATCCAATTCTGTTATAGATATGAAAGCTCTGAATCATCTAAAAGTACATGGCTGATGTGTAACACGTCAACAGTCGGGATCGAAACCCTGCTGATCAAGAATTGTGAAAGTTCTACTCGGCTGTGCGATTTTGTCCATCGAGTGAAATCAGTGTATTCTTATCTAGCGTACGACAATGTATGGCATATCATCAGCACCGCTAGAACCCTGGTCGCTTATATAATGAAAAACAATTGTGATGATTTGACATTGAAATCTTTATAAATGAGTTTCGGTTGTCTTCTTCTCTTAAGTATCTAAATAATAGAAATTCAGATGTTTACTGTTGAGATCCGCGAGTCAGCTACTAACAACTGGTGCTATGAGTTGAGAAACACCACTAGTATTGCCCTCAAAGCTCCAGGAATTTTTGTCTGCATGCTATCATGAATTCCACAAAAAGAATAGTCCATTCTTGTATTTCATTGCTTCAACAGTATGCGAAAAAAGGTTCATAATGCAACCTATTCTAATATTTTGCCTACTAATTTCCTCTTGACCCAAAATATCCCCAATCCTAAGCCTAAATATGTGATACATTTCACGACTCAAAATCACCAACGATCTTCTAAGTCTTTAAGGAGACTCTATAAATTTTTCTTGGCCTAAAATAATCACTGATATATTAAATTCTTGAACCACTTAGAGAATCCAAACTTAAAAATGCCAAGCCTCGAAAGTCCTCCAAAATACATACTATTCTCCACTTAGACTTGATTTATTACAAATAAATCTAAATGCTCAAATATCATTGAATCGTCTAATATCCTCAAATATTACTAACTCCAACTCCAAAAAAAAAAATTAATTGCTCACACAGAACCTTAATTCTTTGATACCATAAAGTTATGATTATTTGAACCCAAAATCTATAACTAATATCCAAATCTGATCATATAGAAAAAATTTAAGTTTCAAATTAATATATAGTACATTCACAACTGATAAAAATATAAATATAATAATCTAAATATCCTTACACCAACGATAAATTTGAGAAAAATACATAACCCCATAAATCCTAACAAAATAAAGCAAAATATCAAAATGTATCTCTAGAGTATAAAATCAGCACTCTCTCCTGTTGGGATTCAATCTTTCTTGCCACAACCTTCTATCTAATTCTAGAGTTACATCGTTTATACCTGCTACTCTGAAAGAAAGAAAAACAGTAAGAATGGGTGAAATACCCAACAAGTGATTGCAAATTCAAAAACAATAAGGAATGATAATAAATGTCCCAAATATACAATATATAATGTATGCCAAGAATCATAAACAATAATACAATATCTAACAAATTAATATATCTAAAAAAATACATTTCAACGTTTCTACGATTCAAATATATAAGAAAGGTAGGTCACTCCAAATACCATCTGACAAGGATCATAAGATTTCACCAATAAGAGATGAAGACTGCTTAGAATCCGATCTCACAAGAAATAAAGGGATCTCCTAGTCTAAATATCAGTGTGAACGACCTAAAAACCAAATAATAATAACGAACATGGATTTCACTGAATTTGGATATCATAAAATTCAACACATGAATTCAACTGAATCCCAAACTCATAAGGTATCAATAATGACGAAATATTACAATGAATCTCCGTGGACTTTATTCTGCAACCGTGAACCAAAGGTCACGTATTTATACCTTTAATGGCTGGATAAGTGCAACAAGGTTATCCATGGTTTTCTTACTATCCCTATAACCCTTCCACAAGCTATACTTGTAGCATGCCTATACTATTTGTGATACCTTTCACCAAATGATATTCCTGATATCATCTTCTATGATGGTTACATGGCTATAAGCATCCCTTCATAATAAATAATATATCTCATTACCACCATTATATGAAAATCAATATCAAACAAGTGTAGATCACGCTAATGTGTCGTAACCTCCCATTTGACTAGATACCTTAGTATTTTCATACGCTCTCCTTAACATTGACTGTAGGAAACCAATAATCCAAATACTCACGCAATCATTTAACTAGTCTTTCCATTTTGTCCCAATATACAAAACCTTTTACTAAGGCCATAATTTAATTGTCACATTGCCTACAATTACCATATCTGATTTATGTCATTCCGAAATTCATCTAACGATTCCCAGACAAAACTATATAATATTTCAGTCACATTCTATTAACCAACTTATATTCACATATATTTATCACTACCATAAAATATCAATATTTGTTTCACTAACCATTCTTGTTTATGTATACATATATATCCATATAGAAATTTGACAAACATGCCAAACTCACACATGAATATATATATATTTAACACTCATGTATATATACTTAGATACTTACGTATATGTACATGCAACCCATACATGCAGGGTGACCTATGCATATACCTACGCCTACACATCCATGGGCGTATTCATACAATGCTCGTATACCTATGCCCTGTATACAACCTGTGCACACACAGTAACCCATGCCTTCGTATACCTACATAGCCACAAATATATACGTATATATACATATGTATACTGTATATTTTATATACGGTATACATACGCTATATACATGCTGTATACCTCCTACCCGCTCTGCCAGTTCCTCTCCGTCTTCGAATCCCAAAATTGGGTTCAGAAAGGCAAACAGAGCACGTTGATCTGTTTTTCCAATTTATGCCAAATCCCAAAATCAACATATACAACAAGGAAGCCAAATGCTTTATAAATCCACTGCACAAATTATCAGTCCCCAATTTGACATAGAGCTCTAAAGTTTGAGCCTTTCACCTTTCAGTCATGGTTATGTTTTTGAATTTTCCCCCTTTTTCCACCCAATTCTCCATTGATTTTAACCAATTCCCATGAATCTGGGACTTGTAAGTATGGGAGTAAAATCAACAAAAAGGAAGGAATAACTTACTTGCAACAATTAGAAGATTAATTTCAAAGGAGTCTCAAATCAACTTGTCTCGATTTCGTGTTCTTTTTTCGGCAACGACGGCAGCGGCACAAATCAACAACGGCGGTGACACCAACTAACGACAACAACTTTGGCCTGGATTCACGATGACGATTAGCAATGGCAACGGCGATGGCATTAGCAGGATGGCTAGGTTTCACTACGAAGACCACTTCTTCCATTGCGTGCCCTCCCGTCCTCCTATTTGATTTGTCCTTCCCTTTCTTAAATAGTAGGTGATCATTTTGGCGTCAGTTTTTCTTCCCTCCTTCTCCCTCGCCGCAACCCTCACGCACCGTTTTCCCCCTTTCTCTCATCTCCTTTTCCTTCTTCTCTTTCTTCTTCGTTCGACTCTCTCTCTCTCCCAGCTTTTTTCTTTTATTATTATTATTATTATTATTATTATTATTATTATTATTTACTTATTTATTATTAATATTTTATTATAATATCATTTAATATTTTCATTTATTAGTAATACTATTATTTATTACTAATTATTACTAATATTTATTAATATATTATTACTCACATTTATTATTATTATTATCATTTGTCATTTATTATTAATTATTTAATACTCATTATTATTTATAATATTTATTAATATTAATATATCATTTCATTTATTATTATATTAAGCTTATTACTATATAATCCAGGTTAAACTATTAATATGTAACAGGAAGTGACGCTACTATGGACAAGATTTCGAAGGAGAGTGAGAATACTTGAAGTTCGATGAAGTATAAGTGTTATTCAAATTTACAAAAGCCAATGTTGGGATCCTTGTAGATAAAAAGTTACCAAAATATAAGAAATGATAGTTGTCAGGAAGGTGTGGGGTCTCCCATAAGTTTGTAAGGAAAAGGTTATTAGATTTTCAGTTATTCCCTTATGAATTTCATACTTAATAAATGAGTCATTGGGAGAATGGATGTTATTTGTACAATGCACGCTTGAGTGGAGTTGCAAGGGAACGGGCATGCAATATTCATGCGAGGTTATTTGAGTGATGAAGTTCAATGAAGGTTTGCACGAGATTCATGCAAAGTATGGTTGAGTAAAAAATATTTATAGTGAACAAATGATATTTACACCTGATAAAAGTATGGTGGGTGCTTGAATGCAAAATGGGTTGTATAAGCATACTTAATATGCTCCTAAATGGAACTCATGCACCGTTTGTCTAATTAAGTCAGACCTGAGAGGCTCTTGTATATTGTTATTGTTATAAATTTATAATTGATATAATTTTAGGATATTTAAAATTATTTTACAATACAAAAAATATGTATAAAAGTGAGAAAAGAGAAAAGAAAAGATGTTCTTTAGCCGATTGTAGTTTGACTTAATTTTTATTTTTTGTTAAGATTAGATACGTTATTTTAGTGTTATTTTTATAATGCATTGTCGTTTAGCTGTTTTTCCAGTGCATTTTTTTTATGGGTGGTTAAATATGTTAGATTTTATATTTAACCGGTCATTTGCTTTAATTATAATAAAAAAATTTGAAAGATATTTTATAATCAGAAAATTTTAAATTAGACTTATTTAAAATTTATCATATAATTTTATAATTAGAAAATTTTTTATTTTAAATATTATTATGTAATTTTAAATATTTAACTATTATTTTTAATTTATTTTAGCTGGATAGAGCCTCAGTATTTCCGTCAAATAACATTTATTGCTTTCGAAATTGGGTTCTGATGTTGTTTATTGATGTCTTTTCTTAGTCTCTTCTTCTTCTAAATGATTTTTATAATTATTATCAAAATTTGGCGCTTTATCACTTTAACTCCCTAAGGGTTTTCATTTTCCTGCAAACGGTTGCAGAAGCATCAGAAAAAGGAAGTACACTTCCTCCGCTACGTGTCGTGTACTCGATTTCTTGTCAGGCGCGGACCTATATCTGTCCCTCGTATCTGCTACGTGGTATGACGAAAGCTTTGGCACTCTCTCTCGCTCTTCTGCGGAGTGTGAGATCCGACCATTCAAATGACGACACATCATGGATTTGATTTTTGTCTTTGTGACTACGGCTGCCGATCAATTTTCATTCGTTGTCTTTTTGCAACGCTCGACTTCCACCGTGGTTACGATAGTGTGCATTTTATTAATTTTAATTAGATTCTATTAAAATTAAATTATTTATCAGCTAAATTTCATTTTTTTAAAAAAATTATAATATTTAATTAAAATATATTAATATTATAAATAAATATAATAAAAAATTAAATTTAAATAATTTTTTAAATAAAAAATTATCAATAAAAACTACGAATTTAATCCTATTTGATCTTAATTATATATTTTTTATAAATAATTTTTAATTTTACATAAAATTTAAGTTTAAAAATTATTTTAAAATAAGAGACCAAAAAATATAGAACTCACACTTTAGTATATTTTTAAACACTAAAATTAGTAATTTTATTTTAAAAAATAGAAAAGTAGTAAGAAAAATGATGATGTAAGATAGTAAAAAGTGATGAATTTGACTCATAATTTATAGAATTTTAAGTAACTAGAGTATAAGAGCTCTATATTTATTCTTTAGATTTTCATCCCTCTCTTTAAGAAAAGTAAATATATCTATAATTTTATTGTCAATTAGTAATGATTTTCTAAAGATGAATTATTAATCATGAACTTAGTAGTTGTTTTCATTGAGAATTGAATAGTTCAGCCATGTAATATACTTTAAATTTAATTTATATCCGTTAAATATATTGTCTATTCACTTAATTTAATTAACGAGTTAAGATTTCCCTTCAGTCCATTAAACCTGTCAGTAGTATTAATCATCCAATCTAATTAACTATCTTACCATTTAGAACTACGAGTTTTTGTATATTTAGTACTTTGGTCACTCAATTGCATGATAATTTGATTGTTCGAAAATTCAATTATTCGATTTGATTTCTTTTCTAATATATACTCAACAATTCGGCTAATTCATACATTTTTATAAATTTATTATTTGCAGGCACATTATATCAATAAGTTGGGTTGGTCTTATTTACATAATACCCAACACCAGTCTCACTTTTAGATGTTAAATTTAACTTTTGAGTATGTTAGAGTAAGAATTTGAGTGATCTATATTGACTTCTATCTAAATGCCTTTTTAAATGGAATTTTATTCGGTACGCTTTGATTATTGTCTCGTTAATTGATCAAAATCTATTTCTTGTAGATCGGTAGAGATTTTTTGATTATATGACTAGCTTTCTTCATCCTAAAATACTTTGTTTCATAGCTCATTTTTTGGTGTAAAAAGAATTTCTCTCATTCTTTTTTCAACGAAATTACCAAGTCTCACCATCTGATAGAATTAACTAATTCTTCGTAGATCAAAATGAAGAGAGCTCACTTGAATTCCATTCCATTCTTTTGAAAAGTATCTATAAAGTTTGTCTTAATTACTCTTTTTTATATAAAAAATTATTTTAATTTTTCTCTTTTATATAATATCCTAAGCCGAAGTGATTCTCGATCTAGGTAATTGTTGTTGATGCCCTATATCATTGGGTGTATAATTGCTCGTGTGTTCCTCTTTTATCGGATTAGCATATGCATCTATCGTAGGACATTTAGATTTATACCATTAGAAGTCATCCTAATTGATATCTCATGGCTTGCGTGCTGTGATGATTTCCTTTATTTAATATAATTGATTTAAATTATCTGGTTAAATGTTGCTTTTAGAGTCACATGATGAACCTTCTGATTCTTTTACCGTTATTGATGAAATTTATCTTTAATGTTTCTTGTTTTTCTTCAAGCTGACCGATCTAAGGCTCTCTTATAAGAATGGTATATATCCAAGAATGAACAAACGAAGTATCTTCTATTTCCATATTTAGATTACCTTTGTTATCATATTCATCCATATTTTTGATATTTATTTATCCGATGAGATTATAAGCCTCTAAATGTTTAAATTAATTAAGTTGTCTTAATGAAAAATTTTCAATTCTTGGTTTTATGACATGAATATTTGCTAAATGATAACTTGTTAAATAAGTAACAATTTAGCCTTATAAGGTTAAAACTTTTAAAGAATAATCGAGCTCTTAAGCTTCAAGCTTTAGATTTGAATATTAGTTGTAGGATTATCGATCAATTTTAATCATTAAATCTCATAACTTCATGTTATATTCATGTATAAAGATGATGTAATTTATTCTTTAATATACATATATATATATATATATATATATATGTATACTTTTTCTTTATTGTATATCTATTGCTTTTTAAATTAATGTTGATCACGGAAATTAGCTTTTTAGCATATATCCATGAATCTTCAATTATAAGATGTATGAATTGAATACCAGTTAGGTCTTTAGACTATCATTACTTATAAGAAAGACTGTGGTTCTTGATTGTTTAACTAATTGTGCATAACTCGTGAAAAAAAATATTATCACTTATGTGTATATAGCATCATAAGGTTTAATAGATCGGATGACTATCAATAATCGAGTCTTGATTGACTTGTTCTGGCCAAATTATCAACATTTCAAAATGATATCGAATGCTTAGTTCTCAAACACCTGAGTTATTTAGAGTTATAGATGTGTAATAATACTTGAGGCTGTATGGTTCTATTGAACATGTATTATGACTGTTTATTTGAATCAATGCATTTAATAGATATGGTGTTTAAATCAATTATTTGAATCAATCATGATAATATTGATAACACGCACACACATATTGGAAAGAACAAAATTAAAATTACTTTTATTGATAATATGAAAATTAATTTATATCACACAAGCATCCCAAAGTGAGAGTCAGGGTGTATCTCTATGTTTCTATGTTAACATTTTTGTTGATAATATTTTTTGAGGTGAAGGGCATTTCAAGTTTAAGGAATTGAATTGTTATCATGAATGTAATTTATGTGCCTCGTAATGGAGTATTGTTGGCACTAAGAATGGCCCTTTCTAAGTTGGAGATAGCTTATTTATATATGAAAGATTTCTAGTTGCTTTAATATTTCTCAACACCTAGTCTTTCACATTGAAAGTCCATGCATTTACCTTCTTATTACAATACTAAGCAACTCCGTGTTGATATACTACTAATCGAATGTGTGCTATTTTTTTTTAACTTTCTTTAAGAGATCCAAATTTTATTTAAAGAGCTAAGAATTTTAAGTTGAATTAAAAATTTTCACTCAGATAACTTGGCAACCCTAGTCAATGGTGTTATCACTTTTGTTTTGTATCATAGACTAAAAAGTATTTCCCGAATTGGTTTTCTTAGAATTGTTTGATAGGTCAAAAGTTTGGATGGGAGTTCAACCCGGACACACCCAACTTTATCTAATTTAGTCTCTAATTTATTAATTATTGTCCAATTTATTAGTTTTACTTGTCCATTTGTTTGAGGGTGCAAGATTGATGTATAGACCAATATAATTGCAAGGTTTTTATAATATTTTTTAAACATTTTATCTTAGAATTAAGTATCATTATCAGTTACTATTTGTTAAATTTTCTTTAACCATTTGTTAAAAAAAAATAAACCAAGCATAACTTGTCTTTGTTGTGTAAATGATTAGGGAACTAGTAAAGTTTGAAAATCTGTACATGGTCACTTGGGTACACTATTATGGATTTGGTGATTTTGACATTTTTTAACAAACTTCGTTATAATCTTCTTCATTGTTGGCTAATAATAGCCTACCTTATAATTTTGAAGGTCAATTTTTTACCTCCCATATAAGCTTCACATATATCAAAACGTACTTCTTTGAAAGCACAATTAGCTTCTATACAACGATCTATCCACGATAATATATCAACTAGTGATTTTTGAAATCCACTTTACCTCTATTGGATCACTTGGATGTTGTCCACTTTCAAGGTATTTAAGATAAGGACTCATCTAACTTATCTTATTGGATACTTGGAGAATTTTATCTTATTTCTCAATACTAGGTCTTTGATTCACATTCTCTCATATCCCAGGTATATTATTCAAGACAACCGAATGTTGCTATTTAGGAAAGCTAATAGACTTTCTAATTATCTTCTCTCTAAGGATATGAATAATTATAAATTTATTAAAAATGATAAAAGATCTTATATTTTTGGAGGTATTTAGATAGATTTGGATTGGTTGTTTCGTAATTAGTTAATACTTGATTGACTACAAATTCAAAAAATATATATATAGATGATTAAATTTTTAATATAATATTCTTTGGTAAACTTCAGACCAATTGGTAGACCCCCATATTCTGCCACATTAGTAATAATTGGAAACGCAAATGCGATTAAGCATTTTATTTTAATCATTTTGGGACAAGTTAGTATCATTTTGGCTCCACTACCTGTACGAAAAAATGCTCTGTCATTACGTAATGACTGCATGGGCAGCAACACACTTGGAAAAGCTCTTACGTGTTTAGTTATTTCTTTGGAGATTAGGATTGTTTGTTAACAATAAAATCTATGAGAACTTGACCTTTTATGGAGAGTTGGGCATGAAACTCTATATTGAAGTTGCCCAACTCGATTGACCATTTAATCAAGTGTTTGGATATTTCTGATTTTTGTAAAATTTTTTTTAATGGTTGATTTGTTAAGACTATAACTTTATCGGCTTAAATATATGGTCAAAATTTTCTTACAACAAAAACTAAAGGTAAAGTTGTCCTTTTTGCTCATTCATATCGAGTCTTTTAATCTTTTAGGATTTTACTAATATAGTGTACTAGTCACTAAATTTTTGCTACTTTTTCTAACTAAAATAATAATCATAGTTATTTATGAGATCCTCCTTAGGATGAGTTAACAAAGGTGGATGTGTCAATTACCTTTTTAACTCTTAAAAAACTTGTTGTAGCTCATCCATTCACCGAAAATCATTTGCTTTTCTTAATGCCATAAATAATGGTAAATATTTTTTAGCTGATTTTACCATAAATTGAAAAAAAGTGGCAAGTAATTCGGTTAACCTTTGAATCTCTTTAATATACTTATATGGTTTCATATCCATTATTACTTTAATATTTTTTGAATTTGCCTCTATCCCATATTGTTTGATTATAAGTCACAAAAACTTATTAGAAGTTACCTTAAAGATAGATTTGGTTTGGTTTGAATTTATTCAGTATGCTCAGAGCGCCTTAAATATCTCGATTAGATTGTGAATAGGATTGTTAGTGTAATATTCTAGATCTTTTTGGATTAATTATTTCAAGATTATAATTATATAGTAATTGTTGAGGTATTTTTACAAGGAAATAAATAAATAAATAAATAAATAAATAAATAAATATATATATAATATTTAATTGGACAAATAATTATGCTAGGTCTAATGGGTTTGAATTTTAATACTTGGATTTAACTGTTTCTTAAAGGCCCAAACATCCGCGGCCATATTAGTGAAAATACAATAAAATTACTACTATAATAATAACAATAACAATAATAATAATAGTAGTAGTAATAACAATAATAATAACAATAATAATATTTATAATAATAGTGGTAGTAGTAGTAGTAATAGTAATAACAATAATAATAATAATAATAACAGTAACAACAATTACAACAACAACAATAACAATAACAACAACAACAACAATAATAATAATAATAATAATAATAATAATAATAATAATAATAATAACAATAACAACAACAACAACAATAATAATAATAATAATAATAATAATAATAATTGATGAGGATGGCTGAAAATGAGCCAATGCAGTGGAAAGGCCCACAGACGAATAAAGGATCCGGAGGTAGTCGGCTCACAACGCGTCACAGATGGCCCAATCAGTTTGAAAAGCCAAGCTGACCTCATCGGCCCAATTAGGGCAGCCTACTCCTACACGCTGAATAAACTTATCATAACTGGTTGCAACAGCCAACTGAACTCAACACGGTTAGTTGGCGGGGCAGCCAACTAGGCAAGGTCAAACCACTCACCAACGTTATAAATATTCATTCACTCCCACGAGCAAGAGATATGTTGACTGGTAAGTACACAGAAGAGGAACTCTCTGCCCAAAAAGGGCCTCCAAAGAGACTTTTTATAATTCTCACTCTCAAGATGCTCCCCGTCGAGCGTACCACTTCATCTAAAGTCACTCTACATTGAGCGTAACCTTCGAGATATACACCATCGTTGTGAGGTTCTCAAATCAAAAATAGAATGAACATGAGGCTAGGCATATTTCTCTACATAATATTGGATGATTATATATCTTGGAACCTTTAATGTTTAAAACACCACCTAAAGCTCCCCCGCTCACCACACGCCCGAATCCGCTCAAAACTAGAGTCCAGTAGCCCACCGCCTGAAGCATGCTCGAGCCCCGCTCAAGCTGAAACAACAAAAGCCCAGCCGCCTGATGCATGCTTGAGGCCGGCTCGAGCGGAAGAAACCAGTAGCTACCCCGCCTGAAGCGCGCTCGAAGCCTGCTCGAGCGGATATTCCAGAACCTTCCGGAAAGCTCCCGCCCGCCAGCCGCTCGAGCGAACCTTCCATAAGCTTCCGTAACCTCTCAAGCTGCTGTCCGCTCGAGCTCCGCTCAGCGAAGGGAACTGCACCGCCCAGCTGACTCGCCCGACGGGCGCTGAAAGCAGCCCCGACGCCTATAAATAGGCGGCCAGGTTAGCGGCCAGGAAGCGCGAGAGAAGGAGGGGAAAGGAAGAGAGAGAGAGAGAGAGAGAGAGAGAGAGGAAGAACCACGAAGAAGAAGGAAGGAAATGGAGGCTTTCGAGTCCGATTCCGAGCTCAAGCTAGTTGGAGAAAATGTAAAGCACATCGAGGCAAGTATTCTCATACTCACTATTTGTTGTACTGTGATTCTTAATTATTTTTTATCTGGTATTATCGTTCCGATATCCATCCAAACTATGAAAATAAATATGCATCACCATGTTTCAAATATGTAAACATATCGATTGGGCGTCCAAAATCACAAGAATTGACCCGATGCGGCGCCCGGGACCCCTAAAAATACCCCCTGTAACTGTTCACCGAGGTGAATAACTAAATTGGCATGCTTTCACTCTTGTATTATCCTAAATTAATCCTAAGAAATAAATCACTACATCCCGACTATGCATACATAATAGCTAGACGATCGATCTCATGAAATTCTATCCATACACAATGACTGGATCCTTTAACGAAATGCTATTACTGTTCATGTGAAATAAATGGAAAATATGCATCCTCTTGCTATGAAAATTATGCCTAATGAATATATGAAATTGTGAGATTCAAAAACGAGCTCCGGAGGACCCCAATGTGATTGGCTTATCAACGGTAAGGAACTCCAATTCCTCTTGAATACTGTTAATCATGCTTAAAAGAAGAATTACGAAAAATGCTAAAGTCTCCCAAGTGAAGATGAGAACGAATGGGAAAATAGAACGGAATGAAGTCCACAATGGCTATGTGATTGATAAAACCTCTCGTGTGGCGGGAGATACAATATGTGAGATACCTCCCGTGTGCGGGAGATGTGATGTATGAGATACGGTGGACTTTCCTTCAAAGGAATTATGGAAAGAAGAATCATGAAACTAGGACCATGGACTCTTAGACGGGTAGTATTATCCGGTTTGACACGTCCATCACGGTATAAAACTCGAAGAATACTGGGCCACGTATTCGCAATTGCTTGTGTAAGCGGGTGATGTCCGTGTCACGCCTTAGGATACTATTGTGGAAGAACGAGGACTGCCCTGGTACCCCGGGGGAATGGGGCGATACGATATGGCACGATGTGCGACGATAAGGCACGATGTGATGTGCACGACCCCCCGGAGGGTCGTTAAAGATAATCCCTCACGATCTTAGATCATGTGGAGTATCATGATCCTTTCCTCATTCTCTCGCATCGTTTGCTAGTACGACCTACTAGCTCTGGTCCGCAAAGATTAAAGTAAATGAGAAAACATGATTCAAACGACAATTAAACGTTACAAAACATGGTCAACGACAAATCGGTACTTCTAAATGTTTCTTCCCTCACATGTCACGTTACATCTCAAATGCATGTTACCCCTTGTCATGTTCAAGATTTGACAAATGACGTATGATGATACTTTGGCCGAGCAATAAGCTCACTCTTGCTATCTCGCTGTTTTCCTCCCGGAAAGCATTTAGATAGAATAAGGAAGGGCTTGCTTAACAGACTAGACAGGACAAATGCAAAGCAAGGATTTAAACATCGAATCGAGCATGGATGAACCACTCAGGTTAGGTATGATTTGTAGTTATGGTTTTATTATGCTTCCGCAGTTTATGGTACTGTAGTATGCTTCCGCACTTTGTTTTGATGTTGCAAGGTTTAGATGGCATCTCTCTAGCTCTAATACAGTAAAGTCAGAGTACTGTATTGAAGCCATGAATGAGATGGCAGATTTGAGATCCTGTGAAAAGTATGCTTGTGCAGAGCCAATTTAAACAGGGTGTATATCAGTCTTTCGTCCAGTAACCTCTGGGCATTAACAATGTTTTAATGACGGAGGGTTATTTAAGAAAAATAACCTGGTTCGTCACAATCGTTATTCTCATGTATCATCACATATATCCATTGTCATTATATCTTTTTGATTACTGAGAAAAAAATACTGATTTGAATGTCGAAGGATATATCGGGGAGTGAGTTCCGTTAATCTTTTGACATTTAGTTTTTTAGTTATGGTGTGCAAGATTTAGGCTATTAGGAATGGAGATTGGACCCTCTTTATTCGACAAGCTAAGTAAGCCCTGAGTAGATCCATATTTCATGCAGCAATCCGGACCGATGATGTATCGTTAGTACCGTCCGTGGAAAAGAAAACGAAAAGCCTAACCACCATCCACACTAAAGCAAATATGGTTAATACCAGAGGCTAGGCCAGTACCCCCATCAAAGGCATCGCTTCATAAGGCAACGACCACTCTGCGAGTAGCTGTGTGGAGGAGCAACCGGTACCATTCTTGCAGGTGCTTATTGACTAGGTGGACAATATCTCCTAGATACTCTAGATCCTCTGCACATTCCAGGACCAGCAGAGATTGGGGGTTCTTTCCTCCACCGCCCACACTTCAGCATCAAAACAAAGAAGTTAGAGGAAGATGCACCTAGCCAGAAAGGCATGGCACTCGGAAGACCTCAGGGCCCAAGCGACTCCGAGTGATGGGACTTGATCACGGTTGGAAGGCCGGCTCGATCGTAGGACATTAGGTGAAAGCCTGGAGTGGCGGAATCCCCGCTACTCCCACAACGAGTAGAAGCCCCCGGTTCAAGAGGGAGCCTCGTGCAACACTCAGCCTACCTAGGATTGTAGTTTCTCCTCGAGTGGAGGAGCGAGTAGAAAAAAATATAGTAGCAAGTGTTCAAGGGGGAGGCTAGTGGACACTCTGTAGAACTGAGGAGATCACTATTCATGATGAAGATCCAAATACAACTGCTCCTCCACAAATTCAAGATATTAGCCCTGGAGCCTTATGATGGAAGCACTAACTCGGTAGACCATCTTGACCACTTTCATACTTTGCTGAGCTTCTAGGGCCTGGGTGAGGCTGCCATGTGCTTATGCTTCCCGTTCACTCTCTCGACAGAGGGGAGGAGATCGACGAAATTCTATCAATACCTATGTATTTATGCTTCCCGCTGACCCTCCCGATGGAGGGAGGAGATTAGATGAAATTTTGTCAATACCACTGATCTTCCGATCACAACATTAATGACTTCCAGACACTATAGAGAGAGATTGAGGATCTCATCTGGAGGTGGCACTTTACCAAGTTCCTGCGAAACTTGGGGTAGGCCCCTAGTGGGGTAGGGGAAGAAGGGCAAGAGTAGCAGCAGTCGAAGAACCAAGTTGCGACCGGGATAGTCAACATGATAGTGACTAGGTCGTCTAATAATCATCCCCTGGACCATTAGGAGATAACTGCCGGCAACAAGAAGCCGAGAGTAGGAATTAGGGACAATATTATTAATTTTAGCAAAAATAATATGGAGCATGTAATGACTACCTATTTTGACCCTTTAGTTGTATCTTCAATCGTTTCAGATGGCATGGTCGATTATTAGTTGAAACGAATCTTTGTTGATAATAGAAATTCATGCAATTTCTTTTACTTTGATGCTTATTTTAAATTGGGATTAAAAAAGAGTCAATTGAAAACAGTTAAAGGACTCGTCTATGGATTGGATAACGAACCAGTGCCCATCCAAAGAACCATCCAACTAGAGGTCATATTAGGAATGTATCCCAGGATGGCATCCCGCATGCTCACAATTTTTAGTGGTCGACTTGCCTTTGGTTTACAATGCTATTCTAGGTCGACCCCACCTATCGATAATCGAGGTAGTGATATCGATCTCACACTTGAAGGTGAAGTTCCCAACATTATGAGCATTGGAAAAGTCCTGAGCGATCAAGAAACCAGCCAGACATGTTACTTGTTCCAAGTCACTCAAGCCACTTTGGACCGACCGATCGAGGACTTTGATTATCGAGTCGATTTACCATATCCCTCTACATTTAAGTGATCTGAAGAGATCTATACAAATCAGGGGCTCGTTGATTGGACCCTTGCGCGACCGACTAATCACCTTCCTCCAACAGAACTCAAATGTTTTCACATGGGCCCCTTTTGATACGCTGGGGATCCTGATCAGAGTAATGGTCTACAAGTTGAGCCTCGATCATGGTTACAAGTCTGCCAAATAGAAGCAGAGGAACCAATTCATAAAAAAACTCATTGTCATTCGGCAGGAAGTGAAGTTACTTGGCATTGGCTTCATCAGAGAAATCCAGTATCTGGACTGACTCTCTAATGTGGTCTTTGTCAAGAAGAGTAATGAAAAGTGGCAGATGTGTATTGACTTCACCAATGTGAACAAGGCATACCCAGAGGATAGCTTCCCGCTGCTTAAGATTGACCTACTGGTGGACTTGATGTTTGGGCACGAACTGTTGAGTTTTATGGACATGTACTCATGTTACAATCAAATTTGAATGAGTCTCAAGGACGAGGAGTATGCTTCCTTTATGACCGACTGAGGGACGTACTGTTATAAGGTTATACCATTTAGCTTGAAAAATGCAGGGGCAATGTACCAGTGACTCATGAATAAAATATTCGAAGCTCAGATCTACAAGAATATGAAGGTGTACATAGATAACATACTTATTAAAAGCAAAACCACTGACAATCATATCCGTGACCTCAACGAGGCCTTCAAAGTATTCTGAGCGCACCAGGTGAAGTTAAACCCAGGTAAGTGCATTTTTGGAGTATCTTTTGAGGAATTCTTAGGTTTCATTGTATCTTCTTGATAGGGGATTGAGGCCAACCCCAAGAAGATAAAGGCAATTATGGATATAAGCTTACCGTGGACCATAAAAGACGTCTAAAGACTTATCAGGAGACTTACGGCACTCTTCCGTTTCCTAGCAAAATCCACAAAAAATACCTTCCATTTTTTAAGACGTTGAGAGGGGTGAAGATGAACGGTTTCTAATGGACGACCAACTGCCAGATGACCTTCCAAGAGTTGAAGGAGTATCTGGCTAGTCCCACTCTTTTGACATCACTAAAAGAAGGCTTTGGTAGACGGCGACACTTGTTACATGCATGTTGAAAAGATCGCATTCGTGCTCATCTATTTTGTCTGAAAATTATGGCCCTACTTTTAGGCTCAGAAAATCATTATCTTGACTGATCAACCCTTGAAGGGAATCCTACAGAGGCCCAATATATCCGAATGGTTATTCAAATGGGCCATCAAATTGGGTGAGTTTGACATATGATTCAGGGCAGAGCCGGCCATTAAAGGCTAGGCCCTGGTGGACTTCGTAGTTGAAATCACAACCCCTGTTCTGGAAGCTCGAGTTGTTGGCGAAGTTGCTTGTCTGTCAAAGGTGACCTGGTTTGGACATTGCACGTTGATGGATCATCGACACAATCTAGCAGTCGGGCCGAAGTAGTCCTGAGGACTCCTGACGGGTTGGTGTGACGAAACAGATTTTTTTTTGTATTCCGCCAGCGACCTCCCGAAACTGGCACCAAGGTTTTGGTGATTTGGTCCGGGCCGGTCGTTCCAACCAATCACAGGATCACCGATGCCATCTCGGACCCATACACGATTTCCATAAAATATGTAACGGATGCTAATCTAATAACCTGCCGAAGCATTTGCATTCATACCCATAAAACTCGTTTATACATACATTGTCTTGAAAGTCCAATTACAAAAATTCATATATTTCAACCGGATCATTATAATAAAATTGCTTCTTCCAGGTAACTCCAAAATATGATTCTGAGTCCTTAGGATCATTCAGACGGAGCTCCAGTCACTCCATCTTATTAGGCACAAGTTCTATAGTTTCATTTGGAGGGGGGAGAAAACAGAAAATAGTGAGCCGAAACTCAACAAGGTACTTGTAGATTTTTTCGTAAAGCATTTGCATTGTAAGACGGATACAGATACATATGCAATATGAATATTATAAAATTATCAGTTGATCGGATCATGGCAATACATAATGTAAAGAAATCAGGAAAGCCGGAGCAGTCAAAACTCTAGAAATTGGGATAGAAAAACAGAGTCGGTCTTTTTACAAATATTTCTTTTCTCTTTTATTTTCACCTGTAAAGGAATTGCTAGCAGAGGGGGCAATAATCGAGGATAGATTGTACACATCTCCTTACAATCACAGCAATACCTCATTGTACAAAGCCCCGAGGATGGCTCTCACTTCCTCCTTGTACAAAGCTCTGAGGATGGCTCCCTTTCGTTATCCACGATTACCACCATATTGTTCTAAGGCATGCCGGAGAACTTTATCTCCCAATGCTAAAGTCCAATCTTATTTATCTTGTCATAAGGCCGGTTCACTTTTTCTTTAGTTCTTATTCTGGACGGACACAAAGCTTCTAGTCGTCATATTACAAAGCCGATTTCAATTTTTTTTTATTTCGGTTAAGTAAAAAGACTTTCAGTTGACATGAGCCAATTTCAAATCCATAAATCTCATTTTTATTAATAATTCTTTATTATGACTCAAGGCCGATTTGCTTCTTTATTTTTTTACAATTCAAGTCAAATCATAAGTTGAGTAGAAAACGGAAAGCAGAAAGTAGCAAGCATGAATTAACCATGAAATTAAAATTATATTTTCATTCCGATCGTAAAGCAAGCATGGCGTCAGAGATGCAGCTTGTCAGTAGTAATTAAAAATGGCAAGTCTGATCTACTATGTGTTGAAGCATTTAAATCTGAAGAGAACACTAGTAATTTTTTAAGGCCAGGACATAAAAACAGAAGTAAAATCTGAGTTTAAAAAAGAAAGGTACACTTGCCTGACTGTTGACCGCCTACTCTGATTGACTTGAAACTTTTCTCCTTCTTTACTCCTTACCCTTCTTCCTCGTCAAAAATTTCACACTCGTCCCTCAATTGGAGCTAAGTATATAAAGAGGAGGGATTAGGTGGAGTAAGTGGGGTGGGTCACCTACTTGGTATTTCCCTTCAGGGGTTAGGTGGGAGCGAGTGAGGTAAGTTATCTACTTGATACTTTCATTTAGAAGGTCAACGGCGTAGTTCACTTGCTCTGATTAGATTTGGAATCTAGTTGGGATCTAATAACAAAGTTGGCCCTTGTCTTCTGAATTCGATAGTCAATTCTAGCTGGTCAATATTTTCTTCAAAGTCGGTCAACCTTTCTATTGGTCAACTTTTTTGGTCAACACTTTTACTCTAATCCGGCCCAACTTTTACTCAAAGCCAGCCAACGTTTCTTTTATCTTATTCAAGGTCGGTCAATATTTTTAAAAATCGGTCAACCCTTCGGTCAACCTTCCGGTCAATATCTTGACACTGGTCAACGTCTTGACACCGGTTAACATTTTGACGATAGTCAACATCTCGACATTGGTCAATATTTTGATGCCGATCAATATCATGACACCGGTCAACATTTTGATTACCATTAGTTTCGGTCTTCCAGTGGTGTAAGGCCACTCTGGTTTAAATCAAAATCAAAACACTCCGGTTTTTAAGTAACAATATTTTACTTTAATTTTAAGCTTCTTTGATTTCGGGATCTCACAATTCTCGCCTACTTAAAGAAATTTCGTCCCCAAAATTTAAATAAAGTTACATACCTTAATCAAATAAGTGGGGATACTTGCTCCAAGTTTTTTCTTCTCATTCCCAGGTAGCTTCCTCAAATGAGTGATTTTTTCATAGTACCTTCACCAGAGGAACTGTCTTTGTACGCAGCCTTTGCTCCTTCCGGTCGAGAATTTGCAGTGGCTCCTCGATGTAAATTAAATCCTTACTGATTTCTAAGGGTCCAAATTCAATTATGTGTGTCAGATCATAAACATACTTTTGAAGTATGGATACAGGGAACACGTCATGTACTTCTGTCAGACTTGGCGGTAGTATTAGTCTGTAAGCTACTTCTCCGATCTTTTCCAGAACCTCAAAAGGACCAATAAATCGCAGCTTGAGTTTACCTTTCACTCCAAACCGCAATGTTCCCTTGGATTGTGAGACTTTCAGAAGAACAAAATCTCGTATCTCGAAGCTTAATTCTATCATACTTTTATCCGCATAACTTTTCTGTCTGCTTTGAGCCATCCTCAAATTATTATGGATCAGTTTTATTTTCTCAGCCGTTTCCTTTATGTTTTTCAGACCCAAAATCCTTCTATCTTCAGTTTTTTCCCAGTGAATTGGCGACCTGAATTTCCTTCCATATAGACCCTCAAAAGGCACCATGCCGATACTAGCTTGATAATTGTTATTATAAGCAAATTCTGTCAGTGTTAGGTAAGTATCCCAAGTGCCTTAAATCGGACCTTAAATCAATCTCTGAGAACACTCGAGATTCTTGCAATTGATCAAACAAAACATCAATACGTGGTAGAGGATATTTGTTTTTTATTGTGATTTTATTTAATTCACGATAATCAACAGAAAGCCGTAACGATCCATCTTTCTTCTTTACAAATAACACCAGTGCTCCCCAAGGAGACACGCTCGGCCTAATAAAATCCTTGTCTAACAACTCCTATAATTGTAATTTTAGCTCCTTTAAGTTTGCAGGGGTCATTTTATTTGGGGCCTTAGAAACTGGACTGACATCGGGAACAATAGAGATCTTGAACTCAATCTCCCGATGCGGAGGTAATCCAGTCAACTCCTCAAAAAATACATCCTCAAAATCATGGATGACTAGGATGTCTTTAGCCGGCACCTTATGACTCCCAGTGGTGTAGGCATACACAAAGTAAGCTTTACATCCGCTTCTCACTAGATGTTTGGCATGTAAGGCTGAGATCAATACAGGCATCTCCTTCTTCCTAGTGCCTTGGAAGAAAAAGGGTTTCATACCAGGGATATTAAAATAAACCCTCTTCATAAAGCAATCAATGGTAGTATGGTTTTTAGTCAGCCAATCCATCCCTAGAATCACGTCAAAATCTCCCATGTTTAGTAATATCAAATTCACAATTAAATATTTCCCATTTACTTCCATTACACATTCAGGACATACAACATCAATAATTACAGGGAATCCAGTAGGGGTACACACAGACAATTCATAATCTAATGTGTAAGAACTAGTGACAATAAGGCACGCAAATTGTGAAGAAATAAAAGAGTGGGTAGATCCTGAGTCAAATAAGATAGATGCAAGAACTCCACAGACAGAAAGAGTACCTTCCACGACATTTGGCGATGCCTCCGGTTCCTGAATAGTTACTGCGAAGGCCTTAGCCGGAATGGTAGGCTTTCTCCCCTCTAGTCTTGGGCAATCCTTGATCAGGTGACCTTATTGTCCGCATTTGAAACAAGCTCCTGTCATCAGACGGCACACCTGCCACGGATGCATCCTCCCATAGGTGGCACAGTGCGCAGCCGATGTCCTTGAATCAGTCATTGACTGAGCTGGTACGACATCTTTTCCTTTATCTGTCGTCTTTGTCTTCTTCGACGATCCGAAAGATCTCCGAGCAGGTTCCGCCGTAACGCTTGCCTTGCTAGCTCCCTCTTTGCGTAGAATTTCTCTATCTCCACTTCTTTTTTGTAAATGATCACCTTGTCCAGTATATTGGCATACGTTTCAAACTTTATTGTGGATAGTTGTTTCCGGATATCATCCCGTAGTCCTTGCTGAAACTTCGTCGCCTTTCTTAATTCATCTTCTATATAATAAGGCAAGAATCGGGACAGCTCAGTGAATTTAGCATCGTACTCAGTCACCGACATACTTCATTGCCTTAATCTCATAAATTCCATCTCCTTTTGATCCCGGAGATTGGATAAAAAGTATTTCTCCAGAACAACTTCCTTGAATATATCCCAAGTGATCATATCGTCGGGCATTCCAAGTGTTCTCTTCCTCATACCCCACCAGCTGTCCGCTTCGCCCTTCAACTTATATACGGCGAAGGTGACTTTTTCATGTTCCGTACACCCAATTACTGTAAATATTTTCTTCATCCTCTGTAGCCATATATCAGCTTTCGTCGAATCGGGTTTCCCCAAATAGCCTAGTGCTTGCTCCGTCGTGAACCGATCATACGTGGTTGGAGCCAGGATGGCCGGAACTAGCTCAGTTGTAGGGACTGGAGCCATATGTCTATACTCGATAGACTCCACTACATTTATAATTCTTTCTAATAAATCTATATAGGCGGCCTCCCGGTCATGGGGTGTATTACGACCATTCCTTCTTCCTTTTCCACTAGCCATCCTAAAATCAAAATATGCACGATATTATAATCCCAGAAAATATCCATCGGCTCATTAAAATTGAACTTAGATTAGGTTCTATGCTTCTTTAGGACTCTAGTTTCCTAAGTTACCTTGGCCTACTTCTTACGAAAATTTAGTACGAAGATTCAAACCTATGCTTCCGCATTTTCGATCGATTAATTTCTAAGGCATCTCATCTCTTTGATACCAATTGTGACGGAACAGATTTTTTTTGGCATTCCGCCAGCGACCTCCCGAAACTGACACTAAGGTTTCGATGATCTGGTCTGGGCCGGTCATGCCTACCAATCACTGGATCACAGATACCATCTAGGACCCATACACGATTTCCATAAAATATGTAACGGAAGCCAATCTTATAACCTACTGAAGCATTTGCATTCATACCCATAAAACTCGTTTATATATATATATAGTCATGAAAGTCCAATTACAAAAATTCATATATTTCAACTGGATCATTACAATAAAACTATTTCTTCCGGGTAACTCCAAAATATGCTTCCGAGTCCTTGGGATCATTCAGACGGAGCTCTAGTCACTCCATCTTATCAGGCACGAGCTCTATAGTTTCATCTAGAGGGGGGAGAAAACAGAAAACAGTGAGTCAGAGCTTAATAAGGTACATGCAGATTTTTCTGTAAAGTGTTTGTGTTCTAAGACAGATATAGATACATATGTAACATGAATATTATAAAATTATTAGTTGACCTGATCATGGCAATACATAATGCAAAGAAATCAGGAAAGCCAGAGCAGTCAAAACTTTGGAAATCGGGACAGAAAAATAGATTTGGTCTTATTACAAATATCTCTTCTCTTTTATTTTTATTGGTAAAAGATACTGCTAGTGGAGGGTAGCAATAATCGAGGATAGATTGTGCACATCTCCTCACAATCACGGAAATACCTCATTGTACAAAGCTCCGAGGACGGCTCTCACTTTCTCCTTATACAAAACCTCGAGGACGGCTCTCACTTCCTCCTTTTATAAAGCCCCGAGGACGGCTCCCCTTCGTTATCCTCAATTACCGCCATAATGTTCTAAGGCATGCCGGAGAATTTTATCTCTCAGTACTAAAGTCTGATCTTATTTATTTTGTCATAAGGCCGGTTCAATTCTTCTTTAGTTCTAATTTCGGATGGGCATAAAGCTTTCGATTGTCATATTATAAAGCCAATTTTAAATTCATTTTTTTATTTTGGTCAAGAAAAAAGACTTTCAGTTGACATAAAGCCGATTTCAAATCCATAAATCTCATTCCGGTCAATAATTCTTTATTATGACTTAAGGCCAGTTTGCTTCTCTATTTTTATACAGTTCAAGTCAAATCATAAGTTGAGTAGAAAATGAAAAGTAGAAAACAGCAAGTACGAATTAGCCATGAAATCAAAATTATGTTTTCAGTCCGATCGTAAAGCAAGCATGACGTTAGAGATGCAGCTTATCAGTAGTAATTAAAAACGGTAAGTGTGATATACTATGTGCTGAAGCATTTAAATCTGAAGAGAACACTTGTAATTTTCTTAAGGTCGGGACTTGAAAGCAGAAGTAAAATATGAGTTTAAAAAGGAAAGGCACACTTGCTTTACTGTTGACCGCCCACTCCGACTGATTTGAAGCTTTTCTCCTTCTTTACTCCTTACCCTTCTTCCTCGCCAAAAATTTCACACCCGTCCCTCAGTTGAAGCTCAGTATATAAAGAGGAGAGATTAGGTGGAGTAAGTGAGGTAGGTTACCTACTTGGTACATCCCTTCAGGGGTTAGGTGGGAGTGAGTGGGGTAAGTTACCTACTTGGTACTTTCATCTAGAAGGTCAACGGGATAGTTCACTTGCTCTGATTAGATTTGGAATCTAGTTGGGATCTAACAACAAAGTTGGCCCTTGTCTTCTGAATTGGGTAGTCAATTCTAATTGGTCAACATTTTCTTCAAAGTCGGTCAACCTTTCTATTGGTCAACTTTTTCAGTCAACGCTTTTTACTCTAATCTGCCCCAACTTTTACTCAAAGCCGGCCAACGTTTCTTTTCTCTTATCCAAGGTCGGTCAATATTTCTAAAAATCGGTCAACCCTTCGGTAAACCTTTCGATCAACATGTTAATGCCGGTCAACGTCTTGACACCGGTCAACATTTTGACTATGGTTAACATCTCGACGTTGGTCAATATTTTGACACCGGTCAATATCATGACACCAGTCAACATTTTGATTATAATTAGTTTCGGTCTTCCAGTGGTGTAAGGCTACTCCGGTTTAAGTCGAAATCAAAACACTCTTATTTTTAAGTAGCAATATTTTACTTTGATTTTAAGCTACTTTGATTTTAAGCTTCTTTGATTTCGGGATCTCATAGTTGGAGATAAGCTACTCATTGAAATTCAAGTTCTTGGCCACTAACAATGTCGTCGAATATGAGGCCATTTTCGTTGGACTCTAATTGGCAAAAGAGTGTTCGGTGAGGCACTTGACTATGTATAATGACTCGAAATTGATCATCTACCAAGTTTACGGGAGTTTTGAGGTGTCAAACCCACTGCTTAAGAAGTACCTTGCTAGAGCTAGGAGCATGACCTAGAAGTTTGATAAGATCAAGATAGTGCAGATCCCGAGAGCAGACAACTAGAAGGCCGACCAGCTAGCGAAGGCCACGGCGACTGAAAACTCAAAATAGTACTCGAGAGATATGTGTAAAGTTTTGACCACTCAAATTATAGAAGAATCTGAGTAAGGAGTATTGCAAGTAACCAGTGTCGAAAGTTGGATGTCTCCCTATTGGAGATATATCATTTATGGTACCAGGCGGAGAACCCCAGAGGATGCCAAGTGTATAAAAAAGATGGCAGGTTGGTAATCATCATTGACAGAAGGCTGTACCGACAAGGGTATTTTATGCCATACTTGTGGTATCTCACACAAGAAGAAGCCTACTATACACTGAGCGAGGTTCATCTTCGAATATGTGGGTCACACATCAGAGGCAAGAACATTTCCTTCAAAATAATGCATCAAGGCTACTATTAGCCAACAATGAAGAAAGGCACCATGGATTTCGTGAAGAAGTGTGAGAACTATCAAGTCCACGACAACATGTCTTGTCAACCACCCACAAAGTTGAGGACCCTTTAGGTCCCATGGCCGTTCGCGTATTGGAGACTCAACGTACTTGACCCCTTTCCCATCGTGTTCGGGTAGAGGAAGTTCATTAGTGTCGATATTGACTACTTCATAAAGTAGGTTGAAATTTCTCTGCTGGCCTATATCACTGAGCAAAGTGCAACAGAGTTCATTCGGTAGAGTATCATTTGTAGATTCGGGATTCATGAGGTTACTGTGACTAACAATGGAACCCAATTCACCGGAAAGTATTTCACTAAGTATTGCACAAATTTGGACATCCGATTGGTTCATACCTCCATCGTCTATCCGCAAGTGAACAGGTAAGTGGAGGTCACCAACCGAAGCATATTGTACGGGCTAAAAACCAAGCTGGAAGATGTTAGGGGTGTGAGATCCAAAATTTTATGCTTCAATTGAAATTTAAAATGTTAACCGGCTGTGTGAAGTGAAAAGAAGTCCAACCACCTTAAGCCTAAAGGAGTCCGGTTCTTCCCTTGAGCCTAAAACAAAACCAACTTTCGTGTGAGAAGAAAACAAGATCGGCCCTCCGTTTCTTAAGAATCACAACCGGCCCAAAAAAGGTTGGCTAGCTACGAGTGGGCCGCTGGCAAGGAAATGGAGCAGATTGGCCCAAAATGAACTAATTGCAACTAAAGACAAAAGTAAACTTTACTGATCAGTTAGAATTCAACTAGGCGGCGACCAAATGGAGTAAGTAAACTAACCTAGTTACTTCTACCTACCCCTGAAAAGAAGTACAAGAGTAAGTGACTTACCCTACTTACACTACCAAACCATTCCTATATATAAACCCGGCGCTTGTTGATGCGAAGGTCAGCAGAAGGAAGAGAGTGAAGAGGAAAGCTTCGAGAAGGTAATATTAGGCAATCAACTCTCAGGCAAGTGTGCCCCCGTTTTAAAGTTCATACTTTAAGAATATTGCAAGTGTACTCCTTTTAAAGTTTATGCCTTTCTCGCAAATGCACACTTTGTCTTTTTAGCTCCAAAGTGTTGCAAGTTACTCCGGATGATACTCTTTTAAAGTTACATTTTGCATACGATTTTAGAAAGTTCATGGTTTAAGAACCCCTGTTTCCAAGTCTCAGCTTTATGAAAAATGCAAACGCTACCCTTCCTTCTTAAATTGAATACTTGCCGAATGATATGCTGTATTTCCAATTTTGCATATTCGCCTAACTGATTTCATGATTAATCTCATGTTCTCTGTTTGATCACTTTCTATTCCCGGCTCAAACTGGAAGCATATAAAATCTGGACTAAAACAAAACCGGCCATGTGTGTGTAAAGAAGTCCGACTTCTTAAGCTTGAAACAAAGACCCTCCCTTAAGCATGAAATAAGTCCGGCTTCTTAAGCCTGAAACAAGACCCTCCCTTAAGCATGAAATAAGTCCGGCCTCTTAAGCAGGAAACAAGACCCTCCTTTAAGCATGAAATAAGTCTGGCTTCTTAAGCTTGAAACAAGACCCTCCCTTAAGCATGAAATGAGGTCCGGCCTTGTGTAAAAAGAAGCTCAACCTCCCCTTGTGACCAAATGAGCTCCGGCCTTGTGAAAGGTGAAAAGAAGTTCATCCCCCCGTTGTGTCAAAATGAGGTCCGACCTTGTGTAAAAAGAAGTTCATCCTCCCCTTGTGTCAAAATGAGGTCCGGCCTTGTGTAAAAAGAAGTTCATCCTCCCCTTGTGTCAAAATGAGGTCCGGCCTTGTGTAAAAAGAAGTTCATCCTCCCCTTGTGACCAAATGAGCTCTGGCCTAATGAAAGGGAAAAAGAAGATCAACCTCCCCTTGTGACCAAATGAGCTCCGGCCTTGTGAAAGGTGAGAAGAAGTTCATCCTCCCCTTGTGTCAAAATGAGGTCTGTCCTTGTGTAAAAAGAAGTTCATCCACCCCTTGTGTCAAAATGAGGTCCGGCCTTGTGTAAAAAAGAAGTTCATCCTCCCCTTGTGTCAAAATGAGGTCCGGCCTTGTGTAAAAAGAAGTTCATCCTCCCCTTGTGTCAAAATGAGGTCCGGCCTAGTGTAAAAAGAAGTTCATCCTCCCCTTGTGTCAAAATGAGGTCCGGCCTTGCGTAAAAAGAAGTTCGACCTCCTCTTGTGAACAATGAAAAATCAAGACTGGCCTTGTGAACAAGGAAATCAAAACCAGCCTTCCCCCTTGTAAACAAGTCCGGCTTGTGTGCGAAGAAAATTAGGTCCAGCCCTTAAAGCATGAAAACACAACCGGCTTTCCCTTGATGAAAATCAAGTTCGGCCTTCCCTTAATACACAATCAAGTTCGGCTTCTTAAGCCTTGAACCAAGATCGGTCCTCCCTGAAATCCAAATTGGCTTCCTTAAACATGAGAAACAAGATCGGCTTGTGTAAGAAGAAAATCAGAATTGGCCCTTTTGTATGAAATCAAATTCGCCCGTTTCGCATGATAAAAACGAAATCGGCCCCTTGGCATGATGAATTTGAAACTGGCTTTTGACATGGCCATCCGGAATAAGAACAAGGAAAATGTGAACCGACTTTATGATAAGACCTTCAGTTCAGACTTTAGCTTTGGGAGATAAGGTTCTCCGGCATGCCATAGAACTTTATGGTAGTAATCGAGGATAACTCTTTTCATGGAGTTAATTATGGTCCGCCTTGTCCTCGGGCGTTACGGTTCAGGAGGAAAGCGAACTCTATCTACGGAGCTATTTGTGGTCCGCCCTGTCCTCGGGGCGTTACGGTCAGGAGGAAAGCATAAGTTTCTGGCCTACCTTCGGGTGGCACACCGATCCCACGAGACGGGATACTTCTGTTCAGTTATCGGCCTTGGATTATGTGGGCTGAACACAATCTATCCTTGATTAATGCCCCCTCCGCAAACAGAAAAATAGAAGAAGACTTTTATAATGAAACCGACTCTGTTTTATGCTCTGACATTCTGTTCGACCTTCATCCGACTAAGTATTGATCATAGTATTGCATATGATTCTGTTCTGATTTTTCCTGCATTGATTACTTTAGTTTTCTAATCTGCTACTGTTTATTGACATTCATGCATCCACCTGGCAACACCAATGTTTTATTGGCATGTACCTTGTTGAGCTCTGGCTCACTGTTTTCTGTTTTTTTCCCTATAGATGAAACTTTAGAGCTTGTGCCTGACGAGTTGGAGTGATTAGAGCTTGTCTGAAGAATTATTAAAGATTCGGAAGCTTATTTTGGAGAGTATCATTATAATGACTCGGTTATGATTCATGAACTTTTATAGTTAGACATTTTTGATTATGTATTCGGAAATGAATATTTTGGAATGAATATGAATACTTCTGCAAGATGTTGGAATGACTTCCGCTATACTTCTTATGGTAAAAAGCATATGGGTCCTAGATGGCATCTTTGATCATGTGTTGTCAAAAAAAAAAAATCCCATTTCGTCACATTTGGTATCAGAGAAATGGGATGCCTTAGGAATTGATCGATCGAAAAAACGGAAGTATAGGCTTAAATCTTGGTACTAAATCTTTCTAAGACGTAGGTAGAGTGACTTAGTCAACCAGAATCCCTAAAATGCTTGACCTCTAAGGCTCAGTTCTATTTCATTAGACTAACCGTTGTTCTAAAATTATGCTTTTTAGGATGGCTAGTGGAAGGACAAGGAGAAACGGCCGAAACACTCCCTATGATCGGGAGGCCACCTACATAGACTTACTAGAAAGGATGACCAATGTGGTGGAATCTGTTTAGCATAGACACATGGCCCCAGTCCCTGCGGCTGAACCAACTCCGGCTGTCCTAACTCCTTCCATGTACGACCAGTTTACGGCGGAGCACGCCCCGGGGTTCTTGGGAAAGTCTGATCCGGCAGAAGCCGATATATGGCTTAAAAGGATAAAGAAAATATTCGCGGTGATCGGGTGTACGGACCAGGAGAAGGTCACCTTTGCCATCTATAAATTAGAGGACAGGCGGATAGTTGGTGGAACGGATTTTTTTTTTGCAAAAGCTTTCGTCAAGACAGGAACATGATTAATGGTACTAAATTATAAGGCAAGACTCCTGCAGAAATTTCGGCAGAGTCTCCTTTGTAACAGGATGAATAACCAAAAAATACAACCAGTATGATCAACCATTATAAGCACACAACCATCAATTATCCATAACTCTTCCTACAACATGCATACACAGGATCACATGTGCCATCCATGGCACAAATCTATAAAAATATTAACCACACTAACAGTTTAATAACGAAATGCCGTCTAGGACCTGTAAGTAAATTCAGAGTTTAGAGCGGAAGTAAACTAATAACCTGCAGAAGCATAGCTTTTTCTTTTTACAGTCATACATATCATATCCTTTTTGTACAAAAATTCACATGTTCTAGAACATCCATAAACATAAAATCAGTATACAAAAATCATAATTCCAGCTAAGTCTTTACATCGACAAGCTCTTCAAAAATAACTCCAATGCGCTAAGGTTTTCAAAAGTCTTCAAACAACACCTTTCTGTCCACTCTTTCTCATCAGGCAGTAGCTCTACTATCTCATCTGAAGGGAGAAAAATAATAAAACAATGAGCCGAGGCCCAGCAAGGTACATGCACATGAGTAATAAAACGGTGATGCAGAATGGTCATGTAAGTATGCATAAGCAGAACGGTTAATCAGAATATAATCTCAAAAATAGAGAAAATATACTTTGACAGTATTATACTTTAGAATTAGAAATCAGTAGTCAGTAAATAGAAATCGGTAACCGCTAATTAACAAATGGAAGACGGTAAGCAGTAATCGGTGCACAGTATTCGGTAAACTAGAAACAGTCATCGATACTTCATAACTCAACATATCGGTGATCGGTACTTCATATTCGATAATCGGTACTTCATATTCGGTAATCGGTACGGTAGCATAACATATCAGTAAAACAACAAACGGTACTTTATAACATATCGGTACGGATCCTGCCAGTATACCCTACTAGCTGAGGGGGCGAATAATCGAGGATAGATTGTGTTCACTCCACACAATCTAAGGCTCAGAATCGTTATATGGGTATCCCATCTCACGAGGATCGGTACGATATGCCACCCGAAGGTAGGCGAAGAATGATAATTCCTCCGCCTTAACGCCCGAGGGCGGGGCCGGACCACAAATAACTCCATGGACGAGTTATCGCCGATTACTACCGTAAAGTCCTAAGGCATAAATGGAGAACCTATCCGGATCAGTAGTCAGTCCGGGTCCTAAAATAATCAGAATAAAAACCATTTCTTTATCGAAAACCCATTTTTGAAATCAGACTTTCACAATACATCTTCAGCTAACTTTAAGTATACATGAAAATTTCCTCGGTACAGGTCGGTACATATTTTAGGAAACAAATTATACTGGAAGCTTCATTTTGATGTCAATTAACTTTCATATAATAGAAGCTACGGTTAAAACTCATCAAAACCTCTTCATTTTCGTACATAGGGCTTCGCTAAAATCTTCGGACTCAAATCGATCTCTTACATGTACATATTTCATAAAATTAATGTCATAGATGCTATGGATATACATTAAATCATGCAATTTACTCAAACTACACAACATTTTCGAGCTAGGGTTTCATCATCTACTTTTCAAGAGAAATTGAACACCATTTTTATACTCATTCACGAAATTGAAGCCAAATCTTGTAATAAACATGGATAAATACAAAATCTAACCGATTAATCGAAGGAAACATGCTTCATGTACTTTAAACATGCATTAACATCATTTTTGTGACATTTTCATCAACTTTAAAGCAAGAGAATCGGTAAAAATGAAAAACAACGTCCGAGGAACACTTGCCTTGGCCCAATCTACCGTTATTTTACCGGGTGTAGGTTGGAACTAGAGATTTTCCCCTTCTTCTCCTCTCTTCTTCTTCTTCTTTTTCCACTCCTTCGTGCGTGCTCTGTTCTCTCTCTCTCTCCTTTTCCTTTTCTCCTCCCTTTTATAACATAAACGAAACAAAAATGCGGGCAAAAGTCGGGGCCGAACTCGAGCGCGCCTCGAGCGCTCAGCGAGTGGGCCGTATTCTGTTTGTCACGCTTGAGAGGCCAGCGGGCGAGCGTCGAGCGGGCTACATTCTGTTTTTCACTCTCGAGCGGCCAGCAGGCGAGCGTCAAGCGGGCTACATCCTGTTTTTCACGCTCGAGCGGCCAGCGGGCGAGCATCGAGCGGGCTACATTCTGTTTTTCACTCTCGAGCGGCCAGCGGGTGAGCATCGAGTGGGGCTGCTACTGGATTTTCCACTTACTGCAGCCGCTCAGGTGTGCAGCAAACGCCGTTCAGCTGCTTGCTGAACTCAGGCATTTTCCCCACTTTTTGCTTTCAACTAACACTTGTTCATCACATGCTTAGCCTCTTAATGATATTAATCATCTTAATTTCATCTTGTTATCACACTTTCGGTTCCGGGTCCTCACACTCTCCCCCACTTAAAGAAATTTCGTCCTCGAAATTGAGTAAACTACATACCTTAAGGGAACAAGTGAGGATACTTACTTCGGATCTCCTCTTCGCGCTCCCAAGTGGCCTCCTCTGGCGAGTGATTTCTCCAAAGCACTTTCACCAGGGGAATGGACTTCGTCCTTAACCTTTGATCCTTTCGGTCCAAAATTTTCAGTGGCTCCTCAATGTAGGACAAGTCCTTGTCAATAGTCAAAGACCCGTAGTCAATCACGTGCGCTGGATCATGGACATATCTCCGCAGCATCAATACATGGAATACATCGTGTACGCCTGTAAGATTCGGTGGTAGTGCCAACCTCTAGGCTACCTCACCGACTCTTTCTAGAATCTCAAAAGGGCCAATGAACCGGGGCTTCAACTTCCCCTTTACTCCAAATCGAAATGTGCCCTTGGATGGCGAGACCTTTAGAAACACAAGATCTCCTACCTCGAAACTCAATTCTATCCTTCGCTTGTCCGCATAACTCTTCTGTCGGCTCTGAGCAACCTTCGGTTTATCGTGAATCACCTTAATCTTTTTTGCTGTTTCTTTCATAATCTCCGGGCCCAAAATCCTTTTGTCTCCGGTCTCCTCCCAATGAATCGGGAACCTACACTTTTTCCCGTACAACGCCTCAAACGGTGCCATGCCGATACTAGCTTGGTAGCTGTTATTATAAATGAATTCAGCTAGTGCCAAACAAGTATCCTATGTTCCTTTCATTTCCAAAACAGAGTCCCTCAACATATCCTCAAGAATCTGAATGGTACGCTCAGATTGGCCATCGGTCTGGGGGTGATACGCAGTACTAAACTTTAACTCTGTCCCCAACTCCTTATGCAAGCTCTCTCAAAATCTCGAGACAAAGCGGGGATCTCTATCAGACACAATGGAGGCAGGAACTCCAGAAGCCTCACAATCTCATTTACATACAATTGAGCCAGCTTATCACGCGAATAGGTTGTCCTGATCGCCAAAAAGTGGGCTGATTTCGTCATCCGATCAACTATAACCCACACGGCGTCGTGATTCCTAGGAGTCTTCGGCAAGCCCGATACAAAGTCCATAACAATGTCTTCCCATTTCCAGCTCGGGATTGGCATTGGCTGTAATAGACCAGAAGGCTTCTTCCTCTCGGCCTTCAGTTGCTGACACGCTAGGCATTTCTCCACATGGGCCCTGATATCTCTCTTCGTGTTTCTCCACAAGAAGGTCTTTTTCAAATCCTGATCATTTTATTCGTTCCCGGGTGTATTGTATATTGAGACCGGTGAGCCTCCTTCAAAATTTTCTCCTTCAACCCTTTATCATCTGGTACACATAATCGATCTCTAAATCTCAACACACCATCAGCCCGGATATTAAAATCAGCTCGAGACTCCTTACTCAAATCACTAACAATATCCATGAGGAATGGATCATTCACTTGCTTCTCCTTGACTTCACTAACTACCTCTGGTTGAATCTGAAAATATGACAGGAGCATCCTATCACCTTTAGCATAGCGTTGGATATCGTACTGCTTCAAATATTCCAACATCTCCATCTGTTTAACCTGTAGGTGCGCCACATAACCCGATCGGCGACTTAGTGCATCTGCTACAATGTTGGCTTTCCCCGGCTTGTACCGTATCTCGCAATCATAGTCCTTCAGGAAATCGAGCCATCTCCTTTGCCTCATGTTGAGTTCCTTTTGGGAGAATAAGTACTTCAAACTCTTATGATCGAAATACACAAGGAACCTCTCACCTTATAGATAATGTCTCCAAATTTTTAATACAAATACCACAGCAGCAAGTTCAAGATCATGGGTAGGATAATTTTTCTCATGCACCTTCAATTGTCTAGATCCATATGCCATGACTTTACCGTGCTGCATCAACACACATCCTAGACCCGCCTTAGAAGCATGGCAGTACACCTCAAAGCCTCCAGAACCCTCTGGAATAATCAGCACCGGAGCGGTGGTCAAACGATCCTTTAGCTCCTGGAAGCTTAGATGACACTCTTCTGTCCACACATACTTAGCCTCTTTCTTCAGCAACGGAGTCAGAGGCATAGCAATCTGAGAGAAATTCTCTACAAAATGCCTGTAATATCCTGCCATACCCAGAAAACTCCTAATCTCAGTCACCGAAGTTGGTCTGCTCCAACTCTTAACAGCCTCTATTTTCTTGGGATCCATAAAAATGCCACCATCATAAATCACATGTCCCAAAAACATCAACTCCTCGAGCCAGAATTCACACTTACTCAACTTGGCATACAATTTCTCATCGCGGAGCACCTGAAGTACCTTCCTCAAATGAATTTCGTGCTCCTCATGATCCTTTGAATAAATCAAGATATCATCAATGAATACCACCACAAATTTATCCAAGTACGGCCTGAAAACCCTATTCATCAAATCCATAAAAGCAGCTGGAGTATTTGTAAGGCAGAAAGGCATAACAAGAAATTCATAGTGGCCATATCGTGTTCGAAAAGCTATTTTAGCCACATCCTCCGGCTTGATCCTTAGTTGGTAATAACCAGACCTCAAATCAATCTTTGAAAATACTCTAGATCCTTGCAACTGATCAAATAAATTATCAATGCACGGTAGAGGGTATTTATTTTTGATCGTGATCTTATTCAACTTACGATAGTCAACACATAACCGCAAGGACCCATCTTTCTTCCTTATGAACAACACCGGTGCACCCCAAGGAGATACACTTGGTCTGATAAAACACTTGTCTAATAGCTCCTGCAATTGTAACTTCAACTGCTTCAATTCAGCCGGAGTCATACAATAAGGGGGCTTAGAAACCGGACTAATACTAGGAACAACAATAATTTCAAACTCAATTTCCTGGTGTGGAGGCAATCTAGGTAACTCCTCTGAAAATACATCCTCAAAGTCACAAACAATTAGGATATCCTTAGCCGGCACACTATGACTTCCAGTAGTGTAGGCATATGCCAAATAAGCTCTACATCTACTTCTCATCAAATGCTTAGCATGTACAGCAGAGATCAACATAGGCACCCCCTTTTTCTTAATGCCCTGAAAGAAAAAGGACTCCATCCTAGAGATGTTAAAACAAACCTGCTTCAGGAAACAATCAATACTGGCGTGGTATTTAGCCAGCCAGTCTATTCCTATGATCATATTAAAATCACCCATGTCTAACAACACTAAATCTACAACCAAGTGGTTCCCATTCACCTCAACCATACATTCTGGATACATCACATCAGTAATCACAGATGATCCGGTGGGAGTACACACAGATAATTCACAATCCAAAACACATGGGGCAGATACGATACAGCATGCAAATTGCGAGGAAATGAAGGAATGGGTACACCCCGAGTCAAATAATATGGATGCAGAAACTCCACAAATAGAAACGGTACCTTCCACAACATTCGGAGAGGCCTCCGAATCATGAACAGCCACCGCGAAGGCCCTTGCCAATACAGCAGGCTTCTTTCCTTCCATCCTCGAAGGTAGCAGGCAGTTCCTGAGAATGTGGCCCTACTACCCACATCTGAAACACGCTCCCGACATCTTACGGCATTCTTGTCCCGGATGTTTCCTTCCACAGACGGTGCAGTCATCAGCCACGCTCTAGTACCGGTTACTGACTGAGCCGGTACAATACTATTTCCTTTATTAGCCGCCCTGGTCTTCTTGGACGGTCCAGAAGACCCCGCAGCTGATCCGGTACTTACTCCTACTAGGCTGGCAGTCCTTTTTGCGAAATCTCTCTGTCTCCGCCTCCTTTTCATAAATCACTGCTCGGTCTAGGATCTCGGCATAAGTTTGAAGCTTTAGAACAGACAACATTTTTCTAATGTCATCCCGTAGCCCTTGCAGGAACTTCTTTGCTTTCCTCTGCTTATCCTCTACGTAGAAAGGCGCAAAACGGGACAACTCAGTAAACTTGGCATCATACTCCTTGACCGTCATGTTCCCTTGTCTCAATCTCATAAATTCTTGTTCCTTCTGATCTCGTAAACTGGATGAAAAATATTTCTTCAAAAATGCATCTTCAAACATTTCCCAGGTAATAGCTTCATTAGGCACTCCCATCGCCATTTTCTGCATATCCACTAACTATCAGCTTCACCTTCCAGCTTGTATGCCTCAAAGGTTACTTTTTCTCTATCGGTACAGTTAAGCACAACGAATATCTTCTTCATTCTTTTCAACCACACGTCGACTTCAGCCGGATCAGGCTTTCCTAGGAATCCCGGTGCTTGTTCAGTTGTGAATCTATCATATGTTGTAGGACCAGGAAGTGTCGGAGCTGGCCCGGGTGCAGGATTTGGGGCCATTGCTTTTGCTCGACAGATTCTACTACGTTAGTCATCCTCTCTAATAGATCAATGTAAGCGGCCTCTCTATCATAAGGCGTGCTAACGCCACCGCGGCCATTCCTTCCACCTCTTCTACTTGCCATCCTATAATCAAGGCAAACACAAAGATATAAGGATAAGGATCCAATGGAATAAAAAGAAAATATTCAACAACTTTAAAGAATTTCTACCCAAGCTTAAGAATCAATCTCTTAAGGGACCTAACTATCTTAACTTCCTCCACTTATTCCTACAGAAATTCTATTCAGAGATTCAAACCTATGCTTCCGCTTTTTGATCAATTCCTTAGGCATCTCAATTCTCTGATACCAAATATGACGGAACGGATTTTTTTCCTTAAAAGCTTCCCGTCAAGATAGGAATAGGATTAACGGTACTAAATTATAAGATAAGACTCCTGCAGAAATTTCGATAGAGTCTCCTTTGTAACAAGATGAATAACCCAAAAATACAACCTATATGATCAACCATTACAAGCACACAACCAGCAATTATCCATAATTCTTCCTACAACATGCATACACAGGATCACATGTGCCATCCATGGTACAAATCTGTAAAAACATTAACCACATTAAAAGTTTAATAACGAGATGTCGTCTAGGACCTGTAAGTAAATCCAGAGTTTAGAGCGGAAGTAAACTAATAACTTGTAGAAGTATAGCTTTTCCTTTTACAATCCATACATATCATATGCTTTTCGTACAAAAATTCACATGTTCTAGAACATCCATAAACATAAAATCAGTATACAAAAATCATAATTCCAGCTAAGTCTTCACATTGACAAGCTCTTCAAAAATAGCTTCAATGCGCTAAGGTTCCCAAAAGTCTTCAAACAACACCTTTGTGTCTACTCTTTCTTATCAGGCAGTAGCTCTACTGTCTCATCTGAAGGGAAAAAAATAATAAAATAGTGAGCCGAGACCCAACAAGGTACATGCACATGAGCAGAAAAATGGTGATGCAGAACGGTCATATAAGTATGCATAAACAGAACGGTTAATCAGAATATAATGTCGGAAATAGAGAAAATATACGTTGACAGTATTATACTTCAGAATCAGAAATCAGTAGTCGGTAAACAAAAATCGGTAACCATTAATTAACAAACGGAAGACGGTAACCAGTAATCGGTGCACAGTATTTGGTAAACTAGAAATAGTCATCGATACTTCATAACTCAACATATCGGTGATTGGTACTTCATATTCGGTAATCGGTACTTCATATTCGGTAATCAGTACGGTAGCACAACATATCGGTAAAACAATAAACGGTACTTCGTAACATAACGGTACGGACCCTGCCAGTATACCCTACTAGCTGAGGGGGCGAATAATCGAGGATAGATTGTATTCACTCCACACAATCTAAGGCCTGTAACTATCATATGGGTATCCTATCTCACGGGATCGGTACGGTATGCCACCCGAAGGTAGGCTGGTAACGGTAATTCCTCCTGACCTTAACGCCCCGATGACAGGGCGGACCACAAATAACTCCATGGACAGAGTTATCCTCGATTACCACTGTAAAGTCCTAGGGCATACTGGAGAACCTATCCGGACTGTAGTCAGTCCCGGGTCCTAAAATAACTGTAACGAAAACCATTTCTTTATCGAAAACCCCTTTTTAAAATCATACTTTCACAATAATCTTCAGCTAACTTTAAGTATACATGAAAATTTTCACGGTACAGGTCGGTACATATTTTCGGAAACAAATTATACTGGAAGCTTCATTTCGATGTCAATTAACTTTCATATAACAGAAGCTACGGTTAAAGCTCATCAAAACCTCTTCATTTTCGTACATAGGGCTTCGCCAAAACCTTCGAACTCAAATCGATCTCTTACATGTACATATTTCATGAAATTAATGTCATAGATGCCATGGATATACATTAAATCATGCAATTTACTCAAACTACACAACATTTTTGAGCTGGGGTTTCATCACCTACTTTTCAAGAGAAATTGAACACCAGTTTTATGCTCATTCACGAAATCGAAACCAAATCTTGCAATAAACATGGATAAACACAAAATCTAACCGATTAATCGAAGGAAACATGCTTCATGTACTTTAAACATGCATTAACATTATTTTTGCAACATTTTCATCAACTTTAAAGCAAGAGAATCGATAAAAATGAAAAACAACGTCCGAGGTACACATGCCTTGGCCCGATCTACCGTTATTTTACCGGGTGTAGGTTGAAACTAGAGATTTTCCCTTTCTTCTCCTCTCTTCTTCTTCTTTTTCCTCTCCATCATTCGTGCTCTGTTCTCTCTCTCTCTCTCTCTCTCTTTTCCCTTTTCTCCTCCCTTTTATAACACAAACGAAGCAAAAACGTGGGCAAAAAGTCAGGGCTGCGCTCAAGCGCGCCTCGAGCGCTCTGCGAGCGGGCCGTATTATGTTTTTTGCACTTGAGTGGCCAGCGGGCGAGCGTCGAGCGGGCTACATTATGTTTTTCATGCTCGAGCGGCTAGCGGGTGAGCGTTGAGCGGGCTACATTCTTTTTTTCACGCTCGAGCGGCCAATGGGCGAGCATTGAGCGGGGCTACTACTGGATTTTTCGCTTGCTGTAGCCGGTCGGGCATGCAACAGGCGCCGTTCGGCTGCTTGTTGAACTCCGGCATTTTTCCCACTTTTTGCTTTCAACTAACACTTGTTCATCACATGCTTATCCTCTTAATATATTAATCATCTTAATTACATCTAGTTATCCCGCTTTTGGTTTCGGGTCCTCACAGACAGAGTATTGAGGTTCAAAGAACGAGTATGCGTACCTGATGATAAGGAGTTGAAGGAGAAAATTTTAAAGGAAGCCCATCGGTCTAAGTATACCATCCACCCTGGAACAAACAAAATGTATCAAGACTTAAAGAAAACATTCTGGTGGAGGAACATGAAGAGGGATATTATGGCCTATGTGGAGAAATGCCTCGTATGTCAGCAACTGAAGGCTGAAAGGAGAAAACCGTCCGGATTATTGCAACCAATGCCAATCCCAAGTTGAAAATGGTAGGATATTGCTATGGACTTTGTGTCAGGTTTGCCAAGGACCCTTAGGAATCATGATGCCGTCTGGGTTATAGTTGACCGACTGACAAAGTCAGCCCACTTCTTGGCGATCAGGACGACCTACTCATGTGACAAGCTTGCACAGCTCTATGTGAACGAAATTGTGAGACTTCGCGGAATCCCTGCTTCCATTGTGTCAGATAGGGACCCCCATTTTGTCTCAATATTTTGGGAGAGTTTGCATAAGGAACGAGGGACTGAATTAAAATTCAGTACTACTTATCACTCCCAGACTGATGACCAGTCAGAGCAGACCATTCAAATTCTTGAGGATATGCTAAGAGCTTCGGTGTTGGAAATGAAGGAAAATTGGGATGCTTATCTAGCGTTAGCAGAATTTGCCTACAATAACGGCTATCAGGCTAGTATCGGCATGGCCCATTTTAAAGCCTTGTATGGAAGAAAGTGTAGATCGCCAATTCACTGGGAGGAAACTGGAGATAAGAGAATCTTGGGTCCAAAAATAGTAAAAGAAATGGCGGAGAAAACCAGACTAATCCATGATAACTTAAAAGTCGCTCAAAGTAGACAGAAGAGCTATGCAGACAAAAGAAGAAAAGACTTTAGTTTTGAAGTAGGAGATTTCGTCTTTCTGAAAGTCTCGCCATCTAAGGGAACGTCACGATTTGGAGTAAAAGGAAAACTAAAGCCACGATTCATTGGTCCTTTTGAAATTTTAGAAAGGATCGGAGAAGTGGCGTACCGATTAGCACTACCGCCAAGGTTAACTGAAGTGCATGATGTGTTCCATGTATCCATGCTCCGAAAATATGTTTACGACCCTACACATGTGATTGAGTTTGAACCCCTGGAAGTCAACAATGATCTATCCTATGTCGAGGAGCCACTACAAATCTTCGATCGGAATGAGCAAAAGTTGCGGACAAGGACGGTCTCTCTCGTAAAGGTGCTGTGGAGGAATCACTCACCTGAGGAAGCCACATAGGAGCGAGAAGAAGAAATTCGGAGCAAGTATCCCCACTTGTTCGATTAAGGTACGTAACTTTACTCAAATTTTGAGGACGAAATTTCTTTAAGTAGGGAAGAATTGTGAGATCCAAAATTTTATGCTTCAATTGAAATTTAAAATATTAATCGGCTGTGTGAAGTGAAAAGAAGTCCAACCACCTTAAGCCTAAAGGAGTCCAGTTCTTCCCTTGTGTCTAAAACAAAACCAACTTTCGTGTGAGAAGAAAACAAGATCGGCCCTCCCTTTCTTAAGAATCACAACAGGCCCAAAAAAGGTTGGCTAGCTAGGAGTGGGCCGCTGGCAAGGAAATGGAGCAGATTGGCCCAAAATAAACTAATGGCAACTAAAGACAAAAGCAAACTTTACTGATCAGTTAGAATTCAACTAGGCGGTGACCAAATGGAGTAAGTAAACTACCTAGTTACTTCCACCTACCTCTGAAAAGAAGTACAGGAGTAAGTGACTTACCCCACTTACTCTACCAAACCCTTCCTCTATATAAACCCGGCGCTGGTTGATGCGAAGGTCAGTAGAAGGAAGAGAGTTAAGAGGAAAGCTTCGAGATGGTAATATTAGGCAATCAACTCTCAGGCAAGTGTACCCCCGTTTTAAAGTTTATACTTTAAGAATATTGCAAGTGTACTCTTTTTTAAAGTTTATGCCTTACTGCAAATGCACACTTTGTCTTTTTAGCTCCAAAGTGTTGCAAGTTACTCCGGATGATACTCTTTTAAAGTTCTGTTTTGCATACAGTTTTAGAAAGTTCATGGTTTAAGAACCCCTGTTTCCAAGTCTCAGCTTTAAGAAAAATGTAAACGCTACCCTTCCTTCTTAAATTGAATACTTGCCGAATGATATGCTGTATTTCCAATTTTGTATATTCGCCTGACTGATTTCATGATTAATCTCATGTTCTCTGTTTGATCACTTTCTATTCCCGGCTCAAACTGGAAGCATATAAAATCTGGACTAAAAATGAAACCGGCCATGTGTGTGTAAAGAAGTCCGACTTCTTAAGCTTGAAACAAAGACCCTCCCTTAAGCATGAAATAAGTCCGGCTTCTTAAACCTGAAACAAGATCCTCCCTTAAGCATGAAATAAGTCCGGCTTCTTAAGATTGAAACAAGACCCTCCCTTAAGCATGAAATGAGGTCCGGCCTTGTGTAAAAAGAAGCTCAACCTCCCCTTGTGACCAAATGAGCTCCGGCCTTGTGAAAGGTGAAAAGAAGTTCATCCTCCCCTTGTGTCAAAATGAGGTCCGGCCTTGTGTAAAAAGAAGTTCATCCTCCCCTTGTGTCAAAATGAGGTCCGGCCTTGTGTAAAAAGAAGTTCATCCTCCCCTTGTGTCAAAATGAGGTTCGGCCTTGTGTAAAAAGAAGTTCGACCTCCCCTTGTGACCAAATGAGCTCTGGCCTTGTGAAAGGTGAAAAGAAGTTCGACCTCCCCTTGTGTCAAAATAAGGTCCGGCCTTGTGTAAAAAGAAGTTCATCCTCCCCTTGTGTCAAAATGAGGTCCGGCCTTGTGTAAAAAGAAGTTCATCCTCCCCTTGTGTCAAAATGAGGTCCGACCTTGTGTAAAAAGGAAGTTCATCCTCCCCTTGTGTCAAAATGAGGTCCGACCTTGTGTAAAAAGGAAGTTCATCCTCCCCTTGTGTCAAAATGAGGTCCAGCCTTGTGTAAAAAGAAGTTCATCCTCCCCTTTTGTCAAAATGAGGTCCGGCCTTGTGTAAAAAGAAGTTCATCCTCCCCTCGTGTCAAAATGAGGTCCGGCCTTGTGTAAAAAGAAGTTTGACCTCCTCTTGTGAACAATGAAAAATCAAGACCGGCCTTGTGAACATGGAAATCAAAACCGGCCTCCCACCTTGTAAACAAGTCCGGGTTGTGTTCGAAGAAAATTAGGTTCAGCCCTTAAAGCATGAAAACACAACCGGCTTTCCCTTGATGAAAATCAAGTTCGGCCTTCCCTTAATACACAATCAAGTTCGGCTTCTTAAGCCTTGAACCAAGATCGGTCCTCCATGAAATCCAAATTGGCTTCCTTAAACATGAGAAACAAGATCGGCTTGTGTAAGCAGAAAATCAGAATCGGCCCTTTTGTATGAAATCAAATCGGCCACTTTTGCATGATAAAAACGAAATCGGCCCCTTGGCATGATGAATTTGAAACCGGCTTTTGACATGGCCATCCGGAATAGGAACAAGAAAAATGTGAACCGGCTTTATGATAAGGCCATAAGTTCAGACTTTAGCTTTGGGAGATAAGGTTCTCCGGCATACCTTAGAACTTTATGGTAGTAATCGAGGATAACTCTTTCCATGGAGTTAATTATGGTCCGCCCTGTTCTCGAGGAGTTACGGTCAGGAGGAAAGCAAACTCTATCCATGGAGCTATTTGTGGTCCGCCCTGTCCTCGGGGCGTTACGGTTAGGTGGAAAGCATAAGTTTCTGGCTACCTTCAGGTGGCACACCGATCCCACGAGACGGGATACTTCTGTTTAGTTATCGGCCTTGGATTGTGTGGGTTGAAAACAATCTATCCTCGATTAATGTCCTTTCCCCAAACAGAAGAATAGAAGAAGACTTTTATAACGAAACCGACTCTGTTTTATGCTCTGACATTCTATTCGACCTTCGTCCGGCTAAGTATTGATCATAGTATTGCATATGATTCTATTCTGATTTTTTCTGCATTGATTACTTTAGTTTTCTAATCCGCTACTGTTTATTGACATTCATGCATTCGCCTGGCAACACCAATGTTTTATTGGCATATACCTTGTTGAGCTCCGGCTCACTGTTTTCTGTTTTTCCCCTATAGATAAAACTTTAGAGCTTGTGCCTGACGAGTTGGAGTGATTAGAGCTTTATTAAAGATTCGGAAGCTTATTTTGGAGAGTATCATTGTAATGACTCGATTATGATTCATGAACTTTTATAGTTAGACATTTTTGATTATGTATTCGGAAATGAATATTTTGGAATGAATATGAATGCTTCTGCAATATGTTGGAATGACTTCCACTATACTTCTTATGGCAAAAAGCATATGGGTCCTAGATGGCATCTCTGATCCTGTGTTGTCAAAAAAAAAATCCCGTTCCTTCACAAGGGATTCCTGGGTGGATAAGCTGCCATCTGTGTTATGGTTGTACTAGACAACGCCAAAGGAACCAACCCGTGAGATTTCATTTAGTTTATGCTATGGGACTAAAGCGATCATCTTCTCAGCCTCTGGGTTGAGGGTTTTGATTTGCTCAATAATTTCAACGACTCAGATAGCATCTCGATCTACTCAAAGAAACCCGAGAGGCCACCAAGATGCGCACGGTGGCCTATTAGCAGTGGATCACTTGGGACTACAATAAGAGGGTGAAGGAGCACTAGTTCGACATTGGGACCTAGTTCTGTGGAATATCAAGGCCACTGGTAAGGACGCCGATAGGAACAAACTCTTCCTGAATTGGGAAGGCCTATTCCTTGTCTCAGCAATTCTCAAAAATGGTGCGTACAAACTATACACCCAAAATATCAAATTTTTCCCAAGAACGTGAAATGCCATCCACCTCAAGAAGTACTACCAGTAATCTCACGACAAGCCTGGGTAGGTCTAGCATACATCCCAGACATGTTCAAAAGATGTATCACGTTTAAATTAACAAAACAAATTGCTCGTCTATTGTCTGTTTTGTTTATTATTGTTTGCTTATTTATATGAATGCTTTTATGACATTGTATAAAACCAAATGGTCTAGACTGCCCTTAAATTAGGTGGGTTTCTCCCCACCTGCCCTTCGACCTACAAATGGTCATAGAATCTTGGTCTAGCCACTGAGCAACCTATACGCGGTCGATTTAAACCTCAATCCTGTCACCAAGCAACCCATATGTGGTTGGATTAGAACTACGGATTTGCTCTGAGAGGCCCATGCATGGTCGAACACTTAAACCTTAGGGGCTTCTCAGCATGTGTGCGACGACTCTTGCACATAGGGACGAGCACCATCAATCAACCGTGGCCTGCGAATTGGGATCAGATGCGTGGGGGCGGCGACGTCCCCCGAAGGGACAAGCCCCAATGGAAGCACATGAACGATGACCTTGACTTCTCCAATGCCCGACAACGACAATAATAATGCTTAGTCGGCAAGCAACGATACATCAAGCATAAGATTCCATATAAATACAAAAAGTGTAGTAACAACGATTGGAAAAAGGCTTCATTGATTCATTGTAAAGTTAGAATACACAGGTGTACCAACACAACAAAAAGAATAGAGACGCCACCTGGCGTACAACTCTAAGTGATGGCTACCCTATGGCTAGGGCATCCCCGTCTAGCACAACAAAGGTTCCTCAATGTCAGAGAAAACTGTCAAGTCACACTAGCAATGGGCACCATCATTCCTTGGATCAAAGAAGCTAGTAGGAAAATTCTGATCAACCAAGGAAGCAATTTGTTGGCATAGGCAGATGCCTTTCAGATATTTGGCATTCAGGACTTGGCCTGCCACCTCTTGACTGAATCGAGTCCTCAACTCTGCTCCCAACTAGACGTTCTCCCTCCAAAGATCTGCAAGATGCTACTCGGCAACTTGCAATGCATCCCTAAGCCTTTTCTGCTCACTCTCGAGCTCATTAGAACTCTCTCGGAACTCGGACAGTTTAAGGATGAGGTTGGCAGATTGTTCTTGGCACTATTGGGCCTCGACGGTGGTGGCATTTAGCCAGTCCTGCATCTCCTCGAGCACGCCCATGTCGACGCATGTTTGGTTCAAATGATGGACTTCACCGTTCATCAAGTGAATCCTTGATGACTACGGGCACAAGCATGTTAGTAAAATTTACAACATCTTGTCATCTTGTGAATAGAAGAAAGAAATTAAACTATGTCATTCCTAACAAAAGTGAAAAGTTATCTGAAACATACCTCAATGTAATGCATTTTCTTAGCAGCAATACTCCGAGGAACCTTGGAAGAGGAAGTAGGTCGAGGCCACTGCTCTGGTGTAGATGTCTCAGGGTAATCATGAGGTGCCTCAAAGGTTGAATATGGTGGAGGAGTTGCTGGGCCTTCAGGGGCCCCGGGTGTAAGAACCTCCACACGAGAAGCCTTCACATGCTCCACCATCTCCGCATCATCCATCGCCTGAGCCCCTATCGATTGCTCACCACCGAGACTCTCCTCAACCAAAACTGTAGAAGGGCTCAGTACAGACTCCTCAGGTAATACGGTGGTAGGGACAAGGACCTTATGCTCCATCGAGTAGATGAGAAAATTAGCTTGGTCGACTCCTTAGCCACAGGATTGCTGGGGGCTCCAGTAGGAAGGGTAGGGGGCTCACCGCCCATATAGGCACCCTCCTCTGAGACACGACCGATTGAAGAAGATGGGGAAACAAGTAGACCCTTAGATAGCTCACCGACCCCTTGCATCCTCTCTGCCATGGGAATATCGAACTCGGTGGAAGAAGTAGAGCTCGATGAAGTAGCCCACTGCTGGGATGTGCTCTCAGGGGAGCCCTGGATATGCAGCGATCTAGCTTTCCCTTTGGCCTGAGTGGGCGGTGAAGTGGTCACTCTTGCTCCCTCCTAGGGAGACTCCCAGTTGGCCAGTGTGGGCGCCTTAGCAAATAGTAGGTGGTTCTTTTTATTGAACGAGCTAATATTTACTCGAACCAACTATGTCAGTTGCCTTGCTGAGTCCTCCTCCTGACGCAAAGCTTTGCTTGTGAAGGATGTCGAAATGTTGCCCCACTCATTTGGGAGGACCCAGTCAAAAGGGACCTTCATGAAGAAGAATTGGTTCTTCTAATTCTTCATGGAGTTGGATATCCCCCCATTTATTTGTAAATCTCGGGGGGATAGCAAAATCTAATATGCATTCTGGCAGAATCAAAAGATCACCTTTACGGTTATAGCATTTAACTTCTGCCCGTGTTGGTGAAGAAAGATGCAAAGATAGTACAGATAACGCATAGCATTGGTGTGGAACCTCGTGATTGGAATGCCATGGTTCACTAGAATTTCTTATAACTCCTGTGCAAGGGGGAAGCGAAGGCCACTCCTCAGGTGGGCCTCATAAATGGTGATGAGCCCACTCAGTGGCGAACAGGCTTTATTGTACTCCGCTGGGACCCTAAAAGAAATCATACTCAAGATGTTATACTGTATATACAAAACCACGACATTGGCCATGGTGAGTACAAAACAGATCGCACCAACACTAGGAGCCATGGAAGCAAAACCAGGGAGAAAAGCGATTTGAATCGTGAAAGAAGAATGGGGAGAATGATGAAGGAGCATTGTTTAAATAGACCCCCACTCGAAATCCAAAATGACGCCATTGTGGAGTCTCGAGGAGGTGTGCACCATAATGGCAAGTGACACACGTGCTCCACGAAGCACCGCATCAACTGCCTGCATCATTAATGATGGCTTGCATGAGTGATTGATATTTTATAGATTTGCTGGGCCACGAGCTTCAAGGCCACTACAGCTTACTTTCTGAAATGGCAAATCGGTGGCACACAACTGTGATGGGCTCGATACCAGACTAATAGGCCCTCGAACCAGTCCAACTTAAAGTTGAACTGATAACCCATGATTCAGTCCAACATCCAACTGGTTTGACTGGCCCACAATCCAGTCTAGCATCAAGCCAAATTGCTAGGCAAATGATCCACTCTGGCATCAAGTCAGTTTGCCTAGCAAATGATTCAGTCCAGCATCTAGTTGGTTTGACCAGCCCGCAATCCAACCAGGTGCTCAGGATGGACAACTATGAGTTAGAAACTACCAAAAAGTCGGATTGTGGATGGCCCGGGTAGCCTGGTCTACTGACATCAGGCAACAAAAAGAGTGACATTCAAAGAATCAAAGAGGGAAACAATGAGGGAAAAAAATGCTTGGTAGTTCCAATCATTGATTCTTTTTACAGAGTACAAAGCTTGCAATAGCAAACGTATAGTAAGAAGAGAAAAAAAAGGTGAATATATATGGAACAACAATCTAACTATAGAAACTCTACTCAACTGCAATGAACTTCTAGATAGGTGAGCAAGAAGAAGAGACTGAGCGAGAGGCCAGCATGCACCTGACATTTAGCAAAACATGACTCTTGAGAATAGTAGTTCTCGAGGAGACATAATAGTAACCCATCTCGGAGATAGGCCATCACTAAGATCAAAAGGAAAGCTCGCTCGCAATAGCCAAGAGATGGGCTTGGCTTTAGGACGGATGCAAAACGGGGTAACTAAAGCGGTTCCCCATATGAAAAGGGGTAACCAAAGCAGATTTCCCATACATCCCAGGAAGACGCCTTCGAATGTCAAAGATGAGCTTCCTTTGATCCTGACAGTAGGTGATGCAAGCTCGGTGACGACCTCCAAACCTCATGCCACTTGAGTGCTGAAAGCAGGGCATAATACAAGGCACAACAAGCCCATTCATTTATAGTGAGTGGGATGATCAATAGGCCATTAAATGCTGAAGATTTTCCACGTGAGCCAAATCTGCAGAGAATCGTTCGGTGTTGAGAATCATGCTAGAATGGATAGGAAAGGGAATTAGAAGGTAGCTTAGGGAAGGGGCGAACGAGAAAAATAACAAATGAAGTCCCATTAGTGAACATGTCGGGGGTTGACAATTTAAATCTTCATACATGGGGGGCTAATGATGAGGACGGCTAAAAATGGGCCAACCCAGCGTGAATACCCACAGGCAGATGAAGGATCTAGACGGTAGTCAGCCCACAACACATCCCAGTCAGTCCAATCGGTTTGAAAGGCCAAGCTGACGTCATCGGCCTAATTAGGGTAGCCCATTCCTGCACATTGAAGAAACTACCATAACCGGTCGAAATAGCCAACCGATATGTCCTTATCCATTTGGACAGTTCAATGGGCAGTTATCACCAACCAGGGAAGGTCAAATCGCCCGCCAATACTATAAATATTCTTTCACTACCACAGGTAGGAAATATGCTGACTGGCAAGCATACAGAAGAGCAGCTCTCCGCCCTAAAGGAGCCTCCAAAGAGACCTCTTATAATTCTCGCTCTCAACCTGCTCCCTGTCGAGTGTACCACTTCATCTAAAGCTGCTCCACATCAAGTACAACTTCCGAGACAGACACTATCCTTACTCTCATGTATCATCACGTACATCCCTTATCATTACTTTTTTTTTTATTTAATGAGAAAGATTAGTAATTTGGGCGTTGGAGGATACATTGAAAAGTCAGTCTCGCCAATTCTCCGATCTCTAGTTTTTTAGTTATGATGTACAGGATCTAGGTTATCAGGAATGGAAACTAGACCCACTTTGTTCGACCTGCCAATGAAGCCCCAAGTGGATCTTTATTCCATGTAGTAACTCAAATCCAATGACGCATCAAGAATTATAGTTGCAGTAGTAGTAGCGATAATAATAATAATAGTAGTAGTAGTAAGAAGAAGGAGGAAAGAAAGAAAGAAAGAAGGAAATGGAGAAGGAAAGAAAGAAAAAAGAAGGAAAGGAGAAGAAAGACGGAAGACAGCATTATTCATTCTAAAAGAGGAAGAAATCGACGTCAAAAATGGAAACAAAATTAACTTATATCTCGACATCCCTCTAAAATTTAAGCAACAAAGTGGCATGAGGGGATGAGATAGGCGCGCTCAAGCGAAAGAAAATCCACCACCACTATTGCCAATTTTGGGAAGAGAAATTAGAAATTGAGGCAAGTAATTTTGTGATCTTCAATTTAGTCTAAGTAAATCTTTCCCTTATTATTGTTAATGTTGATTTTTTGCTTGCATGTCTTGATTTTAGTAAAAGCTGGCCGAAATTTTGGTTGATGTAAAAATAGGGGTAAAATAGAGTCACGACTCGCGTTGTGAACAATATGGATTTTTAAGGGTTTTATGATGAATTGGAGCTTAATAATTTATTCAATGAAGTTACAAGATCCTCGTTTTACATGTCATAGTATGAAAGTTGGGATTTTCTTTCTTTTCTATGGAATCAGAAAGAATTGTAAAGGAAACAGAGTACTGTGACTCCATTCTTGGGTTTCAGTTTGATGCAAGTAATCCCAGTTAGTTGGATTACTAGTTGTTTCCTGTATAAGGTGAACAAAAATTCAAAGTAACAATTGCGAAATGAGGCATTGGACTGAGAAGTAGGGACTCGTGGATTCTCAGGTATCGAATTTTTACGTGATTCTTGCACCAAACATTTATAGATAACGGGAAGAATTTCTTGTGAAAAACTGCGCCTTTGTTGTTCTTCGTGATAGGTAGTTCGAAGGGGAGGTAGTTGTCTGATGGTGGTAATAGCATACAAAGACGTGTACGTGTATGGAAATATGTATATGAGTATGTAGGTATACACACTCACATATATATGTGTGTGTGCGTAGATATGTATATAGAGGTATGTATATTAGTATGAATGCCATATGTATATGTATTTATACTTATATTGGAATATATATAATATATCTATATATATATATATATATATGTACGTATTGAAATTATGAGCAGATTGAGTAGGAAAGTAATGGTAATTATTATTTTGATTGAGCTCTCGTGAAATTAGCTTGGATGGTTGAATAAGATGGATGATCACTATTCATTGTTTGGAAAGAGGGCCTATGGTTTCTTTAGTACTAAGATGGTAAAGGTTAGAGTAAGAAAAAATATTGGATCATTAGTAGTCTCTTTATGTGATTTAATTATAAGTGAAATAGAAGATATTAAGGTAAATTTGATAAATAGAGGATTTTGTAGCCTTAGTATAAGTTGATTCGTTAGAACACTTAGGTGTTCCTACTGATTCTTGATATTCATGATTTCTTTTACATTTCTTTTGATTCATGTAAGTATATTCTTGGCATTTTGTGGTTAAATAGAGGAGATTGTATGAAAAATACTAAGATACCTAATCGAATGGGATGCTATGGCACTTTAGTGTAGTCTTTTATTTTTCAATACCGATTCTATATCGAGTTGTTAAAGTCAATGTATTTTCAAGATGTGATTCTTATAAATTTGTGATCATTACATAAAATAATATGTAGGATATTATTAGTGAGGGTATCATAAGTGATATGAATATGTTATGGATACAATTTCTAGAATGATTGTAAGGTTAGTGAATATACCATGGATATCAGATAATTTTATGGTACTTATCTAATTATTGAGGCGTAAATGTATGACTTTTAGTTAATAGAGTACAATAAGATTCACAAAAAGTTTGACATCTCATATGGTTATAATATTTTATTAAGTTAGATTTCCCAAAAATTTAGGGGAAGACCTTAGTATCATAAATATTTTGCCACCTTGAATACTTTGATTGGGTTTGTAGGATTTTGTGGATATCCTTCAAGAAGTCATAATTTAATTGACATTGTAATTAATTAATTAATTAATTATTATTTATACCGCCATCATGTCATTTCATTGACGATAACATTTATTAATTATCAAGGGACGATTATTGTTTTTATATGCTGTATATTATTGGAGCTTATTTGACAAAAAAGTTCCTTAGATATTTTAAAATTTTTAATATTTTTGACATTAGTTAGAGTTACTTATTGGATATTTGGTTTACATTTATTATTTTTTATTTCAGAGTAGTAGAATTAGATGAAGATGACTCTAAAGCCGGATAGAGTTAAGGACAATAGAAATTCTAGAGCCTAATTGAAGAAAGTATTTATTTTTTTTATTATACTTTAGAGATATCTTTTAATATTTTATTTTATTCTGTTAGGGCTTTGGGGTTATATTTTTTAAAATTTTGATATATGAGGATATTGAATTTATGGTATTTATGTTTATTATATATAGATATGTTATAATGTTGATTTAAGACTTATAATTTTTCGTGTGATCGGATCGGGTGATGGTCATAGATTGGGTCTAGGTCATCACAATCAGCAAGTATGTTTTTGACAAGTATGTTATCAATATACGTCAATTTTTTTGGTCTGTTGATTGAATATTTTATTTACCAGCATTTGATAAGTTGCACCATCATTCTTTAAGTTGAACGGAATCACTTTGTGATAATATGTTTCCTAGTTAGTCATATATGATTTCATTTCCTTATCTTCTGAATTTATGCGGATTTTGTTGTATTTAGGATAAGAATCAATATAGCTTAATAGTTGGTGTATGATTATTGAATTTACTAGTTGATCAATCCATGACAGTAGAAAATTATTTTTTTAATATATTTTATTCACATTTATAAAATCAACACTCATCTTTCTTTTCCTATTACTCTTTTTCACGAGGACGATGTTAGATAATCAATCCGGATAGTTTCCTTCTCTAATGAATCTAGCTTTGATTAATTTCTTGACCACTTCTTATATTGTTATGAATTCCTCTATGGTACAATTTTTTCTTTTGTTTTTTGTCTGATAGGCTTACTTCTAGAAATGAGACTCTATTTATAAACCATCATTTCTATCAAAATACCTAGCATATCTACTGCAGTATTGGTAAATACATCCATACTATTCCCTAGAAACATAATTTAGTGGTTTAATAAAGAACTAATTTGAATATTCTTATTTGGATCTACCAGATTCAGAGAAATTGGGAGAGTCAACTCACCAAGTTGAGCTCATTGAAGAGAGTCCTCATTTTGAAGGTCAAATTATTCTACTAGTCGTGGAGGAATCAGACCATTAATTTATATTAAATAGCAGCTCCTTCCCATGACCAAGTTTCCATTAACTTATTCAATCCCACACCTAGCTAAAAATTTCATTTTAAGATGACAGATGTAGGTCACCACTCCTAAAGTTGTTAATCATAGTCTATGCAGTATAATGTTGTACATTGAAAGAAGGTCAAAAACTAGCACAATTAATTGATGGGAAATTATTTTTTGATATATTCCCATTGCAGCCTTCAGATGTACAATTCCCTTTGTCCAATTCATTATTATGCCCTTACAACATTTCATTTGAAGGATTTATTTGACTGCTTTTGCGCTCTAATTTAATAAACATATTAAAATAAAGAACATTTTTTATACATTTATTATTAATAAAGAATTATTTTAATTGATTGTCCTGGACCCCATCTGATATAAGTATAGATATAACAAGAGGATAATAATGGAGAGAGATTATATATGTTATGTCGTCATTACTAAGATTAATAATATTATATCTTTCCATCCCTAGTTTCTGTTCTTTTGCTGATGGACGTTTCCTCTAAATAATTTGGAGCTTTTTTACTACTAGATCTTGTTGATATCATATTAATGATTCCCTTCGTTATTCAATTTCTTGGTTACTTAGTCTACTTCTCATTATCTTTAGCTTTACTTGGAGTGGGACCAATACTCCACAGATATTTCTTAAAGTACTAATTTTGTATTAGGGTCTCAATTTCTTTCTATAGTGTTTTGTAATCATTAGTTTTATGCCTTAGAGATTCATGGTAGAAGTAAATATTTAGATTGATCACCTCCTTTTAGGTTTTTTTTTTTTTTTCTGGTTTATGTACTTTAGAAATTTTTTATTCTAAATTTATATTAGAATGTTTGTTTGAGTGTCACTCAATTGTGTGTGGCCTAGCAGATTATATTAACTACCAACAACTAATTTGGTTTTCTATTATTTTTAATGGTCTTGAGTAGATAAATTGACATCGTTTCTTCTCTTTCTATCATCATTTGGCCCTAGTCGATGTTTGTAATTCGAGTTCATTAGCCACTTGGCTTCATTGGCTTCTTGTGCTACAACATAGGCTTGAGTAATAGCTTTTGTTACCAAGAATGTCTTGAAATCTTATTAAACTAAAGATTAAAAAAGACACCCAATCGAATAAAAATCATGAAGGCATTTACCTTCATCTCATTGGTGAGTTTTAATATATCTCTGACCTTGATATTAAAATGTGGTTAGAAAATAATTTACTTTCATTAGGAGCCTATCTAATTTTTACAAGATGCCATGACTATTTTTCTTCTCTTTGACTGGAGACAAATTGGGATAAGAATTAATAAGCCAATTCCTAAAAAGATCAAATTAAATTAGATCATAATCTGTGCAATTAAATTCTTTTGTCTCCCTTTAAAGTTAAAGAAAAGTATAGGTAGAGCATGGTGTCCTCTAAGTTTTAAAAACCAAGTAATTTCTTTAAGTGATTTAAGTAATCCGTTGGATCACTACTTCCATCATATGACTCCAATACTAATATTTTAAATTTATAGGGGGGTCGATATCTTTTTACTTCCAAGGTAAATGGAAGATGACCTAATTATTTCGTCTGCCTATTAGAATTTTTTTAAAAAAATTTACTGTTTAATTCTTTATATTTTTCTTCCATTTCAGCTGTGGATGTCATTTTTTTACATTGAGGAATATTTTCTACTCAGAATGACTAATAGATACGTTTGACATTTGCTTTGCTTGGACGGACTGAACCATGCTATTACATAGCCCTTCTTGTCAAATTGAGTGGTGTTTAAAGTCTCAGTGTACCAAGGATTCTGTCACTTTGAAGTATCTTCCCGAGTCTTGAAGTTCAAAGTTCTTCGAGCCAGGAGGGAATAATGTGAATGGGCACCTTGGAAGTCATTGGAATTTTTAGCTGGGTGTAGCACTCTTTTCAAACTACTTTCTTTCCTTTCAATTTCCTCCTAGAGGTTGATGCTTGTGGTTGGAGGAACTTCAGCTTGTGAGTTTGGTTTTCAACCTTATACTATAAAGGCTTCAGTGTCTTCAACATATCTTATAACTGGGCAATCACAGTTCCAATGTTTGAATTGGTCGATAAATAAGTACTCCTATGATTGCCTTCTTTTGAGATAATGCTATGAGATGAGATATCCTTGGATGGTCGGTTTGACTGTTTGTATACTTTTGTATTTTGTATTTTTTATTTTAATTTTATTGAATAAGATGTTTTTGAGTAGGTGTGATCTTAATTAGATAGGAATGAAAGGTTTGACAATGTTCCTACAAACAGTATTAATGATGTGTAACTTAAATTTGAATAGTAATTTGAATTAAGTCGAGTCGGATAATTGAATCCTTTTATTTGGCTTCTATGTACTACAACGTCAAATAAAAAATTAAAGAATATGGGGCTCACTTTCTATTATATCATCCATTGCACAAGTTAGTATTTTTTTTTTCTAGAAAATGGTAAAGCTATAAGGAAAATAATAATGTGAGAGAGTAAAAAGTAGAATATTTAAATTCATAATTTGCAGAGTTTTTAATAATGGGAGGATTAGAACTCTATGCTTGTTCTCCAAATTATCCTTCCTATTTTCATGGGAAGTGAACGTATTTATATCCTTATTTTCAATTAGTGGCAATTCTCGAAAAATGAATAATTGATCATGATATGTGGTTACTCTTATTGAGAATTGAATAATTTAGTTGTTTAATGTACTCTGAATTTAATTAATATTTGTTAATTATATTAATTGTTTGTTTGATTTAACTGATCAATTAAGATATCTTTTCAGTTTATTTAACCATTTGACTAAATTAATCATTTAATTTAATTAACTATTTGACAATTTAAAACTTTGGTCTTTTATATACTTCACAGTCTAGTCATTGAGTTCGTCAATAATTTGCTCATTTGAAAGTTCGGTCATTCAATCCATTTTTGTTTTTGTTTTTTTTTATATGAGCTCAATAACCCAATTGATCTATATATTTTCATGAATCTATTATTAACAAGCCTGTTACATCAATGGGTCATGTTGGTTTTATTTTAGATGATACTCAATAAATATAAAATTTTAAATAAAAAAATATATCTGTGAATTGACTTAAACCAACTCAATTTAAATTGTAGACAAACATGGTCATCCAATCCCGCCAAACTAAATAATTATAAATTTTTATTTAAATCTAATTTTAAACCTAATTTTTATCTAGCTTACCTAGAATTTGATATTGACTAATAAAATGCACACAGCAAAAATGTTACATCATATTTATATATTTTTTATTAGGTAAAATTTATGATTTTGTTTAAATTATTTAATTCTAATGTATTCTTATAAATTTATATTTTTTATTGTAATTTAAAATTTTCAAATATCTTATAATGCCATCAGACATAATGAATCAGATTACCATTTCTATATAATAAGGTAATGATAGCTTAGTAAATTGGATTGGTTTGACCTGGAATCATTTATTATCTGTTGACATAAATATTAATTAATAAAATTTGACTATATAAATTTACATTCTAATTATGTTAAATTTTGTGAAAATACTGCCAAAAAAACAAATAACTTTTTTTTTTGTAAAATTTTGTTTCCGCTCTGCTCATGCACAGCACTCGTTTCTCACAGAGTTTACATATATATATATATATATATATATATATATATATATATATATAGTGCTCTATCTCCTTCCTGCAGGGCAAGCAGTTTTTCTAAGAATTATGACCGTAATTCTTAGATATATATATATATTCATTTTGTTCATTAGCAAGCCAAGGTATAACCAAATAGGGTAAATCGATTTTTTTCTTGGTGTGTGTGAAAGGCTTTTAGTTTTTAGTTTATTTTCATTTTTATTTATTTATTATCAGTATTGAGAGATTGGCCTTAAGAAACAGGTGAACAAATATAATAATATGAAAATAAAAATTAATCCATGATTTTATCACGCGCAAAGATTTTATATTTCTTGATGAACATTTCATATTTCATCAACATTAATGTCTGTCAATATATATATATATATATATATACATATATATATATATATATACATATATATATATATATATTGGGGATCACTACCGTGTGAAAGTCCTTGTGACCAAAGGACTTGGACGAAGCACGTGTGTGCTAAAAGAAAGGAATTTCGGTCAACTATGTTGACCAAAATCTTCTAGATGGTTAATTCTGTCGGTCAATATGTTGACCGACAAAAGTCGTGAGACGACCGACTCTACTGAAGAAGTAGGATGGACTACTTCGACCGGTCAACAGTTTGATTGACCGGCTAATATGAGAGGACGGTCAACAGAGTTGACCGTTGAATATGGAAGGACTAAATGACTGTTATATCCCAAAAAGGTGTACAGTTGACCTACCTGATTGGATAGTTGATAGACGTTATTCTTGGGACTCCAAAGGCTGATCGGTTTGTAGAAGCAGACATGCGCCGCCAACTGCAGGACAGGGCGTACGCATGCATATACGCCGACCTTAGAAGATGAGCACCAACCACGAAGTTAGCTTATGGTGAGGGATATATGTATATTTGTGTGTATATACACACTCAGCAAGAGAGGAGACACCGGATAAGTAGAGAAAAAGAGTGTGTGTGAAAAATAGAGGAGAGAAAGTGAAAAGAAAGAGCTGTGAGTGAAAACAAAGTGTGAGGATTTTATTTACTTTTGCTCTATTCTTATTTTCGTTTCCTATAATTTATTATCATACTTAGTGATTTTGTAGACTTAGTATCTCGTAATTTTTTACTTATTTCAGAAGAGTTTTTTATGTAAAACGTTTGGTGTTTATTTTTCTTCTCTTGTCTTTACTTCATAGTACTTGTGTACTTTTATCAGTTGTTCGCCCATTCTGGCCAACAGAAGGATTGTTTTTGTATCCTTGTCAGTAGGTTGCCCGTTGTTCGCTAACAAGTGGTATCAGAGACTGGTTGACAATTTCGTCTGAATGGCGTCATCATCCTCAAAGAACTTGCCATTCAATGTAGAATAGTTTAATGGGTAGGACAATTTCATCCTCTAATAGGAGAGGGTGAAGAACATTCTGACTAGAGAAGGAACAATAAAAGCACTGAAGAAGAAAGAAGATAAGCCAAAAAACCTATCAATGGAGGACAGCAAGATAAATGAAATCTTGCCAATTGCACAATCAAATTGTGCTTAGCGGATAACATGCTCCAGGAGGTCCTTGGCCTGACTAATCCGGCGGAGGTGCAGGAGAATATGGAGAGCCGATATAAGTCCAAATCCTTGACAATTAGGTTTCATATAAAGAAACACTTTTATGGTCTGCGGTTGTCAGAAAGTGGCAGCTTTGAAAAGCAATTGGATAAATTTAATCGGATCGTAACACAGATGTCCGCCCTTGATGAGGTAATCAAGGAGGAGGATAAGGCATTGGTAATGCTGGCTTCTCTGCCAGCTTTTTATGACCATATTGTTACTACGCTGCTATTTAAAAAAGACACTCTTAAACTGGACTAGGTGATTGCTTCCTTACTCATGAATGAGTCAAGGCGGTCATAAGGGGCCTCAATGCCTTCTCATAGTGAAGTATTAGTGACCGAGTCTAGGAGATGGAGTAGAGGACGTAGCCAGAAGCCTGAAGATAAATGATGCAGCAAATCTCGATCAAGGTATCAAAACCTTGAGTGTCATCATTGTGGCAAAAAGGGCCACATCAAGAAGCAATACTTCAAGTAGAAGCGTGACAACTCAAAAAAGGAAAAAGGAGAAAAGGGATGAGGTGAGGAGAAGCCCTCCGTCTTTGTGGTCAAAGGAAGCGATCTCTTGTTGACATGTGAAGAGAACGTGGCAAACCTGACGGACGAGGAGTCCGGCTGGGTGATTGATTCTAGTGCCACATTGCACGCCATGTCAAGAAGGGGATTGTTTACATCCTACACTCTAGGGGAATTTGGAGTGATAAAGATGGGTAATAAATGAACATCCCAAATTATTGGTAGTAGCAAGAGGAAAAATGTACTCCGGCCTGTACATTATGAAGGTGTTCGCAATGGCCGGAGACGTAAACGCTGCAATCAGTAAGGAAATCGAGAATTTGTGGCATAGGAGGTTGGGCCACATTAGTGAACGTGGACTGCATCATTTGGCCAAAAAGGGCCTTATTGCCGGAGTGAAGGAGGACGGACTAAGGACGTGTCTTTACTGCTTGGCCGGCAAACAAAGAAGAGTCTCATTTTATGGAGACTTATCCGTTCCAAAAGCAGAACTACTTGATCTCATCTACACAGATGTGTGTGGACCATTCAAAGAGAAGTCGTTTTGTGAAGCTCAATATTTCGTCTCTTTTATTGATGATTGTTCCAAAAAATTATGGGTTTTCCATTGAAAACTAAGGACCAGGTACTCGGTATATTTGAGCAATTTCATGCCATTATTGAGTGACAGATGGGGAAGAAAATGAAGGCCGTTTGAAGTGATAATGGCGGTGAATATATATGGTCTTTTGATGCCTATTGCTGGTCACATGGTATTAGGTATCAGAAAATATCTCTAAAGGCGCCACGATTGAACGGAGTGGCTGAGAGGATAAATCGCACTCCTAAAAATAGTACGGTGTATGCTTTCCAAAACTGAGCTTCCCGGACACTTCTGGGTTGAAGTATTAAAGACAGCAGCCTACATAATAAATAGGTCGCCCAATAAACCCTTAAAGGAAGAAGTGCCGGAGAAGATATGGTCAAATAATGAGCCATCTTATATTCATCTATGGATATTTGGATATAAAATATTTGTTCATGTCCCAAGAGATGAAAGGATAAAGTTAGAGCCAAAGACGATACAGTGCGTCTTTTTAGGCTACGAGGAAGATGAGTTGGGTTACAGATTTTATGATCCAATTGGAAGAAGATTTGTCCGGTCAAGGGATGTAACCTTCATTGAAGATGAAACGATCCAGGATATTGGTAGAAAAACCAAGTGTGATGGTGAGCAGACAGACAAAGTAAGTGTCAAAGTTGTCTGTCCGGTATCTCTAGATGACGAGGACAATAGTCCTGAGGTGGTTGAGTATAATGGAGAGGAAATAATGACTACTGATGAAGACCAGCATGAAGTCATCCCTCAACCGGCCGAGGATCTGCTTGTCAGACGATCCTCACGAAATAGACGGCCGTTCGTCCGTCTATCGCCTGGTAAGTATGTTATACTCACTGATGTCGGAGAGCCTGAGACTTATGAAGAGGCTATGGAGGATGAGAATAAGGAGAAATGGCTAGAAGCCATGAATGATGAAATGTGTTCTCTTCATGAAAATTACACATTTCATTTAGTCAAACTTCCTAAGGAGAAGAAGGTCCTAAAGAACAAATGGGTCTTCCGGTTGAAAATGGATGAAAATATCATGAAATCGAAGTATAAGGCACGGCTAGTGGTAAAAGGCTTTAGTCAACGGAAGGGAATCGACTTCGATGAGATATTTGCTCCCGTGGTAAAAATATCTTCCATACGGGTTGTGTTGGGTTTGGCAGTTGTTGGGAATCTAAAAGTGGAACAAATGAATGTTCGGACAGCCTTTCTTCATGGTGAATTGGAAGAAGAAATCTATATGGAGTAGCCAGAAGGGTTCAAGGCTAAAGGAAAGGAGAAACTAGTCTATCGCCCAAGGAAAAGCCTGTATGGGTTGAAACAAGCTCCGAGACAGTGGTAAAAAAAATTTGAATCAATCATGACTAGTCAAGGATACCGGCGAACTACCTGTGATCACTGTGTTTTTACATGGAAGTTTTTAGAAGACGATTTTGTTATCCTTTTCCTTTACGTGGACGACATATTGATTGTTGGACAAAATAATGCTCGGATAAAGATGTTGAAGGAGCAACATGGGCAATCCTTTTCCATAAAAGACCTTGGACTGGCAAACCAGATTCTTGGGGTTAGAATCATTCGCGATCGGGAGGTAGGGAGACTATGGTTGTCACAAGAAAATTACTTTGAGAAGATGCTCCAATGATTCAACATGGATAAATCTAAATTTGTCTGCACTCCACTTGCAAATCATCACAAGTTGAGTAGTCGCCAGTGTCCATCTTTGGGCGAAGAGAAAGCATACATGAGAGGCGTTCCCTACTCCTCGGCCGTAGGAAGCCTCATGTATGCCTTGGTATACACCAGGCCGGACATAGTACATGCTGTTGGCGCAGTCAGCCGGCTTCTATCCCATCTAGGGAAGGAGTATTGGTTCGCGGTAAAGTGGATTATGAGATATATCTGAGAAACTTCCAAGAGGTGCTTGTGTCTTGGAAGTGACAAGCCTCAGTTGGTGGGCTACTTAGATGCTGATATGGCCGGAGACATTGACAGTCACAAGTCCACTTCAGGATACTTGGTGAAATATACAGGAGCGGTTTTCTGACAGTCTAAGTTACAAAAATGTATTGCTCTTTCCACTACTGAAACCGAGTACACAGTTGTGACAGAAGCTTACAAGGAGATGTTGTGGATGAAGAAGTTCGTTCAGGAACTGAGCCTTGAACAGGAAAAGTATGTGATACTCTATGACAACCAGAGTGCCATTCATCTCTATAAGAACTCCTCACTCCATTCTAGATCAAAGCATATTGATGTGCGATATTATTCGGTGAGAGATGTATTAGAAGCCGATCTACTGTCATTGGAAAAGATTGACACTGAAAAAAACGGGGCAGATATGATGACCAAGATTCTACCGAAGGGGAAGAATGAAGTATGCTGCAGGCTAGCCGGGATGATGTACTTAACTTTCTCATGGTCGTGAGGAAAAATTTGTTGGGGATCACTCCCGTGTGGAAGTCCTTGTGACCAAAAGACTTGGACGGAGCACATGTGTGCTAAAAGGAAGGAATTTCGGTCAACTATGTTGATCAGAACCTTCTGGACGGTCAACTTTGTCGGTCAATATGTTGACCGGCAAAAGTCATGAGATGAATGACTCTGTTGAAAAAGCAAGACGGACTACTTCGGCCGGTCAATGGTTTGATTGCCTGCTAATATGAGATGACGGTCAACAGAGTTGACCAGCTAAATATGAAAGGTCTGAATGACTGTCATATTCCAAAAGGTGTACAGTTGACTTACCCGATTGGATAGTTGGTAGATGTCATTCTTGGGATTCCAAAGGCTAATCGGTTTGCAGGAGCAGGTATGCACTGCCTGCTGCAGAATAGGGCGTGCGCATGCACACTGCAAACCTTGGAAGATGAGCACCAACCACCAAGTTGGGCTACGGTGAGGGACATGTGTATATATGTGTATATATACACACTCAACAAAAGAGGATACAGCGAATAAATAGAGAAAAATAGTGTGCGAAAAACAGAGAAGAGAAAGTGAAAAGGAAGAGAATTGTGAGTGAAAACAAAGTGTGAGGACTTTGTTTACTTTTGTTCTATTCTTATTTTCGCCTCCTGTAATTTGTTCTCATACTTAGTGATTTTATGGATTTAGTACCCGTAATTTTTTTCTTATTTTAGAAGGATTTTTCACGTAAAACGTTTGGTATTCATTTCTCTTCTATTATCTCTACTTCACAGTGCTTGTATGCTTTTATCAATTGGCTGCCCATTTCGGCCAACAGAAGGATTGTTCTTGTATCCTTGTCAGCAGGCCACCCGTTGTTCGCCAACAATATATATATATTCAAAAAAAAAAAAATAGTAACGAAGGAAAACTCATAAGAAGAATAACCATTTGGGATTTGCTAATTGAAAAGTTATTATATAAGAAGAGTTAATTTATATACAAATAGTTGAGATAAATAAAACATAACTGATAACATTATATTTGTGGCTATTTAAGAGATGATCTTAAATTTGAATCCAAAGGAATGACGGAATGGTAGAGACTTTTTGGGATCCCTTCTAGACACTCCTTAGATCCGTGGATTTGTCGGTTATCAAATCTCTCTGGCTCACCAAATGAAACTCCGTCTGTCACTCCATTTCAACATTTCCTTAATTCTGAACTTGAGCCATACATGAAAACTCCATAGTATCACAAGCCTGGTAAGATTGGTAAATATTGGGCGAGAGATTTTTATATTTGAAAAGCACATCATTATCAAGGAAGAAAATTTCTGTAAGTGTTTGATGGTTTTTTCTTCCCTCAACTCACATAAAAGGGCTCCCTAGAAGAATTCAAAAATGATTTATCATGTCTCTACACATCTTCAGTTGGAGGTTTATATTAGGATTTTAAGCATGCATAGCTTCGGTGTAGCGAAACAAATTTTAAATCATTCATCAATCATCAACCACTAATCTTTCGTGTGAGTATAATGAATGACAATACGTAATTAATCATACAAGTTGCACATCTAATAACCCATGGGACAAACTCAAAATAAATTTACTATAATGTATATGGTTACAAATAGCACAATTTGGAAACCCTTTACAACAACTCCACTAAATAATTGGTTGAATAAAATCCTAAGCACATTTAACAACCCATAAGATAAGAATATAATCAGAAAACAAGCACTAATCGTCAATTCATCTTATGTCCAAGACTATATATCAATATATCAGAACTTGGCTGAGGATGATATAACAGATTATGAGAGGAAAAACAAATTACTTTTGTATTGCTATACTGTTTGCAATAGTTACAAGAACCGAAAAACAAATGATATATATACAAAACGTGTGATAAATCTAAACCATCCAAATTAAAAAAATCTTAACCATCAATTAATTTCCAACTAATTGTGTTAATTTATTGAGTGAAAATCCAAGATTTATAATGACTAATCTTTATTGAATTATATGCTATAGGATTGATCAACGTCCTCCAGTTGTGCATCAATAACATAGCAGATCAGTAATATAGTTGCAGGATATTAGCACAACAGTTGCATAAGCTAGAATCAAATGCTTGCTGAATTGTTCATGTGCTGCTGCCTGTAGTTTGTATTGTAGAGACACGTGTGGATGATATTGCATTTATGGAAAACTACAATTATCGGATGACATGCAATAAAACAGTAACTTGGATCGATGTAACAGTGCTAATGTAAAATGATATGTTTGAAAAACAGAGTAAATAGAATGTAGCAGCATCACTAGCATTGAAAAAAAAAAATGCCATCTTTAATATCCATGTTCAAAATGGAGAGTAAGTATAATGAACTCCTATCTTGAAAAGTAAAAATAATAATTGAGAAGAAGACAAGGATTTTGTGCAAATATCTACAAGTTGTAGATGAGGAGTAAATTGAGTTTTGATAACACCATCTTGAATCCTATCATGTGTTGGGATTAATCACTCCCTTGTGGGTGACTTAACAAACAAGTTTCGTCATCAGAAGATTTGTAGAGATCAAATGATGATGTTCATTTGGTGGGGAACAAATCTAAAGTGCAGATTTCGGTCAATAGGAGGTTGACCGTCGGAGGACTGCAGGAGTATTGCTGGATGGCGGACGAGCAGCAGAAGACGGTCAACGGGGAGGTTGACCGGATGGCTGTAGAAGACGGTCAATAGAAGGTTGACCGGATAAGGTTGGAGAGGAAATACTGAGAGGATTTTCGGATAGCATTTTTGGAGTAGAAAATGTTGGAGTGCCTTTCAGGAGAGATTGTTGGTCAACTTGTTAACTGACTGAGTAATGAGCCCGAGAAGCCAAAGGGAAGGCCGAAATTTACCAGTTGGTGACACTGGTATGATCGCCCGCGGACATGGTTGAATGCATAGTGGCATCCGGAGACATGGGCTGTGTACAGGGACGACCGAGGACATGGGACGTCCAAGGTCGTTGTCACTGCCTGGAGACCAAAAAAAGCCAGAGGACTCTGCGAGGACCAAGGGAACAGATGGTCTGGGGACTTGACTGTAGCTACGACCAAGGACATCGTAGATAGCGTTAGCAAGTTGTGGACAGTTGGCTCTGCACAGTAGGTGGTAGACCTGCAATGTGTGCGTTGTCAGTGCAGGTGGCAGGTTGCAGAGTTAGTGGGCAAAGTTGTTGGCAGGTTGCAGAGCAGCTGGCAGACGTTTATCCACACAAAACTTGTCTATTGGTTGAAGATTTTCGGGTAGATTATTATATATACATGCAGTTGGGCATGCGGTGGTATGTGAAAACCACCAAGGGTGTGGTAGACCCAGTGTGGCGAGAGGAAAACCACCAAGTGTGTGGGTGTGTGAAGACACCCAAGGTGCGAGTTGTACCGGGCTGGTGTGGGAGATAACACCAGGGCCGCTGTGCGCCGGCCGCTGTGCGCTTGCCGCATGAGTGCGGGGATGAAACAGCAGTCATTGTTTTACCAACACTTGTAAAATGAGAGAGCAGAGAGTACCACAGTGAGGAGAGAAAGAGTGGAAGAAAGAGAGAGTAGTGAGTAAAACACAAAGTGTGAGGCCTTTGTATTCTCGTGCTCTATTCTTCGGTATTCGCCTCTAGGGCTTGTATAGCGAGGGTGGTTGCTGTATTCTGTCTTTGGATTTGTGTAACCATTTTACATAGTGGATTTATTGGTGGACTTTGTATCCTGTGGTTTTTCTCCTTAGTTGAGAAGGGGTTTCTACGTAAAAAATGCTGTGCATATCTTGTGTTCTTGTTCCTATTAAATGGTGGCTGACGATGATGGGGGGTTCGAGTATTTTACTACTACCTGATCGGATGGATCCGAGTGTCGAATCCCAACAAGTGGTATCAGAGATGGTGCTGATACCAACAAGTGGTATAAAAAACAGTCAAATCTCTTCCAATACCAATAAGTGGTATCAGAGATAGCTGAGATCGACCCAGGCCCGGAAAGGGCTACTTGCGGAGGGTGCTGACCGAAAAGGGCCACTTGTGGAAGTGCTGACCTGCTGCCGAAGTGGAGTTAAGCGTCACAGAGGGAAGCCGCCGAGTAAAGTGCAGCAGAAGTGGAGCCACCAAGGTCTGCGGCTGTCGAAGTGTATCTGGTGTCATCGTGGAGGAGTCTGTCATTTAGTGTGGAACTGGATGGAACTGTAAAAAGCACAGCGAACTCAGCAGGGCAAATGACAGAGTTGTGTAGGGCCAAGGGCGGAGCTGTGTAGGGCCAAAGGTGGAGCTAGCAGGGTTAATGGCAGAGGGCCAAGGGCGGAGTTGAGCAAAGCCAACGGAGAAACCAGTAGGGCCAATAGTAGAGCCAGCAGGGTCAACGGCGGAGCTAAGGTGGTCATGGCAAGGAAGAATGATTCGACCGCGGGAAAGAAACTGAAGGAGAGTTGGAGTACTCCTAGTTTGGTAGGGCGGAAGAAGGTATCATTCTGCGCAGGCCAACGCCGGATTTCCAGTTGAGGGGAAGCTGCCAAAAGGTAAGTGATGACGGTCGCTGGGTAAAGGCGAAGGTGTTTCCCACAAGGTCGTGAGGAAAAAGTTTGTTGGGGTTAGCCACTCCCTTGTGGGTGACTCAACAAACAAGTTTCGTCATCAGAAGATTTGTGGAGATCAAATGACGGAGTTCATTTGGCAGAAAACAAATCCAGAGAGCAGATTCCGATAAATAGGAGGTTGACCGTCGGAGAACTATAGGAGTTCCTCTGGATAGCAGACGGGCAATAGAAAACGATCAATGGGGATGTTGACCGGATGGCTGTAGAAGACGATAAACAGAAGGTTGACCAGATAAGGCTGGAGAGAAAATACAGAGAGGATTTTCGGAGTAGAAAATGTTGGAGTGTCTTTCAGGAGAGATTGCCGGTCAATCTGTTGACCGGCAGAGTAATGGGCCTGAGAAGCCAAAGGAAATGCCAGAATTTACCAATTGGTGACATTGGTATGGATTGCCCGCGGACATGGTTGAGTACACAATGGCGTCCGGAGATATGGGCTGTGCACAGGGACGACCGAGGACATGAGACATCCAAGGTCGTTGTCACTGCTTGGAGACCAAAGAAAGCCAGAGGACTCTGCGAGGGCCAAGGGTACAGATGGTTCGGGAACTTGACTACAGCTACGACCAACGACGTCGTGGACAGCTGGCAGCAAGTTGTGGACAGTTGGCTCTGCACAGTAGATGGCAGACCTGCAGTGTGTGCGCTATCCGTGCAGGTGGTAGGTTGCAGAGTTAGTGGGCAAATTTGTTGACAGGTTGTAGAGCAGGTGGCAGACGTTTGTCCACACGCAACCTGCTTATTAGTTGAAGGTCTCCGGGTAGATTATTATATATACATGCATGTTGGGCATGCGGTGGTGTGGTATGTGAAAACCACCAAGGATATGGTAGCCCCAGTGTGGCGAGAGGAAAACCACCGAGTGTGTGGGTGTGTGAAGACACCCAGGGTGCAAGTTACACCGGGCTGGTGTGGGAGATAACACCAGGGGCATTATGCGCTGGCCGCATGAGTGTGGGGGTGAAACAGTGGTCGCCGTTTCACGAACACTTGTAAAATGAGAGAGTAGAGAGTATCACAGTGAGGAGAGAAAGAGTGGAAGAAATAGAGAGAGCAATGAGTGAAATACAAAGTGTAAGACCTTTGTATTCTCCTGCTTTATTGTGAGGTTCCGGATTTAAAAACTTGATAATGATGAGGTAATTAGTATGCTAATGATCAATGCTAGGCCTATGGAACGAATAAGGTTGGGTATCAGAAGAAAAATCGAGAAAAGTCTGGATTCGTGCTGCTGAAGCACTGCCAGAAGGCTTGTACCTGCTGGGCGCTCGAGCCGTGGCTCGAGCGCATTTTCCAGAACCGGCCCCACCTACTGGCCGCTCGAGCCGTGCTCGAGCGGGGAAAGTCAGCACCGCGGCCACTCGTTGCCCGCTCGAGCCGCGCTTGAGCAGTGGCGCAGTATAAAAGTCCGCGCCCGCCTTCTCCTCGTCATTTTCTCACGGTTTAGGGTTTTTAGAGAGAGAGAGCACCGATCCTAGTGAGAGAAAGGAGGAGATCGAGGTCGTGGAGTCCAAATCAGCCCAAGAGCTAATTATAAAGGTGAAAGCATACGTCGAGGCAAGTGTTCTCATACTCACTTCTCGTTCTCTTTCGATGTTTTGCTTGATTTTGTTGGGTATTTTGTGTCGATACCCTCCGTGAACGTTAGAATCATGAAACCCATGATTAATGGCCAAAGAATATGTAGTTAGTTGTTCGAATCGTGTCCGATCCACTCGGTTTGGTTTCACCGAAACCCTAACCCACGAAATTGGGGATTTTTCGTTTCTCGTTCGTGAGTCATGAAATTGACCTCAAAATGTGAATACCCACGTCCCAATGATGCATATATGTCGGCCACGGGTTCGATTTCGCACGTCTCGACCCTTTTGCAGTGTCCAGGCCATCTAAATTGGCCATGACACTGTTCACCCGAGACCCAAGGTAGAAATTGCATGTTGTTACCCTCGTAAAATGTTGAAGTGACTCTAAAATATGAGTCCCCGTATCCCAATTGTATGTATCTCTCGATCGGATGTCGGTTTTCGCAAGATTTGACCCATTCGTGACATCCGGGAGTCTTAAAAGTCCTCTGTTATTGCTTATCCGAAAATGAATGGGAAGTTGCATGCTTCTATCATCGCGTTATGTTAAATTAAGCTCCGAAATGTGTATCCATGTGCTAGAAGTAAGGGAATGAGTCCCGGAGGTTTCAAAGTGATATGGGATCATCGGAGGTAATGAATCTAATCTCTCTCATGAACTTAGAATAATTTGTTCTAAGTAAGGGAATTGAGTCCCACAGATTGTGAATAGGGGAATTGAGTCCCATAAAAGGTTGTGAACCGAGCCAGTGAATGGAAGGGAATCCACATTGTGCTTTGTGATGATATGATCTCCCGGATGGATATGTGTGTGATGGAATGATCTCCCGGTTGGAGATGTATGTGATGGGAATAAGATTTCCCGAGTTGTGAATGTGTGTGGCAAATGTGGATTTCCCTCTCCAAGTGTGGAAACTAACCTTGAAACTAGGACCATGATTCATAGGGGTAGTATTCTTTAGCAAACCATGTCCATCGCGGTGTGAACCCGAGGAATACTTGACCACGTATTCTGGCAGCTCGTGGGAGCGGGTGATGTCTGTGGTACTCTTTAGGAAACTACTGTGAAAGAACGAGGATTGCCTTGGTCCTCAAGGGTGTGGGGCGTGTCGGTTGAACACTACATAGCTAGATGTAGTTGTTCGTTGATTGTTGCATGGATGCAACCAGGGGTCGAGTGCTGCTGACCTAAAATGCAGCTGTGGCTTTAGAATGTGTAGCGAATACATTCCTGTCCTTGTTCTCTCGCATCGTTGGCTAGTACGGTCTACTAGCCCAGGTCCGCAAAGATAATGTAATAATGAAAATGAATAATGTCCAATCGATGTAACCGTGAGAATCCTGTGAATCCAGTGATTCAAGATGTTTCCTATTTCTTCTCCTGATTCATGTTTGTGGAGATTCCTTGTATCCTCCCCCGTTCCAGTTCTTGTATATATCTGTGAGATGTGTTTATGATTATACTTGCTGAACTGTAAGCTCACTCTTGCTGTTGTGTTTTCCTTCCAGATGAGAACACTTAGCCTAGTGCACGATAGTTAGAGCAATGAGAGAGACTTACTTGAAGAGATTAGCTGGACGTCAAGTGCTTTGAAGATTTGGTCCTATTGTTGTAATGAAATGTAGCAGCCACTCATGGATGGATGTGGCCCGTTATTATTTTTATGATTTTGTTATGCTTCCGTAGATTATTATGATATAGTATGCTTCCGCGTTTGTATTGATGTTTTGAGCTTGTTTCATTTTCGATGGCATCTCTCTAGATCTAATACGGTAGATAGGAGTACTGTATTGGAGCCATGGATGATATGGTAGATGTTGTGATCCTGTGTGTTGTGTTGTAGGCTTTGTGTTAAGCCTTCGATTAGATGTGTGCTTGTACAGGATGTTTTTGAGTAGGTTGTATTTTTTATTTTTCGTCCAATTGTAGAGGAAACTCTGCCGGAATTTCTGTAGAGTCCATAGGTTAATTATGGACTTTAGTTTGTATTGCCATTGACGGAGGATATTTATTGGAAAAATAATCCGATTCGTCACATTTATTCTTCGGTTTTTGCCTCTAGGACTTGTATAGCCAGGGTGGTTCTGCATTCCATCTCTGGGTTTGTGTTACCATTTTACAAAGTGGATTTATTAGTGGACTTTGTGTCCCGTGGTTTTTCCCTTTAGTTGAGAAGGGGTTTTTACGTAAAAAATATTGTACATCTCTTGTGTTCTTGTTCCTATTAAATGGTGGCTGACGATGACGAGGGATTCGGGTATTCCGCTGCTACCGTATTGGGTAGATCCGGGTGTCGAACCTCAATATCATGACTAAGATGGCAATTAAGCTCAATATATTGGTTTGTTCATGAATAATAGGATTGGCAACAATATAGAACAAGGCTTAATTATCACATGATAAAATAGCAAGCTACGAGTGGGGACATGTAAATCAGCAAGTATTTGATTAAAAAAATTTCACAACATGTGGTAGCAATAGAACGGTATTCAGCCTTAGCAGGATTTCAAGAAACAATGAATGTTTCTTTATTTTTTAGGAAACCAAAAAATCTTCAATAAAAATATAAAAGCTAGTGGTAGAATATAGCGTGTTTGAATATAAAGCCCAGTCAGAATCACAATAAGCATGAAGCTAAAGAGAAGAACCAGAAGACAATAGAATATCTTGAGTCGGTGCACCTTTCAAATAAAAAAGAACTTTATATGCTACTTGCAAATGAGGAATACGAGGAGTATCCATTAATTGATGAAAAAGTGTTACAACAAATGAAATATCTGGTCTAATAAAAACTAGATTTACAAGCCTTCCGATCAATCATCTATATTGAGACGCATCAGATAAAAGTTCTCCTTCATCTTTTAAAAGATTGAAATTTTGTTCCAAAGGAATTTTACTAGGCTTCCATCTAAGTAAGCTAGCATCTCGAAGAATATCTATAATATATTTACATTGACATATATGAATGACAAAAGTATTATGTCCTACTTTAATACCAATAAAATATTACAAAGGGCCTAAATCTTTTATCCAAAAATGTTAAGTGAGATAATTTAAAAGTAGATATCATAGTCATATTATTAGAAGCAATTAAGATGCCATCAATATATAGAAGATGAGGCAATAAATTGGAAGAATTGCCTTAGGTAAACAAAATGTAATTTGCTGGAGATTGAACAAAACCATAGCTTGTTAAACAAGAAGAGAACTTAGCATATCATTCTCGAGATGTTTTAAGCCATGTAGGCTCTTCTTGAGTTTACACACTTACTTAGAAGAAGTAAGTGAATATCTAAGAGGGGCATTCATGTATACCTATTTATTGAGGTCTCCTTATAGAAATGTATTATTGATATCCAAATAATATAATTTTAAACCCCAAATAGCAGCTATAGCAATAAGCATTTTAACAATAACGTGCTTTATTATTGGTGTAAAAAATTTATTATAATCAATGCCTTCTTATTGATTATATTTTTTAGCAATTAGTTATGCCTTATAATTATCAATTGGCCCATCTGGTTTATCTTTTTAAATTTTTTTTTCTTATACACCTATTAGAGCCACTTGCTTTCTTACTAGGGGCAAATCGACAATATCCCAAGTTTGTTAATTTTCAGAGCATTTATTTCATATTCCATAGCTTAACACCAATTAGAGGATGATGAAGTTGGATGTAAGAAGTATGTTTGGTTTTAATAAGAAGGGGTGAAGAAAAAGTAGCTTGTGTTGCAGACAATTTTGAATATGACATATGTAAAGAACAATCATAAGGTGTATAATGAGCAGAATTACCTTTTCTCACATAATCTGATTGGTTAGAGAATAAATCAGTAACTTGCTGACAATATGTATCATAATAAAAATCATGTTTTCTTTTGATTTTATTAGACCTTTTTGAAATGGGTTTAGGAATATGTGTTGAATTATCAGCATCAATAATTGATTCATCAACACATTTATGAGGTGGACAAACAGATTGAACATCTGGAGAAGTAGAAGAGCCCTAATTGTATTGGATAGGAGGTGGTTTGATTAGATGATAGACCAAAACTAAAATGATTAAGATGAGGAGGAATAAACTCCTGGTCTTGTTTAAACAAGGTGAAAAATGTAAGCTCATATGGAAAGATCAACTCAAAACAGATGACATCTCTTGAAATAAAAATTTTGTGTGGGTAGTTAAGAAGATTTTATCCTTTTGTTCCAAAAGGGTATCCTAATAGAATATATTTTTGAACTCTTGGGTCAAGTTTGTGCCCTCCTTGTTTAATTATAGAAGCAAAACATGAAGAGCCAATCACTTTAATGCTAGAATAATCAGGAATTTCATTGAACATAAGTTGGAAAGAAGATTTAATTGAGGTGTTTGGTGGTGGAAGTTTATTTATCAAGAAAACAACACTAAGGAAAACATCAGCCTAATATTTTTGGGGTATGCCAGATTGAAAAAGAAGGGCACGAGCAATTTTCAAAATATATTGGTGTTTTCTTTCTATATACAATTTTGTGCAGAGGTTTCAGTACAAATGGTTTGATGAATAATATTATTTTTAGAATAAAGAGCTTGCAAAGGAAATTTCAGTCTATTGTCTAATCTAACACACTTGATCTATTTTTGGAATTGTGTTTTGATTATGGAGAAGAAATTTCTAATGTGAATTCTTGTTTCACTCTTATATTTCATCAAGGAAAGCCAATTACATTTAGAGAAATTATCAATAATAGTTATGAAATACTGAGATTTTTCATAACTAGTAACTTGTAAAGGTTCCCATAAATCATAATGAATAGTTTTAAAAGAAGATTTAGATCTTTTATTTCCTATACGAAGTGGTAATTTGTGATGTTTAGTTAAAAAACAAATATCAAGTACATGATTGCCATGTAAAACAAGCAAATCACCAATAGCAGGTTTAAGTAAATTCAAATTTCCTATAGGAAGGGTATCTAAGTCTATAATGCCAATGTAGTTGTTTATCAATTGGTTTATTCGTACATGTCAGGTAATTGAAAGCTTGAGGGCAACAATAAGAAACTGAAAAATTAGAATTTAATGATCAAGAATCCAAGTTTGAAAATACAATATTTGTCTTCAAGTGGTACAAAACATTTCGAACATTACTCTTCCTAATCATATTTATTGTAGTAAGGTCCTGTATGAAACAATTGGTTTCAGATAGAATTTAGATTAAAAGTGAAAGAGGTGATACGAAGAGCTTCTTTCAATAGAATATTATTGTATACATTAACATTCCCTTCGTGAGTGACTTGCACCAAACTTTCATCTGAAAGTTTAACATGACAATTGATTTCATTGGGTTTAGAGGTGGAGAAATACGGGGAACATGCCATATGATTAGTAGTTCCAATGTCTATGATCCATGGTATATCTTCATTATTATGGAAAGAGTTAATAGGAGCAAACAAAGAAGTTATACCCATGAGACTATTTGTACTATATTTGGTTTTAGCATGAGTATTTGAGGATGTCACTTTTTAAGTTTGGAGTGTAGAAATTATCCATATTAAATATTCTAGAGAAATGCTTTAAATCGAACCTGGGGAGCCATTATGGGTCTGTCCACTAGCAGCATTGACAGAAGATGACATCTTATTTTTGTAAAATGACTTGCATTCTTGTGGAAAACTATGAATCTTATTACATCTTTTAACAGTATCTTTGGCATCTTACAATGTGTACAGACATAATTTGGAACAATTCCAGGATTAGCTTTGAAACAATTATTAAAAATATGTCTGTTGATCTTATAATGAGTGCAATACAACTTGGATCCATTTCCATTATCAAAATCATTTAATAGACATGATAAAGTCGCATTATTACTTAAGGACAGTTACTTTCTTTTCTCTTTTTATTGTACCAGAGCATAACCTTCATTTATATAACGAAACAGTTTGAAGTGCAGAATTCGGGCTTTTATAATTGTAAAATCAGAATTAAGGTTACTTAGCCCCCCCCCCCCCCAAAAAAAAAAGGCCAATAAGAAATTTCATAACCAAGTCTCTTTTCTGATTCGAATGTATAATTGTCATGCCTCCACAAGAGCAAAAAGGAATAGATTTGTAATTCTATAATTCATGAAAAAGACTCTTTAATTTTGAGTAATATATGCTGACACTATTATCACCTTGATAGAGATCATATTTCATCTATTTTATTTCATATAAACATTTCCCATTATCTTAAGCATATCTTTGCTCTAACTCTCTCCACAGTTAATAGGCATTATCAATATAAATTGTAATACCCAGTTTTCCCCCATTTAATTTATTTGAAATTATTGTTGTTTTGAGATAATTAGATGTATTGGATTAATAATATTTTAAAAAACGTTGAAGGATATTTGGAGTAGCCAGCCAGCACCTGAGGCATGTTCGAGTTTCTCTTAAGGTGCAGAATGTCGAGAAGGGGCGCCCGAGGGCCGCCCAAGTAGCCCCTGAGATGCCATTTACCGAAAGCTGACGCTCAAGGGGCGCTTGAGGCTGTGCTTGAACATTGGTCTGTGTTTAAAAGGGGGAGCAATGCACTGTTTGGCCATTCATGCAGGAGAAAGGAAGAGAAAGGAGAGAGAGAGAGAGGAGAAGGAAGAGGGGAGAGGAAAAGAGAAGGGGTAGATTGATGTATTCTTTTATTAGATTTACATCGTATAAGATTAAGGTAAATATCTTTAAACTCTATCCTTAATTTGTGTCAGTATTTAATATATTTTACTTATATTTTGGAGGTTTAATGTTGTGTATGCATGTTTTACCTAGCCTATTTGTTTTACCTCCATGCATGTATGTGTTTTACTGATCGTTTGGAAGCTCTGTTCTACATTTATGTATATTTGAGGGTTTTGTCATTTTTATGAAAAAAATGAATATCTGATATCGTATATTTTTATATTTGTACATTTGTATGAAAATAGGCATGAAACCTATATGGATCATGCATTAATTCACATGTATCGCTACCTGGGGGTTGAGGTAATTACCTTTGTTATCTATTATCTGAACTGTATCTATTCCTCTCCCAATGGGGAGAGCTCTTATCTCGGCGAGGATACCTAAAATTTCTTTTTTATCGGTAGGAAAATCTTCTAATTGAAGTTGACTCACACCTTTTATATTTAATGAGAACCATTGTAAGTGAATTGAACAAAAAATTAGCATATTTGGATATCCTAATATGTGTACTAAACTTGAGAGCTACACTTAAAGTCGCGGGTGATAAAATATAGTGAGCAAGTTTCTTATCCATGGGAGACAAAATACATAGATGGCCATGTCTGTGGGTCTAAATAACAGTTGATTTGACTTAAGATTTTCAGGAGTATATGTAACCCTTCTTTAAATTATTCTATTAGCCTATGGTTCTTTGACTTCGTACATATTTTGTATTTTTGTGTAGATTTATATTAAACTTTGATTTGAGAATTGCATGTTTGCCCACATATGAGATTTGGATAGGTCTCATACATCTGATATGTGATTTCGTTTAGGAACTATTTGATTCTTTTATGATTTCGTTCTAAACTCTGATCCTGTTTATATAATTTTGATTCGGATTCTGTTTTAGTCAGCATATGCTTATCTAATTCTAATACAATTCTGATATGATTTTGATCATCTGATTTTATTTATCTGATTTCGTTTTGGATCACTTCTGCTCAGTATACATATCGTTGGGACTATATTTTGATTTGATATACGATTTGAGTATGAGATTACCATCAATTTTTTGATATTGGATTTCTATCTGTTATCCGCTTTTGAAATCTGTTATGGGTCCTCCCTCTAATTTGTCGGACACATTTATTTATATTATATAATATAATATTTGTTGAGCTTTACGTTCACATTTTCTATTATTATTCCTTCAAAATAGAGGATTTAGATATCATGTAAGAGTTTGATGAGATCTGACGCGGCATCATTATTTTGGTGAATATTATATTTGTTTACATATTGTTGGATCTGTATGAGATGTGTTTTGGTTATTTTGGACCTGCTAGATGTAGGCCTTTGGATCTGTATTAAACATTTGGATTAGTCTATTTTATGGATATTTATATGCGCATGATTTTGTTCCTCCCTTACGACTATTTGGAGCAGGTCATGTTTATAATGTCTGGACAATTGTTAAACGAGATCCTGTGATGGGTTTTAGGTCTGTTTATTATGATTTTATTTGGATGATGAAATTTTATGGTTTGTCTGTTTATATCACATCTAATTTTGGATTTATTTATATGTTTATTTGAAATTTAATTATTTACTGTTTAAACCTACTTTAGTTCGGGTTCGTGACATATATGATGCTACTTCTAAGTTTAGGAGATATTATATTTTATAACCATGCAATTACAATATCATTGCATTCCATCCATAAATCATAAAGAGGCTCATTTGTATTTTCAGGTTATGGCAAATTGCCTTTGATAAAACTAGGCTTCCTTTTAATTCGGAGTGCCCAATTCACAACCTCGACCCAAGAATGATAATTGTCGACATTTAATGCAATATTAGTAAGAAGAGTACTGGTCGATCATTTGGATTAATGAAAAATGGGATATTAGGATCTTTCAGATTTGCATTCACCTGATTTTGTGATTCAGTTGATGCTTTACGTGATAAGGCCATTCTTGTGTTCCATGGTGCAATAAATTAGAATCATAGATTCAATATGGCTTTGATACCAAAATAGAATACCAGAGGCGGGAAAATGAGCAACTCTTGTATAGCCTACAATGACTGAAAAACAAATGATATATACACTAAATGCATGATTAATCTAAACCATCTAAACAATTAACCTAAACCATCAATTAGTCTCCAACTAATTGTGTTAATTTATTGAGTGAAAATCTGTCTTGTAATAACTTTTGCATCAGCACCAGCAACTCTTGCATTAGCACTAGCACACGGCCAAATCGAACTTCTGCACCAGCTCGGTGTTGGAAATCACGCCCTTGTGGAAGTCTTGTTGGACGGAGGAATTGCGCGGAGCACAGATGTGTTATTTGTTCAGAATAAGAGGAAGAAATTCCGGTCAACAACGTTGACCGGATTCTTTATGAACGGTCAACAAGGTGTTGATCAGTCTTATGGAAAACGTAGATGAAGAATCGTTGGCCACCTGCCAAGAAATCCAGAACGGCGCCAACTCAGAAGATCCTCTGGAAACACGTGATCTCAGACGGTTATGTAGGAGCCAGTTTTGGACAGGGCATATTCATATTGTTGAAAAGGATAAATCCTGTCCTGGTGTATGGAATATTGCCCCTGATTTCTGGTATGAAGATCTTAATATATTAAAAAAGCAAGTATTGTAACTTGCTTGAGAGGTGCGTGTGAGAAAGCTTGTGAGGTGAAGAGAGAGAGAGAAGAAAACTGTGAAGAGAGGAGAGCGAAATTTTGTAAACAACAGTGGTGTGTCTTGCTTGTGCTCTGTTCTTCGTTTTCTGTTCTCTTTTGCCTGTGTAATGAGGGAAACTGTTCCCAAATCTCACATATAGTGGAATCAGTTTTGTGGATAGATCGTCCCGTGGTTTTTTCCTTAGTTGATAAGGGTTTTTCACGTAAAATTCTGGTGTTTGGTTATTCTTCTTCTTTCTCATTCTTTACTGTGTCATTCGAGCGGGAAAGTCAGACGCCTTCTTTCCCAACACTCGGCAACTGGGCAGCAGCCTGTTAGTCAGAGCTAGTTAGAGCACTTAATGAGGTAGTTAATTAGCTGGTTACAAGGTAGCTTATACGGAATACATGTCAACAATTGTAAAGAATAATGAAAGAATTACTAATAGTCTATCTCCCTCTATTGTCCGATCTCTCTCCCTCAGTTTCTTTCTTCTCTTCTCGTCTCTTGTCTGAATCTCACTCTTCTACTCCCTTCCTCTGATTCTCATCATCTTCATCTAATCCTCATCTCCTTGGTCTCCTTCCACTCTTTCCTCATCTGAATTCAAACGTGACTTCATCACAAGATTTTGTCATCTGAATTCCATCATGACTTCATCCCAAGTTGTATTAGAGAGTTCCTTCCTAAACCTTTATTGCGCATTCTACAGCACAATCATTCATTTTGGCAACCAGGACAGGTCGAAGAAATAATTTGGAAGAACAAATGCAACAATTGCAGTAGGAAACTCAAGAAAGTATAATGCAACAAGTGAATGATAATCTCCTCAATCAACTTTCCATTTTTCAGGAAAAATATTTTCCAGAATTGCAGAACAAGAAAGCAAAATATCAAGATTTATGAACAATATGAAATTGTTATCCTGCAAAGATTCAGTGTATGAAGAATGGTAAAAACCAATCCACAAGTTCAACACTCAGACAGACTATACAGAGATTAAAAGATGGTTGAAACCAAGAAATGAAGAACCAGAGTCACTGTAAGATTCTGGTTTCACAACAGTCACAATGACGCATACTGCCGACCCCAGCAAGCAACAGCATTCAAGAAGAACAGGGATCAAGACCAATTCATGTCAGTTACCATTATCCAGAACCGATTATAGGAATGAATATTCCGATGCATTTATTAAGAATTGAATTTCCGAACTTCTCTGAAGATAATCCAAGATCTTATATTAGAAAGTATACAAAATACTTCCAAATTTATCACATGCCCAAAGAACGAAAAATGGAGGTGGTAGATGTTTGGCTTCAAGGCTATTGAGCTTAGAATCTAATTCTAACTTGGGAGATACTTAAGGGTGACTTAGGTAAAAGATTTAGAGATCGCTTGGCAAGTGATATGGCGGAGGAGTTCAATAAGCTATAGCAGATAATGTGGAAAACTATCAAGAAAAGTTTAAAGACTTGAAGGCTTGGATGGTAAGCTCATATCCAGACTTACTCTCAAAATCCTATTTCATCTCCAGCTTTCTCACTGGACTCAAGGAGGAAATTTAAACCATGATAAAGTTACACAAGCCTTATTCATTGGCAGAGGGTTTTGATTTGGCAAGATTGTAAAAACTACATCTAGAGGCAATAAGAAAGAAAGCCAGAGTTCCTTAGAAAAAACAATCGCGAAATTTTCTTGATAAGAATGAAGGAAGCAGAGGTAAAATTACAGCAAGCATTCGCAACAATTGGAATCAATTTGTTTCTTCATCATTGTCGAATCTGGAACATAAAGAGCTACTGGTCGCTGTTTCAAGTGTAATGAAAAGTTCATATCAGGACATAGATGCAAAGAAAGAAAAAGTAATTGTCTAAGGATAAAACAAGACTTGCTCATGGAAGCGGAAATTGTGGCTGAGCAAGAAGAAGACCAAGGTGAAGGAGAAGAAGAAATAGTTGTTCAAGCCTTAGCAGAAAATTCGTGGAATAACACTATAAGAATTCTAGGGGAATGCAAAAAGAAGCCCCTAACTATATTAGTAGATAGTGAAAGCACTCACAGCTTTGTGAGTCCTAAAGTGGTGCAAGAAGCCAATGGTGTACTGACTAATACTCCTCTTTCTGTGACAAGGGCTAATGGAAGCACTTTAGCCACAACAAATTGTGTGATTGTTTGTGTGACTCTTCACCATCGCAATCCTTCTTTTGCATGCCTTCAAGATTCTGCATGTACTTCTTGTGGAAGCCCTTTTGGAATAAAGCCTCAATCTCCTTCTTCAAGGTCCTGTAGTCCTCCATGTTGTGACTTGAAAATGAATGGTAGTGACAATACTTTGAGGGGTTGCTTCCCATTAAGTTCATGACTGCTTAGGCATTTCAAAAATTTTTCATTTTGGATTTGAATCAAAATGTTTGTTTTGGTATTTTTGAGGATAGTGAGATATGACTTAAATGTTTGTGTGAGAGTCTAGCCCGATTCTAGATTACTTTTGAAAGTTGTTTGCCGGGCTGCGACTGTTTCTCTATTTTCCTTGTCTAGAACGTCTTGGATGAGATCTATAATTCAGCCTCTCAGCCTTCTAGGATTCAATTGCTTCCTTAACCGTAATATACGCCTAGTTAATTGTTTTAGCCTCTTAGACCAACCACTTGAAGAAGGGTCTTGTTAAATAGTCACCATAAAAATATTCAGCTTTGCTTCGTCAGTGAGCTTCAAAATAATCTGGATGTCAGCATTGAAACAACAGAGAAACACTCGAGACTCTCATTAGGAGCATGCTTGACATTGATTAGGTGCCAAATTTTATTTTCTTTCCTCCTATGGGAGACAAAATGAGATAAAAACCAATCTGAGTAGTTCCTGGAAGTTCCAAATGGAGTTTGATCCTAACTTGTAAAACTAAATTCGGATGTCTCTCTTTATAATTAAAGGGAAACATTGACATAGGAGAGTGTCTACCAAATTTTGGAAGCTGGAAGCAAAGTTGTTTATGGAAGTGGTAAACATGATCCATGAGATGGGCATACCTTTATATAACAGAGGTCAAAAGGATTCAACCCATCTGGTCTTGTGGTTGGAAGAATTACTTAGAAAATCTGTTTCTCTATCCTCTTAAATTTTTTCTTCCACATCCTCGTGGAAGATATTCTTTTGGCACTGAGAAAAGTCATCAATTTAGAGCAGTTAGTAGATAAGCATGGCATCTACTTAGTCAAGAGGATTCGTGAGATGCTATTTCATGACCCCTCCTATTGATAAGATTGGTGCTCAGAATTCTGAGTGTATCTTGGATTCCTCCTTTTCGGGGGTTATTTATTGTCCATGGAGTTTAATCGGCCTTCTACAGGTGAGGAGATAGGTTGATAAAGTGTCTCACAGATGATTAGTGACTTAAACATAGTCTGTGTTTTATATGAGGTAGCCTTCTTGCTCTTCTAACTTCTTTCCCAAAGTAAAAGCTTGTAGGAGTTGGGTGTCAGCCTGATGAAACGCATCCCCAAATTAGTCACATAGGAACGTCAGCATCCTGGATATGTTCCTATGTTGCACAACCATTGCTCCTATGTTTGGTGCTATTGGTGAATGAGTGCTGAGCTGGCTGCTGTTGTTTTAAGGGATGTCTTAAGAGGGAATGCCCTGAGGAACTTGATTTGATTGGCTATGATCTCTGATGTTCACTATGACTACTTATTGTTAGATCTTTATGGGTATTAGATTTTGTAGGAAGGAGTTTTTTAGTTTGTTTCTATAGATAGTGCCAATGATGCGTACTCAAAATCTAAATTTTTGGTTGACAGATTCCACGGCAGGTACAGCAGGCTCTTTGACCATTCAATTTAGGTTTTGCACAACACAAACTAGAATAAGAGTTTTTAAGAATTGGATCAGACTCCCTAGGTTATCCTTATATGAACAAGCTAGAAGTAGGCTCCTAACAAATGAGTTAGGTAAAGTAAGAGGGTAGAAGATTGGAGAACTAGGCTTTGAGATAATATTTTAGGGAGAATGAGATGTTTTGGAGAGTGAACTCTAAACTTTTTTGTATAGGCTGAGTGTTGTAGGCTGATATTAAACATTAAAGATGTAATGGTTAGCATATGATTGGATGCTCCAAGGGCTTATATCTTTAAGAAGATATTGGATCCTTAGGTTCTCAACTTATAAAATTACAAGATGCCTTGATCACTAGATTATTGGATGCCCTTATTATGCTAAGGGGATTGGTAGTTATAAAGGTGTAAAACCAAATGCATGGGAAGTTACTTTGGCATGGGGTTACAACCCACAATCCAAATGCCTGGGGTGTTGGTTATTCTATCAGCTGCCACTACACACACTCATGGTCGTGGATCATGGAGAGGTGCTTCTAATTTTTGGGTCATGGATATGCTTTGGTTCGACACCCGGATAACCGGGCACAGCGGAAAACTCGAACCCCCCATTGACCGTCAGCCACCAATTTAATTGGCACAAGGAATAAAGAATGTATAACGTTTTTAACGCGAAAAACCCTTCTTAACCAAGGGAAAAAATCATGGGACATACTCTAAAAGGCAAATCCACTATGTAAAATTGGTTACAAAAATTCTTGAGACAGAATACCAGCAATACACCCGAGACAGAACAAGAAAAATAATTTCTAGAATAAGAAAACTCTCATTCTCTCTTTTCCCTCTGTTTTTCTCCTCTCATTCTTCTTACTGGTAGTGCTCTCTTCTCACTGATTTTACAAGTGTGGCGGCAAATGACGAATGGCAAGAGCTTCCTTTCGCACTCTGCTCCGTTCCACCCTCTGTTCCTCGTTCCGCTGCTGCTACTTTTGAAGTGCCTGGTGTGCTTTATAATGACACCGGCTCCAAATTCTATTCGCTCACTTGATCTGATCTTATAGATGATTTGTCACACCAACTTTGTCATTTTCTGCATCTTTACCAATTCTCGCGCTTCCACAGACGGTGCATGCTCTACAAGTCAACCTGCTTTACGCAGATAACGTATGCTCTATAAGTCAGCTACCTACTCTGCAAAGCTTACTAATTCTGAAAAGTCAACTGCTCTAGAAAGTCAGCTATCAGCTTTCTAGACAAGTTGTCCTCGGCCATCACCTAGTGTCCTTGGCTATCACTAGTATTTTTGGCCATCAGTTAGTATTCACGGCCATCACCTAGTATCCTCGGCTATTACTAGTGTCTTCAGCCATCAGTCAGCGCCCTCGGTTGGCCTCTCTGTCTGAACTCATCCTATCTCAGCCACACAGGCCTGGTTGCTCCTGGCCGATTTCCTCTCAGCCGACCGACCTCTTGTTGACTGGCCAGCCGTCCTCCAGCTGACCTCCTTGCTGCCCGGATGGCAAACCTCCTGCTGTCCGGCCGGCTGACCTTCTACTACACGGCCGATTGGCCTAAAAGTAGCATTCTTGCTGCTCTTCTTGTCATTTGTCGCGTGCGCTTTGCGCGCCAGAACATTCCGAATTTTTGACTACTCTGAAATTTAACCACTTCGGCAATTGGTCACTCTGATATTTGTCTACTCTGGCAAATTGGCCTCTCCAACATTTGCCCATTCTGGAAAATCGGTTTCTCTAGTCTTTGCTACAGTCAGTTTGTCGCACTCCGATGTTCACACAAATCCCGTGTGATCTATCGATGACGCTTCCGTTTGTTAAGTTACCCACAAGGGAGTGATCAAACCCAACAGGATATTCATATTTTTGATGGACTGTCGGCTATGGATAGAAAATTTTTTCTAAGTATGGGGAGTAGGGTGCTTACCTAGGCATTTTGACCTTCTTGATTAGCCTCAAAATTTTCTGTCATTCAGTCACCTAGTTGACTGGTTTATGTCAGCTGATCTATAGCTAAAACTTGCACAGTAGGCTCTTTTCTTGGATACATGCTCTCGGACTGGGTATCTCACAATCCTATACTTGATAATTTGGACTTTTCACTTCATCTATGGTTCGGGTCGGTGGGTATGGCTGAACATGAATTTCTGCTTTACCCAACAAATCTAATCTTTTGATATTGGTGTGCAAAATAATTCATCTTTTGCTTGTCTGACAAAAACTTTGAGATGCTAAATTTATACTCGGGATTCATTAGCTGTGGAAGCATATCATGCCCTCATATCCATCAATTAGCTGTATGTCTCTCTTTGTTTTGTGATTTCTCTCTCTTCATTTATCTTAGATTTTGTGTTGTCTTTTACACTATAGTCTCATGTCGGTTTCTCATTCTGTTTATTATTTCCTAGGTATTGTTCAGCCACAAAATCTGAAAATAATAAAGGTAAAAACCAAAAAGATGTATATATTAGAGCATTCTAGTCTAGAAACAACTAAATGCTTCAAACAAATTCACAATAGATACAGATTGGGAAAATGGACATCTTGAAGAACTAATCAGCTGTAGCAATTAGATCATTATCCTATGGAGTATTTCATTGTTTTTTATATTTGGGATGTATCATTGTCTGATTGTAATTCATTAGTATGCTATGCCTCTTCACATCAAGAGTTGTTGCGCTTCCAGATTCTTCCCTCGTTGCAGTTTTTGTCATGCTTCTTAATTTAGATGCTGATGATGGTGTTTAGCAGCATCTCCCTGATTTCATCTATCAGAAGTCTTACACCAGGTATCCCCTGTCATTAAAAGAAACGAATGAAGGTTTTTAATAGCACATTGGAAGATGATAACCCGAAAATTTACATATACGTTGCTAGTACAGATGTTAGGTTGTTATTTCTTAACTTTTTCCTTATTTTTCACTTCATCGTCTTTTCTAGCAAAGCTCTAGGAAATAAGTTCGAGTATTTCAAAAATGTGTTTGAAGGGACAGAAGTGCAATCAATCTCTAGATGGTCCAAACTAACACTGAATGTTTTTGTTTCTAATTTTCAGCGGCTAAGATACTAAATTTTTACTAATATTAGTAACTCTGCGGTTTTTTTTTTTTTTTGATTGTCAAGGCCATTGTAGACGCCCTTTTTAAAGTTGTTACAAAATTTTCCATTAATTTGAGTGAATCGTTTTTTCATGTCAGGTATCCTTGATATGGCTCTCTTAAGTGAGAAAAGTTAAATTTCATTCTACATCTCACTTAAGCAAAGTAAAGTTCATTGTTTACCTCTAAACAAGAAGTAAGAATGGCTGCTCCTTTTGAAGTGGTAACACAAGTATCAGTAAATTCATAGCCATAATGACTTACAGCCTCCACCAATTTCGTCAGCCTTCCCCTTTTCTTCTCGTAGATTAATTTTATCCAAAGCTTATTATAATCAGTTTGAATCACCTTCACATCAGGCTAAAAAAGCACAGCAAACATTGTTTCTTTTGAATGTCAACAGATAGAAATAATTTAAAACTAGGAAGCAGAATAGTAAAGGAAGCAACTGTCAAAAAGTGGAAATTATTTGAACAGCTGAATCACCATTTTGATCTCCGAGATGTTTGTCCATTAAATTCCCAACCTTCTTTCTTTTGGCCAAAATCAAAACATTTTTCATGTTAATCAACTCCTGAAATTGATTGATCACGTTCAATTTCATGAAAATGTAGTCAGATTTATGAATGGTCATGTATTGAGCATTAAATCTCAAGCATTGTTTCACGGTGAAGATTTGTTGGAAGAATGACTGTCGGGTGATCGGAGTGTTACTTTTGGTTGCCACGGAACTTGATTGAATAAGTTTAACTAGCGCATTGAAGATCAAGATAGTGATTGAGCCTCATTTCTGCGGCTAATTCTTTTTTTTTTTATTTTTTATTTTTGAATCTGCTGTTGAAATAACAACGCATTCCCTTTCCCTATTAAGATAAGGGCTGCACAGAACATTATTCAGCCAAAAAAAAACTATATGAGAAAACCTGACCTTTATTCCCCATTTCTTCATCTCTTCCGCATCATTATTTTTCTCACTTATTGACCTCATTTCCACCCGAGAATTGATGGCCTGGTCCAACTCTAGAAGTTGCTCGCTTAGATCCCTCACCTGCCTCTGCATCTCCGTAATGTAATCGATCGCGTCGCAAAGTATGGTTGCCTTCTTCATCTAAAAAGCATTCAACAACCTAATAATTAATTTTGTTATCTGGTGCGGAAAAATAGGAGAACACTAAGAATTGATTTCAGAGTTTTTAGTAATTGCATTTGTGATAATGGGAACTAAAGAACGCAGCTTGAGGAGCCTGTCGTTGATCTTCTCTCGTCGCAGCCTCTCGGCCTTCAAGTTCTTAGATTTGTATTTTCCATCTTCCTTTCCCCTGTCATTTCCTGCATCGTGATCCGAATCAGTGAATTCCATATTTGTGGAAATTATAGTATTCTCTGAGTATGGGAGTAGAAATGGAGGAAACGTGGTGATTTCAATATATATATAAAATAAGGGAATAATGCATAATATTCTTGCTGTAGTTTGTTACACTGCTAACAGTTGTAGCAATAGTGATCAGAATTATTTTATTTTTTTGTCCGTTTTAGAATGAGAAGCAGTTTATGATTTTCATGAGAGTAGGACTGTGTGTGTCAGACCTGTTTAGTTGTAAAGTAAAATTCTTCTAACAGAATCAGTACAGCTCTGTTCCAGTTCTGAAGACCAATGAGAAAAACGAATGACCAGAAGGTACTTGCATAGCAAAAAATTACAGTACGCATATTTAAAGATAATCTAAATACATAAATTAAGGAAAACTTTCAGGGAATATTCATTTAACTATTATTGGATAATTCCAATACCAGGGATTGGCCGTTCTTGTCGTTTTCATACATTTTATTAGCCTTTTTTTGACCAAATATACCCATGTAAGATGAAATATGTATAACATAAAATGGACACAAAATTTAGCTTAGTAGTCTTCTTTATGTTGTATTATAATTTGTAATATATGTACATGAAAAATGGAAAAATAAAGCATGTCTTGTAAAACATATGGGACATACGGTATTTTTAATCGAAAATCTGACAAAGTTTCGATTATAATATGAACGTCAGCCAAATATAAAACCCGTGGCTATCATTTACAACTTGCGTAATATGGCCACAACATCACAATACAGGATCCAAAAATCATAAAACTATGTGTGGCATTAACGTTATAACTCCGAGTATGACGTTGGCTCAGACAAGACGCCTCTAGATCCCCAATTTAACAAACCACAAAAACCTACAGAAATAACATACATCCATCCAATATAGCAAAAATTACTATCAACGGGTATATCATCATCATTATCATATGCGTAAACCTATACATAAAATCCATCATAATACAAAATATCATATCAGAAAGCTCAAGGCTGCATATCTAAGTTCATAAGGTCATCTTCTAACGTCTTCAAAGCCTAGCTAACTCAAAGCTTTACCCTACCTCATTGGGTACAACTCATATTCGTATGTAGGGAGGAAAATAGTAAGGGTAAGTCGAAAGTTTAACAAGGTATAATATAACAAAGAACATGTAAAATTTCATTTTCAAAACATGATAATGTGTATAAGAAGGAAATAAAGGCATATGAGTGATCATGTATTATGAATATATAAAAAATATGCTTCCGTGAATGCGTTTCCAAGTTTCTTTAGTTCTTTTCCTTTTTCTTTTCTTAATCATTAATTCATACTGAAAATTTATTTTGTTGAGGGATTAGGGCCAATAAGCCTTACGTGCAGTTGGTTATAACCTGGATTGTGTATACTTCTATATAATCAAAAGTCATCTCCTCTTATTCAAGACTCAGAAGCAGGCTATCTACATATACACCCTATAGGCGAGGCCGATCAGCCACAAACGGCACCAAAACAAACAACGACCTTCCGTTACAGTACAATAAGATACGCCAAGAGATATTACTTGCTATAAAATATGGCCAGGATGATCTTTAAGTTCCCATTGTAATATTTATGGCATGCCAAATTATACTATCTGCTAAACGATTCTCGGTCCAATTTCTTAGTTTCTTAGTTCTTTAGGGAATCCTATTCTTAAGTGTAAAATTTTCATTCCAGAGAATGGTTCAATCAGTTTAATCAATTTGTCGTTCCGAAAAATGGTTCAATCAGTTTTTCGCTTAATCGCAGAATAGTCCTTCTTAGTTTTTTTTCCATTAAACTTGTTTAGATACATTTTTTTTGTCATATTCTTCATGAGATTAAATCTTCAAGTATTCATAATTTCATACATAATTTCCTTTTGAAGCTTGGAAGAATTTAGAAATCCCTTTTACATTATGCCAAACAAAGTTCTTATAGCCTCTGATTGATAATTCTTTCATAAGCGGTTCATGGTATAATTATTAGAACATTTCAAATTAATATGTTCATAATACATGCATAAATCATTATAAAGTTTGAAACATATAAGAAATTCTTACTGTAATAAGTCAAACTTATCTTTAGAGCTTCCGAATGACAAATTTTGTCACATATGCATATAATATAATTTTCAAAGCATATACAAGATGATACATTTAATGTATATACGATTAAATATCATTGTTCTTGTCTAACAATATTTTTAAAATACGTAAAATTATCATATATAATTCTGTGGGCATAAATATCAAATATATAGGGTGGTCGCGTCCATAAAACAAGGGTTACGAATTTTCAAATCCAAATCACACTTAAATTACGGTTAATTTGGGTAAAATCCAAAGAGGCATGGGTTAGGGTTCCGGTAAACATAAAATAGTACAAAACTACCAATTCAGATGCCCAATTGATAAATTAACATATTCAAGTTACGAATAACACTATTCTAAAGCCAATTTATGCATAAACTCTAACTTAATCGGTGAAATCATTCGGGGCACGAGGTTAGGGTTCCATATTCGAGAACTGGTCAAAATTACAAAATCAAGCACGAAATTCATATATGTGCATGCTCAAATCATTGGTTCCCATTATCTAAGGCCAAATCATAAGTAAAATCCAAAATAACTGGTGAAATCGGTCCGAGCATGGATTAGGATTTTCGAATGCAAAAAAACCACCCAAATATCAGAAATCAAACATAAAATCGATGTATTTTCATATTTACGTCATGGGTAATACAAAACATAAACTTATTCAGGTATTAGAACGAGGACACCCGAAAAAAACAGAATAAAAGTGTAAGAAAATGAAAGAGGAGATCATGGGTGTATTTACCTTGACTCGATCTATTACTTCTTCAATTGGCACAAGCTCAGAATTGGACTCGAGAACTTCAGATTCCCCATTCTCTCTCTTCTCCTCCTCCCTCTCTCTCTCTCTTTCTCTCGGAATCACCCAAAAAATGGTAGAGGGAAAATCCTTGGCCGCTTAAATCACGGGTTGGCGCTCGATCTCCTGGATCCAGCGCCTGGCGGGTGCTGGCCCACTAGCTCAAGCGCCCGGTGGGCCAACTCCTCCAATTTGTCCCATGGTCCCGGAACTTAATTTTTTCAAGTACATTAAACCCAATCTTGATCATATTAACTTGATTATTGACAATTACGATGTTCGGGAACCGGTATATTACAATCTCCCTCACTTATAGAAATTTCGTCCTTAAAATTTAATAAACCTTAAAAGTCAACAATTAGGGAGAATCATTTCAGAATTCCTTCTTCATGATCTTATACCACATCTTTGATCAACAACTTATTCTTGAAGGACTTAACCAAAGTATCATCCTAAACTCTAATATCTCAGGTTAGAACTTTGTCATAAGATAAATTTCTAATATCCCACAAGGTTTAATTCGATCACGTGCTTATTTCCTTATTCATCAAATCATGGGAGACTTCATGATGTGTGACGGAACGATTTTTTCCCTCAGAAACTTCCGTAAAGATAGAAACAAGATTTAAGACCAAAATACAAAGTATAACTTCGTAGAAAATTTGGCAAGAGTCTCTTTTATAATTGGATGAAAACCTAAAAATACAACCTGTATAAAACCTGTATAACCAACCAGTACAAGCACATAACTATCTATTTACACCATAATTTTTTCTACAACACGCGTATACAGGACCACAGATGCCATCCATGACATTAACCCAACAAACCATCTACTATATTAACGGTTCATGAGTGAGATGCCATCTAAGACCTGTACAAAATATCCAGAAGTATAAAGTGGAAGCTGAACTATTAACTTGCAGAAACATAGTTTTTCCTTTTTCATCACATACATCACATGCATTTCTATACAAAATCCATATATATATAAATGTCCATAGGCATAAAATCCATATACAAAATCACATATCAAGTCAAGTCTTTACATCCAATTGATTCTCCAAAATGCTTCAGATCTCCATAGTCTTCAAGCTAGGCTCTAGATCACTCCTTCTTGTCAGGTACTAACTCTACAGTCTTATCTGGAGGGGAAAAAATAGTAAAATAGTAAGTCGAGGCCCAGCAAGGTACATACAGATATGTATTAAATCAGTTATGCAGAACAATTGTGAAATTATGTAGAAACAGAACGGTTATGTAGAATAGAACATAGAAAATAGAGAAAGCATAATTTGATGATAATTGAACTCAAAAATCAGAGATCAGTGTAATTCAGAAAATAAAATCAGAAACTTTTTCTTTAATATTAGTACAGAACAGTAATCGATACAGAACAGTATTAGAAAAGGGCAGCATCAAATTAGAAAGTAGAATCAGTAGACATAAAAGGACAGTGAAGAACAGTAACGGACTCTACCAGTAGACCCTACTAGCTAAGGAGACGAATAATCGAGGATAGATTATATTCACTCCATATAATTTAAGGCTAGAAATAGTAACAGGAGATCCCTTCCCATGGGATCTGTGACGGAACGAAATTTTTTTTTTACAATACAGTATCACAGATGCCATCTAGGACCCAAATACTTTTAATCATAAGAAGTATAGCGGAAGTTATTCTAACACTTGCGGAAGCATTCGTATTCATTCAAAAATATTCATTTCCGAGTATATAATCAAAAAGGTCTAACCATAAAGTTCATGAATCAAAATCAAATCATTACAATGATATCCTCCAAAATAAGCTTCCGAGTCTTTAACGATCCTTCAAACAAGCTCTAATCACTCCAACTTGTCAGGCACAAGTTCTAAAGTTTCATCTGTAGGGAGGAAAATAGAAAACAGTGAGCTGGAGCTCAATAAGGCACATGCCGATTACCATAAAATATTTGTGTTGTCAGGTGGATGCATAATTATTAATAACAGTAGTAGATCAGAAAACTGAAGTAATCAATGCAGGAAAGATCAGAACAAAATCATATGCCATGCTATAATCAATACTTAGACGGATGAAGGTCGAACAGAAGGTCAGAGCATAAACCAGAGTCGGTTTCGTCATAGAAGTCTTCTCTTATTCTTCTGCTTACGGAAGAGGCATTAATCAAAGATAGATTGTGTTCAATCCACACAATCCAATGCCGATAACTGAACAGAAGTATCCCGTCTCGTGGGATCGGTGTGCCACCCGAGGGTAGGCCAGAAACTTATGCTTTCCTCCTGACCGTAATACCCCGAGGACAGGGCGGACTACAATTAACTCCATGGACAGAGTTATCCTCGATTACTACCGTAAAGTTCTAAGGCATGTCGGAGAACCTTATCTCCCAAAGCTAAAGTCAGAACTTATTCGTCTCATTATAATGTCATTTCATGTTTCCTTCATTCTTTTACTAGATGGCCGCCTTACAGCCGGTTTCGATTTTCAGAATAATATACCAGGTTGGTCTTAATTTCACATGCAAAAGGGATCCGAACTTGATTTCATATGCAACAGTAAAACTGAACTTGACTTCACACGCAGGGGTAAAACTGAACTTGACTTTTTTTCATGCTCTTGTATTCATCTTGCAGGGGTGGCCGGTTTCATTTCTTACATAGGAAAGCTGGTTTAGATTTTATCTTTATTTGGATCTTATGAGAAGGGAGGCCGGACTTCATTTTCTTCACACAAAAGCCGGTTGTGATTTTCTTTGATCTTGATTTTACCTAAGGAAAGGCCGAAGTTGTTGTGCCTCAAGGGAAGGCCGGAGTTGTTGTGTCTTAAGGGAAGGCTGGAGTTGTTGTGTCTCAAGGGGCCGATCCTGTTTTCTTCTCATACAAAAGTTGGTTTTGTTTTAGGCTCAAGGAAAAGTCGGACCTCTATTAGGCTTTAAGGGAAAACCAAACTTGGTTTAGGCTTAAGGAAAAGCCGGACCTCTTTTACACTCAAAGGGAAAACCGAACTTGATTTGCATTAAGGAAACCGAAGTTGATTTATCATAAGAAAACCGAACTTGATTTGCATTGAGGAAACCGAACCTGATTCTTTATAAGAAAAACCGAACCTGATTTCTTCCCTAAGAAAACTGGACTTGATTTCTTCACTAAGAAAACCGGACCTGATTTCTTCACTAAGAAAACCGGACCTGATTTCTTCACTAAGAAAACCGGACTTGATTTTTTTTTCATTAAGAAAACCGGACTTCATTTTATCATTCAAGGGAACCGGACTTGATTCTTCACTAAGAAAACCGGACTTGATTCTTCACTAAGAAAACCGGACTTGATTTCTTCACTAAGAAAACCGGACTTCATTTTTTTCATTAAGAAAATCGGACTTGATTTTATCATTCAAGGAAATCGGACTTGATTCTTCACTAAGAAAACCGGACTTGATTTCTTTACTAAGAAAACCGGACTTGATTTTATCATTCAAGGGAACCGGACTTGATTCTTCACTAAGAAAATCGGACTTGATTTCTTCACTAAGAAAACCGGACTTGATTTTTCATGAAGAAAGGCTGGACTTGATGCTTTGTGAAGAGAACCGGACTTGATGCTTTATGAAGAAAACCGGACTTGATGTTTCATGAAGAAAACTGGACTTGATGTTTCATGAAGAAAGGCCGGACTTGATGCTTTATGAAGAGAACCAGACTTGATGCTTTATGAAGAAAACCGGACTTGATGTTTCATGAAGAAAACCGGACTTGATGTTTCATGAAGAAAGGCCGGACTTGATGCTTTGTGAAGAGAACAGGACTTGATGCTTTATTAAGGAAAATCGGACATGATTCTTTATTAAGAAAACCGGACTTGATTCTTTTATTAAGGGAAGCCGAAGTTGATTTATCATTCAAGGGAGGCTGAACTTGTTTTATCATTAAGGGGGCCGATTTGATTTCAACATGCAAGGGGCTGATTTTAATGCTTACCATGCCGATTTGATTTTTAGTCCGGATTTTATGCAATTTCGGTTTAAGCAGGAACAGAGGTAGAAAACAGAGAATATGAGCTAACCATGAATTCCATCATGCCGTAATTACAACTTATGTAGTAACTTTAAAACGGTAAGCATCGGAAGGAGAAACACTAGCAATTTTTCTTAAAACTGAACTTAGAAACGGGAGTTCTTAAAACATGAACTTTTAAAACTGTGGTACACTTAGCAATATTCTTAAAAACAGAACTTAAAAGAGTAGTGTCCGAGGTACACTTGCCTGAGAGTTGATCGCCTAAATTTTACCGTCTTGAAGCTTTTCCCCTTCACTCTCTTCCTTTTGCTTGCCAGTGCATCAACCAGCACCGGGTTTATATAGAGGAGGGGTTTGGTGGAGTAAGTGGGATAATTCACTTACTCCTATACTTCTTTTCAGAGGGTAGATGGAGTAACTAGGTTAGTTTACTTACTTCATTTGGCTGCCGCCTAATTGGATTCTAACTCGACAATAAAGTTTACTTTTGTCTTTAGTTACCATTATTTTAATTTAGGACAACTGCTCCATTTTTATGCCAGCGGCCCACTCTTTGCTGGTCATCCTTTTTGGGCCAATTGTGTTTTTCATTAAACGGGTCGATTTTGGATTCTATGGAGGAGGCCGGTTAACATATTAAATTTTTGGATCTCACATGATCGTATACAGGTGTGCCTCCCGAAGGTATGTCAGGTTCAAAATCTTTCCTCCTAACCGTAATGCCCCGAGGAAAGGGCAGACCACGCATAACTCCATGGACAGAGTTATCTCCGATTACCATCGTAACGTTCTAAGGCATGTCGGAGAACCTAACCTGACTGTAATCAGTCCTGGGTCCTAAATAATAGTATCAGAAATAATTTCTTAACTGAAAACCTTTTTTCATTTCAGAGTTTCACAATTACCCTTCAGTTAACTTCAAAATGTTCAGAAATAGTTCATAACCTTTCAGATTTATTTCAAAATATACAGAGATAGTTAGAAAACCTTCAGAATTGGTTCAGAATATACAGTAACGGTCTAAAAATCCTTCAATTTTACTTCAGAAGTGTGTAAAATTTTTAAAAATAAATTATACCAGGAGCTTCATTTCGGTGCCAATTAACTTTTATATAATAGAAGTTACGGTTAAAAATCATTAAAACCCCTTCATTTTAGTACCTAGGGTTTTGCAAAAACTTTCGAACTCAAATCGAACACCAAATATGTGTTTACTCATGAGATCAGCGCCATAAATCCAAATACATACACTAAATCATGCAATTTAACCAGAAATCCCTAATATTTTTGAGTTAGGGTTTCACCACATGCTTCCAAAACTAAATCGAACACTAATTACATGCTTGTTCATGAAATCAAAGCCAAATCTTGTAATACACATGAGTAAATATGAAATCTAACCGAACAATCGAGGGAAACATGCTTTATTTGCTCTGCATAACTTTTATGTCTACTTTGAGCAACCTTCATATTATCATGCATCAGTTTAATTTTCTATAATGTTTCCTTCACAATCTCAGGGCTCAAAATCCTTTTATCTCCAGTCCTCTCCCAGTGAATTGACGACCTGTATTTTTTTCCATACAAAGCCTCAAAAGGTGCCATACCGATACTAGCCTAATAATTATTATTATAATTAAATTCAGCTAGCTCCAGATAAGTGTCCCAAGTTCCTTTCATCTCTAAAACAGAAGCCCTCAACATATCCTCAAGAATCTGAATGGTATGCTCGGATTGGCCATCAGTTTGGGGGTGATACGTAGTACTAAATTTTAACTCTGTCCCCAATTTCCTATGCAAACTTTTCCAAAACCTCGAGACAAAACGGGGATCTCTATCAGATACAATGAAGGCAGGAACTCCATAAAACCTCATGATCTCGCTCACATATAATTAAGCCAATCTATCACGCGAATAGGTCGTCTTGATTGCCAAGAAGTGGGCTGATTTTGTCAATCGATCAACTATAACCCAAACGGCGTCATGATTCCTAGGAGTCCTCGGTAAACCCGATACAAAATCTGAAGTAATGTCTTCCCATTTTCAGCTTGGGATCGACATAGGCTATAACAATCCAGAAGGCTTCCTTTTCTTAGCTTTCAGTTGCTGACATACCAGGCATTTCTCTACATAAGCAATAATATCTCTCTTCATGTTCCTCCACCAGAAAGTTTTCTTCAGATCTTGCTACATTTTATTCGTCCCAAGGTGAATCATATACCGGGACCGATAAGCCTCCTTTAAAATCTTCTCCTTTAATTCTCTATCGTCTGGTACACATAATCGATCTCTAAATCTTAACACTCCATCAGTTCAGACATTAAAATCAGCTCGAGATTCCTTATTCATATCACTTACAACATCCACAAGGAACGGATAATTTACTTGCTTCTCTTTAACTTCGCTGACTACTTCCGGTTGGATCTGAAGATACGATAGGAGCATTCTATCACCCTTAGCATAACGTTCGATATGACATTGTTTCAGATAATCTAATATTTCCATTTGCTTGATTTGTAACATAGCCACATACCCCGATCGGTGACTTAATGCATCCGCAATCACATTGGCCTTCCCTGGTTTATACTGTATCTCACAGTCATAATCTTTTAAGAAATCAAGCCATCTACTTTGCCTCATGTTAAGTTCCTTTTGTAAAAATAGGTACTTCAAACTTTTATGATCAGAATACACAAGGAACTTTTTACCATACAAATAATGACTCCAAATTTTCAAGGCAAAAACAACAGCAGCAGGCTCTAGATCATGGGTAGGGTAGTTCTTCTCATGTACTTTAAGTTGCCTAGATCCATAAGTTATAACTTTACCGTGCTGCATCAATACACATCCTAAACCCACCTTAGAGGCATCACAGTACACCTCAAAGCCTCCCGAACCCTCTGGAATAACCAATACTGGAGCGGTAGTCAAGCGATCCTTTAGCTCCTGAAAGCTCAGATCACACTCCTCAATCCATACAACCTTACCCTCCTTCAGCAATTGAGTTAGAGGCATAGCAATATGTGAGAAATTCTATACAAAATACCTGTAATAACCCGCCATGCCTAGAAAGCTCCTAACCTTAGTCACAGAAGCCGGCCTGCTCCAGTTTGTAACAGCCTCTACCTTCTTTGGATCCATAAAAATACCACCATCAGAAATTACATGCCCAAAAAATATCACCTTGTTTAGCTAGAATTCAGATTACTCAGCTTAGCATACAATTTTTCCTCGCGGAACACTTGAAGTACTAACCTCAAATGAATCTCGTGTTCCTCATAATCCTTTGAATAAATCAGAATATCATCAATAAACACCACCATAAATTTATCCAAGTAGGCCTGAATACCCTATTCATTAGATCCATAAAAGCAGTTGGAGCATTTGTAAGGCCAAAAGGCATAACAAAGAACTCATAATGGTCAAAATGTGTCCGAAAAGCAGTAGTAGCCACGTCTTCTGGCTTAATCCTCAATTGATAATAATCGGACCTCAAATCGATCTTCGAGAACACCCGAGATCCTTGCAACTGATCAAATAAATCATCAATACGTGGAAGAGGATATTTATTCTTAATCGTGATTTTATTCAACTCATGATAATTAACACACAGCCGTAAAGATCCATCTTTCTTCCTCATAAATAATACTGGTGCACCCCAAGGAGATACACTCGGTCTGATAAAGTCCTTGTCTAATAGCTCTTGTAATTGCAACTTCAACTCCTTCAATTCAGCCAGAGCCATACGATAAGGGGCCTTAGAAACTGAACTAACACCAGGAACAATAGCAATTTCAAACTCAATCTCCCGGCGTAGAGGTAATCTAGGTAACTCTTTTGCAAATACATTCTCAAAATTGCAAACAACCAGAATGTCCTTAACCGGTGCACTATGACTCTCAGTAGTACAGGCATATGCCAAGTAAGCTTTACATTCACTTTTCATCAAATGTTTAGCATGCAAAGAAGATATTAACACAGACACCCCCTTTTTCTTAATGCCTTGAAAGAAAAAGGGTTCCATTGCAGAAATATTAAAGCAAACTCTCTTTAAAAAACAGTCAATATTGGCATGATATTTGGCCATCCAGTCCATCCCTAAAGTCTGTGATGAAACGGATTTTTTTTCTCAGAAACTTCCGTTGAGATAGAAACAGGATTTTGGGACCAAGATACAACATATAACTTCTGCAGAAATTTTGGCAGAGTCTCCTTTGTAATTGGATAAAAATTTAAAAATACAACTTGTATCAAACCTGTATAACCAACTAGTACAAGCACACAACTATCTATTTATACCATAATTTTTCCTACAACATGCGTACATAGGACCACAGAAGCCATTCATGACATTAATCCAACAAACCATCTACTACATTAACAGTTCATGAGTGAGATACCATCTAGGACTTGTACAGAATATCCAGAAGTATAGAGTGAAAGTAGAACTATTAACCTGCAGAAGCATAGCTTTCCCTTTTTCATCACATACATCACATGTATTTCTATACAAAACCAATATATACATAAACGTCCATAGGCATAAAATCTATTTACAAAATCACATATTAAGTCAAGCCTTTACCTCCAACTGATTATCCAAAATAGCTCTAAAATGCTTCAGATCCTCAAAAGTCTTCAAGAGATACTTTAAGTTACTCTTTCTCGTTAGGTACTAGCTCTACAGTCTTATCTGGAGGGAGAAAAAATAGTAAAACAGTGAGCCGAGACCCAACTAGGTACATGCAGATATATAGTAAATCAGTTATGCAGAACAGTTGTGAAATCATGCAGAAACAGAACGGTTAAGCAAAATAGAATATAGAAAATAGAGAAAGCATAATTTGACTATAATTAAACTCAGAAATCAGAGATCAGTGTAATTCAGAAAGCAGAATCAGAACGTAGAGTCAGAAATTTTCTCTTTTATATCAGTACAGAATAGTAATCAGTACAAAATAGTAAAGAACAAAACAGTGGTGCAGAACAGTAAAGAACAAAATAGTGGTACAAAACAGAACAGTAACAAACCGTGCCAGTAGACCCTAGTAGCTGAGGGGGCGAATGATCGAGGATAGATTGTGTATATCTTCTCACAATCCAAGGCTATAAACAGAAATAGAAGATCTTGTTCCATGGGATCAGTACAGGTTTGCCTCCCGAAGGTAGGCCTGAACCAGAATCTTTCCTCCTGACTGTAACGCCTTGAGGAAGGGCGGACCACATATAATTCCATGGACAGAGTTATCATTGATTACCACCGTAATGTTCTAAGGCATACCGGAGAATCTAACCTGACTGTAATCAGTCCTGGGTCCTAAATAACAGTATCAAAAATAACTTCTTAACTAAAAACCTTCTTTCATTTCAGAGTTTCACAATTGCCCTTTAGTTAACTCCAAAATGTTCAGAATATACAATAACGGTCTAAAAACCCTTCAATTTCACTTCAGAAGTGCACGGTAATTTATCGGTATAAATCTTTGTAAAGTTTTCAAAAATAAATTATACCAGGAGTTTCATTTTGGTGCCAATTAACTTTATATAATAGAAGTTATGGTTAAAAATCATTAAAACCCATTCATTTTCGTACCTAGGGCTTCGCCAAAACTTTCGGACTCAAATCAAACACCAAACATGTGTTTATTTATGAAATCAACGCCATAAATCCAAATATATATATTAAATCATGCAATTTAACCAAAAATTCCTAATATTTTTGAGTTAGGGTTTCACCACATACTTTCGGAGTGAAAACAAACACTAATTACATGCTTGTTTATGAATTCAAAACCAAATCTTGCAATACACATGAGTAAACACGAAATCTAACCGAACAATCAAGGGAAATATGCTTCGTTTGCTTTAAACATGCAACAATATAATTTTAGAGCATTTTCATCAATTTTGAAACAAGAGAAAGCGGTAAAAACGAAAAATAATGTTCGAGGTACACTTGCCTAAGCCCGATCTACCATTATTTTTACCCAAAGTGGATCGGAACGAGTGATTTCTCCTTTTCCTCTTCTCTTCTCCCTCCTCTTCCTTCGTGCTTTAGTTGCTTTCCCCTTCTCCTTTTCCCCTTCCATTTATAACAAAAACGAAATCAGAACGCGGGGTAAAATCGCGACTGTGCTTGAGCGTGTTGCAATCGCTCTGCATTCTACTAGTGCTCACTCGAGTGCCCAGCGAGCGCACGGCGAGCGTGGGGTTTCTGCCAGGGGCTCACTCGAGTGCGCCTGGTGCACAGTGAGCGGCTATGCCCTGGATTTTGCGTTTGCTGCCGCGCTTCAGGCGCGCAGCAAGCGCAACCCTGCTACTTGTTGAACTCAAGTATTTTCTAACTTTTTACTTTTAACTCTCATTTTTTAATGTATGATTTGCCTCTTATAAATTATCATCATTTTAATTATTCTCAATTATCATGTTTTTGGGTCTGGGGCTTCACACTCTCCCCCACTTAAAGAAATTTCATCTTCGAAATTAAACAAAGTTACATATCTCAAGAAAACAAGTGGGAATATTTGCTTCAGATTTCCTCTTTGCGCTCCCAAGTGGCCTCCTCCGATGAATGATTTCCCCAAAGTATTTTCACCACAGGAATGGTTTTCGTACATAACTTCTGATCCTTTCGATCCAAAATCTGCAGTAATTCCTTAATATAGGATAAATTCTTGTCGATAGCCAAGGATCTGTAGTCAATCACGTGTGCAGGATCTTGGACGTACTTCCAAAGCATTGATACATGAAATACATCATGTACGCCTGTCAGGCTAGGTGGTAACGCAAACCTGTAGGCTACCTTCCCGGTCCTTTTAAGAATCTCAAAAGGACCAATGAACAGCGGCTTCAGTTTTCCCTTCACTCCAAACTGGAACATTTCCTTGGACGGTGAGACTTTTAGAAAAATAAGGTCTCCTACTTTAAAGCTTAATTATATCCTCCTCCTATCTGCATAGCTTTCTGTTTGCTTTGAACAATCTTTAGATTATCATGGATCAGTTTAATTTTCTCTGGACCCAAAATCCTTTTATCTCCAATCTCCTCCCAGTGAATTGACGATCTACATTTTCTCCCATACAATACCTCAAAAGGTGCCATGCCAATACTAGCATGATAACTATTATTATAAGTAAATTCAGCCAGCGCCAGATAAGTGTCCCAAGTTCCTTTCATTTCTAGAACAGAGGTCCTTAACATATCTTAAAGAATCTGAATGGTACGCTCAGATTGGCCATCAGTCTGGGTGTAATATGTAGTATAAAATTTTTACTCTGTCCCCAGTTCCCTATGCAAACTTTTTCAAAACCTTGAGACAAAACGGGGATCTCTATCAGATACAATGGAGGCAGGAACTCTATGAGGCCTTATGATCTCATTCACATATAATTGAGCCAACCTATCACATGAATAGGTTGTCCTGATCACCAAGAAGTGGACTGATTTTGTTAGTTGATCAACTATAATCCAAATGGCATCATGATTCCTAGGAGTCCTCGGTAAACCCGATATAAAATCATAGCAATATCTTCCCATTTCCAACTCGAGATTGGCATAGGCTGTAACAATCCAGAAGGCTTCCTCTTCTCAGCTTTTAGCTGCTGACATACCAGGCATTTCTCCACATAAGCCATGATATCTCTCTTCATATTCCTCTACCAAAAGGTTTTCTTCAGATCCTGATACATTTTATTCATCCCAGGGTGAATCATATCCGAGATCGGTGAGCCTCCAAAATATTCTCCTTCAATTCTCTATCATCCGGTACACATAATTGGTCTCTAAACCTCAACGCTGCATCAGTCTGGACGTTAAAATCAGCTTGAGATTCATTATTCAGATCATTTACAACATCCATAAGGAACGAATCATTCACTTACTTCTCTTTGACTTCGCTGACTACTTCCGGTTGGATCTGGAGATACGATAAGAGCATTCTATCACCTTTAGTATAACATTGAATATCACATTGTTTCAAGTAATCTAACATTTCCATCTGCTTGATCTGTAATTAAGTCACATGCCCCGATAAGCGACTCAATGCGTCTGCAACTACGTTGGCCTTCACTGGCTTATACTGTATCTCATAGTCATAATCCTTTAAGAAATCAAGCCACCTCCTTTACCTCATGTTAAGTTCCTTTTATGAAAACAAATACTTTAAACTTTTACAATCAGAATACACAAGAAACTTTTCACCATATAAATAATGTCTTCAAATTTTCAAGGCAAAAACAACAGCAGCAAGGTCCAGATCATGAGTAGGGTAGTTCTTCTCATACACTTTCAGTTGCCTAGATACATAAGCTACAACTTTACCGTGCTGCATCAATACGCATCCTAGACCCACCTTAGAGGCGTTGTAGTACACCTCAAAGCCTCTTGATCGCTCTGGAATAATCAATACTGGAGCGGTAGTTAAGCAATCCTTTAGCTTCCGAAAGCTTAGATCACACTCCTCAGTCCATACAAACTTAGCCTCTTTCTTTAGCAATTGAATCAGAGGCATAGCAATCTGTGAGAAATTCTCTACAAAACGCCTGTAATAACCCACCATGCCCAAAAAGCTCCTAACCTCAGCCACAAAGCCGGCCTGCTCCAGTTTGTAACAGTCTCTACCTTTCTTAGATCCACAGAAATACCACCATCAGAAATTACATACCCCAAAAACATCACATTGTCTAGCCAGAATTCACATTACTCAACTTAGCATATAAATTTTCCTTGCGGAGCACTTGAAGTACTATCCTCAAATGAATCTTATGTTCCTCATAATCTTTAAAATAAATCAGGATATCATCAATAAACACTACCACAAATTTATCCAAATACGGCCTGAACACCCTATTCATCAGATCCATAAAACCAGTTGGAGCATTCGTAAGGCCAAAAGGCATAACAAGGAATTCATAATGGCCATAACGTGTCTGAAAAGTAGTCTTAGCCATGTCTTCTAGCTTAATCCTCAATCGATAATAACCGAACCTCAAATCGATCTTTGAGAACACCCGAGATCCTTGCAACTGATCAAAGAAATCATCAATACGCGGTAGAGGATATTTATTCTTAATCGTGATTTTATTTAACTCACGATAATCAACATGCAATCGCAAAGACCCATCTTTCTTCCACACGAACAATACCGATGCATCCCAAGGAGATATACTCGGCCTGATGAAGCCCCTGTCTAACAGCTCCTGTAATTGTAACTTCAACTCCTTCAATTTAGCCGGAGTCATACGATAAGGGGCCTTAGAAATTAGACTAATACTAGGGACAATAGCAATTTCAAACTCAATCTCCCGGTGTGGAAGTAATTAAGGTAACTCCTCTGAAAATACATTCTCAAAATTGTAGACAACAGGATGTCCTTAGTCGGTACACTATGACTCCTAGTAGTGCAAGCATATGCTAAGTAAGTTTTACATCAACTTTTTATCAAATGCTTAGCATGTAAAGTAGAAATTCATACAGTCATCTCTTTTTTCTTAATGCCTTGAAAGAAAAAGGGTTCCATCCCAGGAAGATTAAAACAAAACCACTTCAAAAAACAGTCAATACTGGCATGATATTTGGCCAGTCGGTCCATCCCTAAAATCACGTCAAAAGCACCCATGTTTAACAACACCAAGTCCACAACCAAACATTTCCCATTCACCTCAACTATATATCCAAGATATACAACATCCGTAATCACAAGGGACCCAGTGGGAGTACACATAGACAATTCACAATCTAAAATACACGAGACAAATACAACGTAGCATGCAAATCGCGGAGAAACAGAGGGGGTAGATCCCAAGTTAAATAATATAGATGCAGAAACTCCACAAATAGAAAGAGTACCTTCCACGATATTCGGAGATGCCTCCAGGGCCTGAATAGTCACTGTGAAGGCCTTTGTCGGGACAGTAGGCTTCTTTCCTTCTAGCCTCGGAGGTAACGGATAGTCTTTGATCTGGTGGCCTTGCTGTCCACATCTATAACATGCTCCTGATACCTTACGACATTCTTACCACGGATGTCTCATCCCACAAAAGGTATAATCTTCAGCCGATACTCTAGAACCGGTCACTGATTGAGCCGGTACAACCCTCTTTCCCTTGTCAGCTGTCCTAGTCCTCTTGGACGGTCCAGAAGATCCCACAGCAGATCCAGTACTAATTTTCACCTGGCTAGCAGTCCTCTTTGCATAAAATCTCTCCGTCTCTGCTTCTTTCTCATAGATCGCTGCCCTATCCAGAATTTCAGTATAAGTTTAGAGTTTTAGAATTAACAGTGACTTTTTAATATCATCATGTAACCTTTGTTGGAACTTCTTCACCTCTCTCATCTCATCCTCTACGTAGAAGGGTGCAAAATGGGATAATTCAGTAAATCTTGGATCGTACTCCTTCACTAGCATATTTTATTGTCTCAGTCTCATAAGCTCTTGCTCTTTCTGATCTTAGAGGCTGGATGGGAAGTATTTCTCCATAAATGCATCCTCAAATATCTCCCAAGTAATGGCATCATCAGGCACTCCCAACGCCCTCTTCTGCATGCTCCACTAGCTATCAGCTTTGCCCTCCAGTTTATACACCATGAAGGTGACTTTCTCCCGACCAGTATACTCAATTACAGCGAATATCTTCTTCACCCTCTTTAGTCACACATCCGCTTCTGTGGGATCAGGCTTTCCTAGAAAGCTTGGTACTTGCTCTACTGTAAATCTGTCATAAGTTGTAGGAGCAAGAAGTGTCGGAGCTGGCTCGAGTGTACTAGCACCACCACGGTCATTTCTTCTACCCCTTCTATCAGCCATTCTATAATCAAGACAAATACAATGTTACAATCCCAAGAAATCAGTGGAAGGAAAAAGAAATATTCAACAGTTCTATGAAATTTAAACATAGCCTAAGAACCAATTTCTTAAGAGTTCTAGTTGCCTTAGCTTTCTCAACTTATTCCTACAGGAATTCAGTACAGAGATACAAACCTATGCTTTCGCTTTTCGATCAATCAATTACTAAGGCATTTCAATTCTCTGATACCAATTGTGACGGAATAAATTTTTTTTCCTCAAAAACTTCCATCAAGATAGAAACAACATTTGGGACCAAGATACAACGTATAACTTCTGCAGAAATTTTGACAGAGTCTCCTTTGTAACTGGATAAAAATCCAAAAATATAACCTGTATGAAACCTGTATAACCAACCAGTATAAGTAACAACTAGCTATTTATACCATAATTTTTCCTACAATACGTGTACATAGAACCACAGATGCCATTCATGGCATTAATCCAACAAACCATCTACTACATTAACAGTTCATAAGTAAGATGCCATCTAGGACCTATACAAAATATCCAAGTATAGAGAGTGGAAGCAGAACTGTTAACCTACATAAGCATAGCTTTCCCTTTTTCATCACATACATCACATGTATTTCTATATAAAACCAATATATATATAAATATCCATAGGCATAAAATCCATTTACAAAATCACATATTAAGTCAAGCCTTTATATCCAACTGATTCTCCAAAATAGCTCCAAAATACTTTAGATCCTCAAAAGTCTTCAGGAGATGGTTTAAGTCACTCTTTCTCGTCAGGTACTAGCTCTACAGTCTCACTTGGAGGGAGGAAAAATAGTAAAACAGTGAGCCGAGGCCCAGCAAGGTACATATAGATATGTAGTAAATCAGTTATCTAGAACGGTTGTGAAACTATGTAGAAACAGAACATTTAAGTAGAATAGAATATAAAAAACAAAAAAAAAGTATAATTTGACTATAATTAAACTCAGAAATCAGAGATCAGTGCTATTCAGAAAGCAGAATCAGAAAGTAGAGTCAAAAATTTTTTCTTTTATATTAGTATAGAACAATAATCAGTACAGAACAGTAAAGAACTGAACATTGGTGCAGAACAGTAAAGAACAGAACAGTGGTACACAACATAACAGTAACAGACCGTGCCAGTAGACCCTACTAGCTGAGTGGGTGAATGATTGAGGATAGATTGTGCACATCTCCTCATAATCCAAGGTTATAAATAAAAATAGAAGATTCCGTCCCATGGGATCAGTACAGGTATGCCTCCCGAAGGTAGGCCAGAACCTTAATATTTCCTCTTGACCGTAACGTCCTGAGGAAGGGCAGACCATATATATCTCTATGAATAGAGTTATCCTCGATCACCACCGTAACGTTCTAAGGCATGTCAGAGAACCTAACCTGATTGTAATCAGTCTTGAATCCTAAATAATAGTATGAGAAATAACTTCTTAACTGAAAACTTTCTTTCATTTCAGAGTTTCACAATTGCCTTTCAATTAACTCTAGAATGTTCAGAATATACAGTAACGGTCTAAAAACAATTCAATTTTACTTCAGAAGTGTATGGTAATTTATCGGCATAAGTTCGTGTAAAATTTTCAAAAATAAATTATACCAGGAGCTTCATTTCGGTGCCAATTAACTTTCATATAATAGAAGCTATGGTTAAAAATCATTTAAACCCCTTCATTTTCATACCTAGGGCTTTGCTAAAACTTCCGAACTCAAATCGAACACCAAACATGTGTTTATTTATGAAATCAACGCCATAAATCCAAATATATATACTAAATTATGCAATTTAACAAAAAATCCATAATATTTTCGAGTTAGGGTTTCATCACATACTTCCAGAGCCAAAACGAACACTAATTACATGCTTGTTCATGGAATCGAAGCCAAATCTTGCAATGCACATGAGTAAACAAGAAATTTAACCGAACAATCGAGTGAAACATGCTTCGTTTGCTTTAAACATGCAACAATATCATTTTAGAGCATTTTCATCAATTTTGAAACAAGAGAAAGCGGTAAAAATGGAAAACAACGTCTGAGGTACACTTGTCTGATCCCGATCTATCATTATTTTTACCCGAAGTGGATCAGAACGAGTGATTTTTCCTTTTTTCTCTTCTCTTCTCTCTCCTCTTCCTTTGTGCTTCAGCTGCTTTCCCCTTCTCCTTTCCCTCTTCCATTTATAACAAAAATAGAATCAGAACGTGGGGCAAAAATCGCGACCGCCCTCGAGCGCGTGGTGAGCGCGCGGTGAGCACTCTACATTCTGCCAGTGCCCACTCGAGTGCCCAGCGAGTGCACGGCGAGTGCACGGCGAGTGCGGTATTTTTGCTAGGGGCTCGCTCAAGTGCGCCTAGGGCACAGCGAGCGGCTATGCACTAGATTTTGCTCTCACTGCCATGCCTCAGGCGCGTGGCAAGCGCAACCCTACTGCTTGCTGAATTCATGTATTTTTTAACTTTTTACTTTCAACCCTCATTTTTCAATGCATGATTTGCCTCTTATAAATTATCATTATTTTAATTATTCACAATTATCATGCTTTCTAGTCTAGGGCCTCACAAAATCACATCAAAATCACCCATGTTCAACAACACCAAATCCATAACCAAATATTTTCCATTCACCTCAACTATACATCAAGGATACACAACATCAGTAATCATAGGGAACCCAGTGATAGTACACACTAATAATTCATAATCTAAAATGCACAGGGCAGATATAATGTAGCATGCAAATCGCGGAGAAACAAAGGAGTGGGTAGATCTCGAGTCAAACAATATAGATGTAGAAACTTCAGAAATAGAAAGAGTACCTTCCACGACATTCAGAGATGTCTCCGGGTCCTGAACAGTCACTGTGAAGGCCTTTACTTGGATAGTAGGCTTCTTTCCTTCTAGCCTCGGAGGTAATAGACAGTCTTTGATCTAGTGATCCTACTGTCCACATTTGAAACATGCTCCCAATACCTTACGACATGCTTACCCCGGATGTCTCCTCCTACAGAAGGTACAATCTTCAGCGGATACCCTAGAACCGATTACTGATTGAGCCGGTACAACACTCTTTCCCTTATCAGCCGTCCTCGCCTTCTTGAACGATCCATAAGATCCCATAGCAGATCCAACACTAATTCCCGCCTGACTAGCAGTCCTCTTTGCATAAAATCTCTCCGTTTCCGCTTCTTTCTCATAGATCGCTACCCTATCTAGAATTTCAGCATAAGTTTGGAGTTTCAGAATTGACAGTGACTTCCTAATGTCATCCCGTAGCCATTGTTGGAACTTCTTCGCCTTTCTCAGCTCATCCTCTATGTAGAAGGGCGCAAAATAGGATAATTCAGTAAATCTGGCATCGTACTCCTTCACCGTCATATTTCCTTGTCTCAGCCTCATAAACTATTGCTCTTTCTGATCTTGAAGGTTGGATGGGAAGTATTTTTCTATAAATACATCCTCAAACATCTCCCAAGTAATAGCATTATCGGGCACTCCTAACGCCTTCTTCTTCATGCTCCACCAACTGGCAGCTTCGCTCTCCAATTTATACACCACGAAGGTGACCTTCTCCCTATCGGTACACCCAGTCACAGCGAATATCTTCTTCATCCTCTTTAGCCACACATCCGCTTCTACTGGATCAGGCTTTCCTAGGAAGCACGGAGCTCGCTCCGCTATAAATTTGTCATAAGTTGTAGGAGCAAGAAGTGTCGGAGCTGGCTCGGGTGCAGGGATCGGAGCCATGTGCCTCTGCCCAAGTGATTCTACTACGTTAGTCATTCTCTCCAACAGATCAATATAAGCAGCCTCTCTATCGTAGGGCGCACTAGCATCACCACGGTCATTTCTTCTACCCCTTCTACTAGCCCTCCAATAATCAAGATAAATACAATGTTATAATCCCAAGAAATCAGTTAAAGAAAAAAAAGAAATATTCAACAGTTTAATGAAATTTAAACCTAGCCTAAGAACCAATCTCTTAAGAGTTCTAATTGCCTTAACTACCTCGACCTATTTCTACAGGAATTCAGTACAAAGATTCAAACCTATACTTCCGCTTTTCGATCAATCAATCCTAAGGAATCTCAATTCTTTGATATCAATTGTGACGGAACGATTTTTTTTCCTTAGAAGCTTCCGTCAAGACAGAAACCGGATTTGGGACCAAAATACAAAGTATAACTTCTGCAGAAATTTTGGCAGTCTCCTTCGTAACTTGATAAAAACCCAAAAATACAACATGTACAAAACCTGTATAACTAACCAGTATAAGCACACAACTATATATTTATACCATAATTTTTCCTATAATATGCATACACGGACCACCAGATACCATCCATGGCATTAACCTAACAAACCATCTACTATATTAAAGTTCATGAGTGAGATGCCATCTAGGACCTGTACAAAATATCCAGAAGTATAGAGCGGAAGCTAAACTATTAACCTATAGAAGCATAGTTTTTCCTTTTTCATCACATACATCACATGCAATTCTATACAAAACTCATATATACATAAATATCCATAGGCATTAAATCCAGATACAAAATTACATATCAAGTCAAGTATTTACATCCAACGGATTCACCAAAATAGCTCAAAAATACTTCAGATCTCCATAGTCTTCAAGCTAGGCTCTAGATCACTCCTTCTCGTCCAGTACTAGCTTTACAGTTTCATCTGGAGGGGGAGAAAACAATAAAATAGTGAGCCGAGGCCCAATAAGATACATGTAGATATGCAGTAAATCAGTTATGTAGAACAGTTACGAAACTATATAGAAACAGAATGGTTATACAGAATAGAATATAGAAAACAGAGAAAGCATAATTTGACGATAATTAAACTCAGAAATCAGAGATTAGTGCAATTCAGAAAGCAAAATCAGGCACATTTTCTTTTATATCAGTACAGAACAGTAATTGATATAGAATAGTATCGAAAAAGGGCAGGATCAACTCAGAAAGCAGAATCAGTTGACATAAAAGGACAGTGAAGAACAATAACGAACCCTACCAGTAGACCCTACTAGCTGAGGGGACAAATAATCGATGATAGATTGTACTCACTCCATACAATCTAATGCCAGAAACAGAAACAGGAGATCCCTTCCTATGGGATAGTATAGGTGTGCCTCCCAAAGGTAGGCCTGGTTCAGAATCTTTCCTTCTGACCGTAACGCCTCGAGGAAAGGGCGGACCATGCATAACTCCATGGATTGAGTTATTCTCGATTATCACCATAACGTTCTAAGGTATGCCGGAGAACCTAATCTGATTGTAATCAGTCCTGTGTCCTAAATAATAGTATCAGAAATAATTTCTTAACTGAAAACCCTCTTTCGTTTCAGAGTTTCACAATTACCCTTCAGTTAACTTCAAAATGTTCAGAAACAGTTCATAACTTTTTAGATTTATTTCAGAATATACAGAGACAGTTAGAAACCCTTCAGCATTGGTTCAGAATATACAGTAACGGTTTAAAAACTCTTCAATTTTACTTCAGAAGTGCATGGTAATTTATCGGTATAAGTCCATGTAAATTTTTCAAAAATAAATTATACCAAGAACTTTATTTTGGTGCCAATTAACTTTTATATAACAGAAGCTACGGTTGAAAATCATTAAAACCCATTCATTTTCGTACCTAGGGTTTCACCAAAACTTCCAGACTCAAATCAAATGCCAAACATGTGTTTATTCATGAAATCAATGCCATAAATTCAAATACATACACTAAATCATGCAATTTAACCAAAAATCCATAATATTTTCGAGTTAGGGTTTCACCACATGCTTTCGGAACTAAATCAAACACTAATTACATGCTAATTTGTGAAATCGAAGCGAAATCTTGCAATACACATGAGTAAACACGAAATCTAACCGAACAATTGAGGGAAATATGTTTCGTTTGCTTTAAACATGCAACAATATAATTTTAGAACATTGTCATCAATTTTGAAACAAGAGAAAGCGGTAAAAGTAGAAAACAACATCCGAAGTACATTGCCCAAGCCTAATTTACCGTTATTTTTAACCGGAATGGATCGGAATGAGTGATTTTCCCTTTTTCCTCTTCTCTTCTCCCTTCTTTTCCTTTGTGCTGCTGCTGCTGCTCTCCCTTCTCTCTTTCCCCCTTTCCTTTATAACAAAAACGAAATCAGATGTGACGGAACGGGTATTTTTTTTTTGACTCCGTCATTCTGAACAGAAATGGGAACCCAAACTAAACCAATTATGTACAACACAGGATCATCAATGCCATCTAGGACCCATATACTTTTAACCATAAGAAATATGGCGGAAATTACTCTAACATCTGGAGGAAACATTCATATTCATTCCAAAGTATTCATTTCCGAATACACAATAAAAAACGTCTAGCTATAAAAGTTCATGAATCATAAACAAGTCATTACAATAATATTCTCCAAAATAAGCTTCCGAGTCTTTAATAATTCTTCAGACAAGCTCTAATCACTCCAACTCGTCAGGCACCAGCTCTAAAACCTCATCTGAGGGGAGAAAAAACATAAAACAGTGAGCCGAGGCCCAGCAAGGTACATGCAGATATATAGTAAAACATGTATGCGGAACATATCTCAGCAAAATAGATACTATTACAAATAAAGTTACAAATGCCATAAGGAAGTGATTCATAACAGAAACATATCTAGAACTGTTAGAAAATATAAACGGTCTTCGAAAATCTGAAATCAATGTACTCATATTTCAAAAAGTAGAAGTCGGTCTTACTTCCATTTTTTTTTACAGAAATCTCATCTTTATCAGTAAAGGACCCAACCAATAGACCCTACCACGGCGGAGCGAATAATCGGCGATAGATTGTGTACATCTCTCCATAATCAACGGCATTAAACGAGTAATGCAAACGGATGATCCCACCTCACGAGATCCTTCCCCAAAGGGGTGCCATTGCCGAAGCATAACATAATCTACCCTCCACATTATAACACCTTGGAGAAGACTACAAATAACTCAATGGACAGAGTTATCCTCGATTACCACCATAACGTTCTAAGGTATGTCGGAGAACCTAACTTGACTGCATATCAGTCTGGGTCCAAAATAACAGAAACAGAAACAGAAATACTTTTTTCTTATTGCTTATTGAAAACCATTCAGTATCAGTCAGAAACATCACAATTTATTCTTCAGAAATTGTGCACAGAATATCACAGTTTGAATCTTAAGGAGGCCGGTTCAAAATCTCTTTTGTAATAAGGACTTATAATTCGTGTCATAACGCCAGTTTCAAAACATATCCGTCATTTTACACTCAAGCTGATTTCAAAATATACCCGTCATTTATACAAATCAAGGTCGATTTAAAAATCATATTATAAATCCGATTTTAAAATCAAAGGCTGGTTTCAAAATTCATGGCACACATGGCCGTTCTCAAATTTAACTTAGGACTGGTTTCAAATACAGGGGGTCCGGTTTCAATTTCAAACGCAAAAAGGGCGGGTTTTGATTTTCGTGCGAGGGCTGGTTCGATTTCAACATACAACAGGGCCGGTTTTCATTTCTTTGCAAAAAGGGACCGATTTCGATTTTATGTGAGGGTCGGATTTGACTTCTATGCAAAAGGGCCGATCTTGATTTTCAAAAGGGTAAGCCGGTTCAGATTTGTCAGGCAAGCTGGCCGATTCTGTTTTCTTAAGGGGAAGGCCGGTTTCGTTTTTGCTATACGACAGGGCTGATTTTGATTTCAGGGCCGATTTCGATTAAACCTACAGAGACCGACTTTGGTTTTGACAAACCGATTTCGATTTCTAACGTCGGGGCCGAGTTTGATTTCAATGCAGGCTTCGAAGTACAAAGCCGATTTCGATTGCCAGGGCCGAGTTCGATTTCAGGGACGAGTTTGATTTGAACTACAACGGCCGATTTCGGCTTCGATGTACAAAGCCGATTTCGATTGCTTGGGCCGAGTTCGATTTCAGGGACGAGTTCGATTTGAACTACAAAGGCCGACTTTGGCTTCGATGTACAAAGCCGATTTCGATTGCTAGGGCCGAGTTCGATTTCAGGGACGAGCTCGATTTGAACTACAAAGGCCGATTTCGGCTTCGATGTACAAAGCCGATTTCTATTTTGACGCCAGGGCCGATTTTGATTTTAGTGCAAACGCACAAGTCGATTTCAATTTTTAAAGCAAGGGCCGAGTTTGATTTCACGTAGCCGATTTCAAGTTTTCAAAGCAAAGGGCCGATTTTGAATGTTCATGCAAAGGGGCGAAAGCAGCTGATTTCGATTTTTCAATGCAAGGACCGATTTCGAATGTTCATGCAAAGGGTCGAAAGCAGCTGATTTCGAATTTTCAATGCTAGGACCGGTTTTGACTTTGACGCACAAGCCGATTTCGATTTTCAAGGGCTGAATTCGATCTCGATACACATAGCCGATTTCGGTTTTGATGCAAGGCCCGATTTTGATTTCAATGCAGAGGGTCGATTTCGCACAAGCCGATTTCAGTCATGCCTAGCCGATTTCGAATTTTCATGCATAAAGGGGCGAATCCATTTTCAAAGCAGCCGACTTCAGTTTCGACGGCCGGTTTAATTTCAAACACGCCAACTAGCCGGTTTCGTTTTTCTCATAATAAAGAGCCGGTTCCGATTTTAAACACGCCAAGGAGCCGGTTCCGATTTTTATGGGAAAAGGGGGCTGATTTTGATTTCAATGCAATAGCCGGGTTCAAATACAAACCGATGCCGAGTTCATGGCCGATGTTTAATGCAGAAAGCTAAGTTCAATTACACACAAATGCCGAGTTCATTTGACATGCAGTAAGCCAAGTTTATTTTTCATATAGGAAACCGAGTTCAATTTTCATGCAGCCAAGTCCATTTTGCAATACAGAAGGTCGATGTTCAATGCAGAAAGCAAAAACTTTAAAAACAGGGTACACTTGCAGTAAAGCATGAATTTCAAAACTGAGCATGAACTTCAAAACAGAATACACTGGCAGTATTCTTAAAAAAAATAGAACTTAAAGAGCAGCGTCCGAAGTAACTTGTAATATTCTTAAAGCATTTAACTTAAAAGTTAGCCAAAAGTAACTTGCAATATTCTTAAAGCATGAACTTAAAAGCAAAGCATCCGAAATAACTTGCAATATTCTTAAAGCATGAATTTAAAAGCAGTGTCCGAAGTAACTTGCCTGACAGTCGATCGCCCAATATTACCGTCTGAAGTTTTTCTCTCCTCCACTTCTTCCTTACTGCTTGTGTTTGCCTTTGCTACATTCAACTAACCGACGCTGGGTTTTTATAGAGGAGGGGCTTGGTGGGGTAAGTGGGATAAGTCACTTACTCCCGTAATTGTTTACAGATGGTAGGTGGGAGTAACTAGATTAGTTTACCTACTCCATTTGGTCGCCGCCTAGTTGCTGCCTAGTTGGATTCTAACTGAACAAGAAAGTTTACTTTTATCTTTAGTTACCATTAATTTAATTCAAAGCAACCAGCTCCATTTTCATGCCAAACTTTACCCACTCACTTCTGGGCCAACCTTGTTGGGCCGTTTGTGATTCTGAAGGGCCGAGTTCCATTTCACAGGGCCGAGTTCAAATGTAGTGCCAGTTCCAGTTTTTGTTTTGGAATACTGGTTAACTTAGTGTACATTTCGGTCAACATTTTAAGCCGTTAGATTTTGGGGTCTCACATCAGAACATAGGGCAAAAGTCGTGACCTCACGACGAGCGCGTTGCATTTCTGCAAGTGCCCGCTCGAGTGCGCTAGGGCGCACGGCGTGCTGGCCAGGTTCTGCCAGCACCCGCTCTAGCGCACCAGGGTGCACGGCGTGTGGGCTAGGTTTTGCCAGTGCCCGCTCAAGCGCGACAAGGCGCACGACGTGCGGGTTAGGTTTGGGATTTTGTGCTCGCTGCTGCGCTCGAGCACGCGGCAGGCACAAACCTGCTTGCGACTGAACTCGGGTAGTTTTCAACTTTTTACTTCCAACCCTCATTTTTCAATACATGTTTGGCATCTTACAGATTATCATTATTTTAATTACTCCCAAATTAACATGTTTTTGGGTCCGGGACCTCACATAATGATTCACAAAATGATGAAGGCAACCTCGATAATATTAGCTATTCCTCCAACTTATTTCGATACCTCGAACGGCCATTAAACTTCTATTTCAACTCATCCTAAGCCTCGTAAATGATCGATCACATGGAACTTTAATCTTGTTATGAAATCCTTGGGCTATGTGCTCACAAGCTTCCACTGCGCTATTCTAATTAACTATTTACTTGTACATTAAGATCGACTGTAATTCTTATTCATTGATTCATATCAGACACCTAAGTTTTATAGCCTCTATAGACCTAAGAAGGTCCCAAAGACATCGATATGCCCAAGGCAAAACCCATAATCCTCAAATTACAACCAACATGGGAAACACGATCAAGGCAGTTACCCCAAAATTTGGTATAGCTTCGAGTTACCAGTAAAACTTCAAACCGGAATATTTAGCAGCTTATCATCGCATTGGCATACTAACAAGCCAACTTGTTTGCTGTTCACCTTCCACAATTCCTATGATGCATCTTAGGTCTAAAGATTCCCACTTGCTAACTCAAGACCACGGGTAGAGTAACTCTGATCATGAACCTTTCTTCCATTTAATTCAAAGGTATCCACTGACATACGATGTAAGAAAATCATAATCCTAGATCTTCTTCAAAGGCATCACATTCTATTATAATCCATTGAATCCATCAAGGATCAATCCAAACGATGTAATCGACAATTACCTTTTATTCTTCAAAAACTATCTTCATGTATCTCATCAGAACAAATAGCAATTGCTTCCAAGCCAAACGCCCCGCGGATGTTACAAAACCTCAAGGAGCACTTAACGGATATCATTCCGAATTCACCTAGACCCAAAAGAAATTCACGCTTTCGTGACATCAATCAATCCTTCCCAAATGAGCCATTGCTAAATCCCAACGGAACCACATTCATACTCTTGAAGAAATTACATACCCAACATAACATTTCCCTTAATCAAATTCATATTCTCTCCCAATTGAGCACATGACTAATAGCCTTCCTAATCCATAATATCGTCCTCAAATAGAATTTATGCATCCCCATGATCCTATAAATTCATTGATAAAACCTTCACAAAATTGACTCAAATGTAACCAAAAGATTCATTCTATTAAATCTACCAAAATACGAACGAACCTTCAAACCCAAATGGCATTATTGGAATTAGTAACAGTCAAAACTTTAACCTAAAAGCCATCATGGGCACAACTCTCATTAATCCACAATTAACAACATTATGGATACAAATCGATCCTAGAAATCATCAAGCCCTTACAATAGATCAAGTAATTTACCTATTCATCCACAGTCCCGTTTATCAAATTATTAATTTTTTGGGCAACCTAATTTTTAAAATCCATAGATAACCTCATCGATTTGTCTTATCGATCTCAAAGGTTCTAGAGCATCCCATGATGGTACCTAATTGATGATTCCTTAGTTTTGTATGGGATCCTTAAAAATCGGTGTCGATTTCGATGCATTATTGAATTACCGATCAAAAGATCAATCACTTAACTTCCTTCTAAGAATATCTTCAAATATTCACAAGATTAAAACTCCTCAATGACTACAAAATGACCTCCAAATGTAGTCTCATATACTAATGGATTTGGTGCAAATTCTCATTAAACGATTTGCAGGTACGACGATACTAATTTCCTAATACTTTGATCAATTCAGACTCATACTCAAAATTTCACAATCCAATTACTGGATGTAATATCCTTACCAATCTAATTCACACTAACATGGAGGTTTGCCAACCAAAATGCTATCAAAATCAGATCAAAGTTTGATACCTCAAAATAAATTAATTCAGCCCAACCAATCATATCTACGGATCTAAAAAAATATCGTAGATCTCGATACCGCTAGTATCAAACCTAGATTCTTAAATGAACAAATAAATTTAGGAATCACAAATGAAAATTATATATTCGGAATTCAAAAATGATACATGTGCTACAATACCAAAATTTAGAAATCTCACCATCCATCACGGCAAACCACACATCAACACCTTGAGCCATCACTGTAAAACCCGATCCAAGGCATTAGACTTCTTCCCTTCCGGCCAGGGTATACGGACAATCCTCAATCCTGTGACCGAATTGCCTATAACTTAAAACATACTCCCGAAATCTCATCAGGAAGATATTTATTCATAAATCATCTATAAACATATACCATGATGTATCTTTATCCTCCTAAACACTAGGTCAGCACAACTAGATAATCAAACCTATCTCCTAATTCTAGTTTAGTTCTAACCTAATCCATTAATATTAGGATGACTAGAACTATCCAGTCTAGTTCAATCATCCCACATCTTCATCTACTTATTTTGTCTTCCTTATTCTATCTTAAGCTTCTGCTTAATATTCTGATCAAACCTAAAACATCTCTTCTCTGATATCATCCGAGACGTATCGTATTTTAAAATAAAAATCTGACAGAGTTCTAACTATAATACGAATTTTAGCCAAATACAAAGCCCGTGGGTATCATTTACAACTTACATAATATAGCCACAACATCACAACACTAGATCAAAAAACTATAAAACTACGTGTGGCACCAACATCATAACTCTGAGTATGACGTTGGCTTAGACAAGATACCTCTAGGTCCTCAATTTAACAAATCATAAAAACCTACGGAAGTAACATACATCCATCTAATACAGTGAAAACTACAATTTATGGATACATCATCATCATCATATGCATACACCTATACATAAAATCCATAAGAATACAAAATATCCCATCAGAAAGCTCAAAGCTGCATATCTAAGTCCATAAGGTCATTTGCCAACATCTGCAAAGCCTAGCTGACTCAAACCTCTACCCTACCTTATCGGGTGTAACTTATCCTCATTTGGAGGGAGAAAAATGGTAAGGGTAAGTTAAAAGCTCAATAAGGCACAATATAACAAAGAACAAGTAAAATTTTATTTTCAAAACATGATAATGTGTATAGGAAGGAAATAAAGGCATATGAGTGATCATGCATAATGAATATATAAAGAATATGCTTCTGTGAATGTTTTTCCAAGTTTTTCTTAGTTCTTTTCTATTTTCTTTTCTTAATCATTAATTCGTGTTAAAAACTTATTTCATTGAGGGATCGAGGCCAGTAGGCCATACTGACTAAAGGAACAATCGGTCGTAACCTGAATTATGTATACTTCTACACAATTAATAGCCATTTGCTTCTATTGAAAATCAAGAGGTGGGCCATTTACATATACACCCTATAGAAGGGGCCGATCAGCCCCAAGCAGCACCAAAACAAACAACGACCTTCAACTATAATATAATAAGATATGCCAAGAGATATCACATGCTATAAAACATGCCTAGGATGATCATTGAGTTCCTACTGTAATATCTATGACATGCTAAATTATACTATCTGCAGAACGATCATCGGTCCAATTTCTTAGTTCCTTAGTTCTTTAGGGAATCCCGTTCTTAAGCGTAAAATTTTTCATTCTAGAGAATGGTTCAATCAGTTCAATCAATTTGTTGTTCTGGAGAACGATTTAATCAGTTCATCGCTTAATCGCAAATTATCCCTTCTTGATTCTTTTTTCATTAAACTTGTTCAGTATATTTTTTTTCCATGTTCTTCGTGAGCTTAAATCCTCATGTGTTCATAATTCAATGCATAATTTCCTTTTGAAGCTTAGAAGAATTTAGGAATCCTTTTTATATTATGCTAAACAGAGTTCTTACAGCCTCAGATTGATAATTCTTTCATAAGCGGTTCAAGGCATGATTATCAGAACATCTCAAATTAATATGTTTATGATATATGCATAAATCATCATAAAGTTTAGAACATGCAAGAAATTCTTACCGTGACATGCTAAACTTATCTTTAGAGCTACCAGATGACAAATTCTTTCACATATGCATATAATATAATTTCTAAAGTACATATAAGATGATACATTTAACATATATGCGTTTAAACATCATTGTTCTTATCTAACAATATTTTCAAAATACATAAAATTATCATATATGATTCTATAGGTATAAATATCAAATATACGGGGTGCCCGCATCTATTAAACTAGGTTACAAATTTTCAAAGCCAAATCATGCTTAAACTATGGTTAATTTGGGTAAAACCTAAAGGGGCGCGGGTTAGGGTTCCGATGAGCATAAAATAGCATAAAACTACCAATTCGGATACCTAATTGATAAATTAATATGTTCATGTTACGGGTAACACTATTCTAAAGTCAATTTATTTATAAATCCCAACTTAATCAGTAAAATCATGTGGGGTGCAGGTTAGGATTTTATGTCCAAAAATCGGTCAAAACTACGAAATCGGGCATGAAATTCATATATGTGCATACTCAAGTCATGTGTTTCCATTATCTAAGGTCAAATCATGTATAAAATCTAAAATAATGGGTGAAATCGGTCCAGACGCAGGTTAGGATTTTTGGATGCAAAAAACCACCCAAATATCACAAATTAGATATAAAATTAATGTATTTTCATATTTAGGTCATGGGTAATACAAAATATAAACTTATTCAGGTATTGAATAAGAATACCTGAAGAAAAAGAAATAAAAGTGCAAGAAAACGAAAGAGAAAATTATGAGTGTGCTTGTTTCGACCCGATTTACCACATCTTTAACTGGCTCAAACTCAGAATCGGACTAGGAACCTTGAATTTTCCCTTCTCTCTCTTCTCCACCTCCCTCTCTCTTTCTTCTGAAATTACCTGAAAAATGGCCAAGGAAAAATCCTCGGCCGCTTAGATCATGGGTAGGCGCTTGAGCGCCAGGCCAATGCGCAGTATGCGCTGCACGCTTGGATCCAGAGCCCTCCTAGGCGCTCAAGCACTCGGCGGGTGCTGGCCCACTGGCTCGGGCGCCCATGGCATTACCTCAGGCCCCAGTAGGCCAACTCCGCCGATTCGACCCATGGTCCTAAAAATTAATTTTTTCAAGTGCATTAATCTCAATTTTGATCATAGTAACTTAATTATTTGCAATTATGATATTTAAAAATCGGTACATTATAATATAGACAGTTATGATAAACTATGTTACTTACCAAAAAAAAAAAAGGTAAACTTTGTAAATAAATAAAAATGAATTATGGTAGTTTCAAAGAAATGAAAGTATGAAAAATGATTGATTAATAGGGTGTTTATCAAATATATTTTCCTGATAAGTAATAATTGTATCGATGTGAAAAATTTATGTACAAATTAAATTTGTTCAGAAAGCAACAAAATAATAGTGTATGTTGATACTGTTCAAAATGGGAAACCAGTATTTTTGAGAAGATTAAAATAATAAAAAAATATTAAAATTAATTATTGAAAAACAAGAGTTAGAGGTTACAAAAGAATATAAGAAAACTCAAAATGTATTGAAATTTATCGGACAAAAATTTACCAAGAATTGATTTTCAAATTCACATAAGGAGCTCACGATAAAAAATTTTTTAAAAAATTCAAGTGTTATTGAATTAACAAAATATTCTTCAATTTAAAAGCCATACACCAAACATATATGCTCCAATAACATATAATTTTATCATCATTGTCCAAGTCCAATCAATATGGTCATTATTCATCTTGCTTTCTATTCTTCGCACGGCTGGCGGTGTTATACACCCGAGGTTGAAGTTTGTAGGCTCAAGGTCTCTGCAATCATTTTGATGGAAGTTCCCACCTTCATGCACCGGCGATCGTTATGGCCCAAGGTTATTTAATTGAGACCGATCCAACTGACCCATATCATATGCCATGAGTACTCCAAAACTCGATAGAAAAAGCAAAAAACACAGAACGTCCAAAAAGTTAAGAGCAAAGCTTCAATAAGAACCAAAAACTCTCCAAGTTGAAATCATGTTTAGTCTGATTAATCGGCTTTAAATAGTAGAATCTTCAGTTGTTTCTTTCTTTGCTTTAACGGTTGTTGATTTCCATTGCATGAAATCCAAAATGATTTTTATGATAGCTTTCATACTAGCTGGGTTAGTTTTCTGAAAAAATGGCTTTTTTTTTTTCATTTTCTATCTTGTAGACAAGATGTGAAGGATCCTCATGTTTCCTCATTTGTGAAGTCCTGATGATCACCCGCTCCTAGGAGCCAGAGGGCTAAGAGCAACTGATCCTATGACAAATCATGACCCACAAATGCTTTGAGAAGGCGCAATTGGAAAAGAGATGCTCACGAGACTCCAACGCAAAATTATACAATGCACTGATCAAAGATTGGTTAAGGAATCTCAAGCGGTCCATCACGAAATGTTTACCTTTCATAGCAATCAACAAGATGAAGACAGAGGAGTATCAAAATTATAATAATACCCTACTGCTTCATCTATTGAAGCATCTTCATTATTTTTGGTAAGTTTTGATCTCCTTCAAAATTATGTTATAATAACTAAAACATAATTTTTCTGCTATAGCAGATATTTGAGTGGTTCATATTTTATAGAAATTTGAGAGGTAGACAAACAGTAAAATTATAAATTGTTGCACAATAAAAAATACCAAATTGATGAGGAAAATCCGAAGGGAAAACCTAAATTGAAAAATACAAATTGACAAGGAAAATCCCCTAAAAAATACCAAATCTACTACAATATATATATATATATATTGTTGGGATCCGTTACCCAGGGGTCCTAAAATTAGTATGGAGATCGGACGAGCGTTTTTGACCCGAGAGGCCCAAGCTATCGCGTGCCCGAGACCTTGTGTAATGCAGAACGACCGAGAGCTTTCTTTAAACTACGCGGACTCAATAGTACGCGTAATGCTTGAAGCCAATAGTACGCGGACTCAATCAAACTACAAAGTAAGCCGGTGAAGGACGAGGATCGCCTCTGTCTCGAGAGTGCCAACTCAGCCTATTTCACGATTACCTAGGAGTGCGTAAATCCCGCTTCTACGCCGGTATTGCCGCGGCGAAAATCCCCCGAACACGCCCTGTCACCTCAAGGCCGATAGTCCTACCCACAAAGAGGCCAACGGCGGCGCGTGAACTTAACTCACCAAACACGCCAACAGTGCTCGACACGCCAAATAAGTGCTCGACATGGCGTGGGAGTAGGTGGCCCCGCCCGGTAGGGTGTCGTAGGCCGTGTGAAAACTTCCAACGGTTACCTTTTGCTCCTATAAATACGCACCTAAGGCGAGACTAAAGGGGGTTTTTTCCGAGCAAGTGAAAAGCCAAAAGAGAAGAACAAGGCATTTTCTCCGTACTTTGAACATTGTACTCTTGTACTCACCAACAAAATAGTGAAGAATCTTTCCAGCTTCCCTCGTGGTTTTCCCCTCGTTTCAAAGGAGGGTTTCACGTAAAAACTTGGGTGTCCATTCTCGTTTCTCTCGCGTCTTTCACTCGCCCACAATCCACTCTCTTTATGTTGCTATTGGTTCCGTCCACTTGACGTCAAAGCACGCACTAGCATTGTACGGCTGGACTGACCAACGCAACATTGGCGCCGTCATGGGAAGAGGACAAAAAGTCAACTTCTCACCTTCTTAGACCACATCTAACCACACGTCACAACTTCTACTTCTAAGCATCATAACATGGTGAGCACCAGAGCGCAGGCAAGCGCGCCACCTCAGGCCATTACTCAGCACCAGCAGGAGGATGCCCCAAACCCCCGTGCGGGCATTGAAAACCATCCAGATCCAGTCATAAGGGACTTGGCAACAAAAATGGACGATATATCCAAGGCCGTCTTCACCCTTTGCGCGAGGGATGAAGAGAGGGCGAGGGGAGCGCCCTCCAGGGGCTCCCAGGCGGAAACATCCAGAAATGGAGGAAGGAGGCGCGAGCGCCAATTCAGGGCGCCCGCCGGGCAAGAGCCACCAAGAACCCAGGTGGCCTCAAGCGGCAGGATCCCTCGAGCACTAGAGGATCGCCTTGGTCCCCGGTCTCAGGGACATCAGGAAAATCGCGCCCGAGAGGCGACGCATGCACGAGGGTCAAGAAGGACCCCCGAGAGGCCGGCAAGCCACCAGCCTAACGAACTGAGGCACCTCCTCAACGCAAGGAGGACGGCTCTCCACCCCGTGGAGAGGAGAGATTGAGAAAGTCCGGAACCACGTATTTGGGGAGAGCGCATGGAGCGAGTATCCCCAAGTCTCCATTCACGACGGACGTTAGAACGAGGGCGCTGCCCCCAAAGTTTAAAATGCCAAACCTGGAGGCATACGATGGGAGTGCTGATCCCATGGACCATCTTAACCTATTCCGGGAGCATCTGAGCCTCCATGGACTAGACGAGGCCACCATGTGCCAATGCTTCCCCCTGACGCTGAAGGGGGACGCGAGAGTGTGGTTTTACGGGATGCCTGCGGGCTCTATTGGCACCTTTGGCGAACTGGCGGCGGCGTTTTTGTCGCAGTTCGCTTCTAGTAGAAGAACGGAGAAACAGCCCTGGCATCTCACTCGCATAAAGCAGGGTGCCAGGGAAAGCCTAAGGGAATTCTTGGCCAGGTTCGTGGCCGAGGCCAGGCAGATTCCGAAGCTGTCGGACGGGGTAAAACTAAATGCTTTCTTATCTGGCCTGGAGGGGGGTGCTTTCTTTAAGCATCTCATCCATAAGGGCCCTCACACCTTCGAGGAGGCCGAGGCTGTAGCAAGGGCCTACATAGCAGCCGAGGAGGCCAATGAAGCAAAGCGTCCAGAGAAAGATGAGAGCTACCGTCCGAGGCCATTAGAGATGAAGAGAAAAGCCGGGGACTTTCGTAGTCCCCCGTTTGTGGCGAAGCACAGGAAGTTTGAGCCGGCCGTCCGTAGAGACGCGCCGCCAGTCCACCTAACCCCGCTGAACGACACGCGCACGAATGTACTAATGCAGATCCAAGCGGAGAAGTTTGTAAAGTGGCCCAAGCCACTGAGAAATCCAGGTGGAGGGGACCAGTCAAAGTAATGCGACTTCCACCGTCAAGCGGGGTCATGCAACTGAGGACTGCAAGTCTTTGCAGAGGGAAATTGAAGAGCTAATCAAGAGGGGGCACCTCAACCGTTTCCTACAAAGACCCGGACAATCCTCTGGAGCAGTAGTCGAGTCTGAAGTGGAACCCCCGAGGAACCGAGTTACAGCGGGGGTCGTGAACATGGTGTCAACCCGGCCGGCTGGGAAGAGCAGCCTGGAACCCAGCGCCTCCAAAAGGCCGAGGACGAGTGTTAGAGATGATGTAATCTGCTTTAGCAAAGAAGATATGGCCCATGTAACTTCCCCCCATTGTGATCCATTGGTTGTAACAGCCCTCGTTTTAGACGGAGCCAATGACTACCGTATGAAACGAGTCTTTGTCGATAATGGAAGTTCCCGAAATTTGCTTTATCTTGATGCGTACCTTAAGCTTGGATTAAAGAGGCATCAAATGAAAGCCCCAGAGGGGCCGCTGTATGGACTTGATATTGAGCCTGTCCCAGTCCAGGGTATCGTGCAACTAGAAGTCACACTGAGAACATACCCGAGGACGGCCTCAAAGGTCCTCACCTTTCTGGTAGTGGACCTCCCGTCCGTTTACAATGCGATTCTCGGACGTCCCTGTCTTGCTACCTTTGAAGCGGTGACTTCCATCCCGTATTTAAAGATGAAATTTCCAACTCCGTGCGGTATAGGGGAAGTACTCGCGAGCAGCCACCGGGAAGGATGTGCTACTGCCGCAGTCACGCACTCCCTTCCGAGACCAATGGAAGACCTCGACCTCAGAGACGAGGCAACGCTGCAACAGGCGCAGCCTGGTGAACCTACCCAGCGAGTTCAGTTGGACCCCGAGGACCCAGAAAAGTGTGTTCAAATAGGGAGCTCCCTTGAAGATTCCGTCCGAGACCCGCTCACAAAATTTTTGAAGGAAAACTCGAGACGTGTTTGCTTGGTCCCAGCGGACATGGCGGGCATCTCTCCCGAGACGATAGTGCACTGTGGCTTGGCGTGGATCCTCACCACAAGCCTATCAGGCAGAAGCGGAGAAATTACTCAACGGAAAAGCTGGTGGCCGTCCGGGAGGAGGTGAAAAAGCTCCTGGACGTGGGATTTATCCGAGAGGTGCAGTACCCGGACTGGCTAGCGAACGTGGTCATGGTGAAGAAAAGCAGTGGAAAGTGGAGGATGTGCGTCGACTTCACAGACCTCAACAAGGCCTGTCCAAAGGATAGCTTTCCCCTCCCCAGAATCGACCAGTTGGTGGACTCGACGTCCGGCCACAAGCTGCTCAGCTTTATGGACGCCTACTCGGGGTACAATCAAATAAAAATGTGTCCCGAAGACGAAGAGCATACATTGTTCATGATCGACCAAGGGACGTACTGTTACAAGGTGATGTCTTTCGGCCTCAAAAACGCGGGGGCAACATACCAACGACTGGTCAACAAGATGTTCGAGGACCAGATCGGCAGGAACGTGGAAGTCTACGTGGATGACTTGCTCGTAAAAAGCACCATTAGTGGAGGCCACGTCGAGGACTTGGCGGAAACCTTCCAAGTGTTGAGAACTCACGGAATGAAGCTGAACCCCAGCAAATGCACATTTGGGGTAACGTCCGGGAAGTTCCTGGGCTACATAGTGTCACAACGCGGGATTGAGGCGAACCCCGAGAAGATCCAGGCAATCTTGAACATGCGCCTCCATGGACCGTAAAGACGTTCAGAGGCTCACGGGACGGGTGGCCGCCCTATCCCGCTTTCTGGCAAAATCGGCCGAGAGGCATTTGCCTTTCTTCAGGGCACTCAGAGGGCCGAAGACCCAAGGCTTTCGTTGGAGCAATGATTGCGAGGAGGCGCTTCAGGGCCTCAAGGCGTATCTTGCTAATCCTCCACTGCTGGCTTCTCCTCAACCGGGAGAGGAGCTTTATTTGTACCTATCAGTGACCGACCAGGCCCTGAGCTCTGTCTTGGTGAGAGAACAACAGGGGAATCAGCAGCCGGTGTACTACGTTAGCAAGATCCTGGCGGACTCAGAGACTCGATATCCACACACAGAGAAGATCGCTCTTGCACTGGAATACTCTGCCAGGAAGCTAAGGCCCTACTTCCAAATGCACGGGAGTCCCGTCCTCGACTAGCCGAGGACTATTCTCCAGAAGCCCGAGGTCTCAGGGTGACTAATAAAGTGGGCCATTGAACTTGGTGAATTCGACATCGAATTCAAGGCCAAGGCCGCCATGAAGGGCCAGGCCCTTGCGGATTTTGTCGTTGAGGCAACTGCACTTGACAGCGATGACGCCAAGAGCGCAGGAACTAGGAGAACAGGGTCACCGCCAGTGTGGACGCTTCACGTGGACGGCTCCACCATGAAGGATGGTTGCGGGGCAGGTGTCGTGCTGAGGACTCCCGTGGGGTCGAAATAAAGTACTCGGTAACTTTGGGTTCCCAAAGAACCAATAATGTCGCAGTACGAGGCCTTGATTGCGAGGACTTCGGTTGGCAAAGGAATGCTCAGCCCGTGGACTTGGTGGTCTATGATGATTCTGAGCTGGTCATCAATCGTGTCCCTGAACTTTGAGGCGAACCACCCTCAACTTTCCAAGTACCTTATGAAGGTAAAAGGAATGACCTCGAGACTTTGAGCGAATAGAATTCGTGCACATTCCGAGGAGGAGAACAAGAAAGACTCCTTAGCAAAAGCGAGAAGTGCGGGGACCCGAGCAAGATGCCCGAGGAATGAGGGAAACACCGGAGCAACCGACGATAGATGAGCCCGAGGCCAGGGTTATGCCAGTGTCTGACGGTGATACCTGGATGACCGCGTACTTAAGATACCTCACTGATGGAACTCTACCCGAGGACCCTGCTGAAGCCAAGAAGATCAAGAAGATCATGGGCTGGTACGCCATAGTGGGCGCCCGTCTATATCGCCGGGGGTTTCGACCCCTTACTTGAGGTGCGACCCCCGCGGGAGCGGGTACGCCCTCCAGGGAGGTGCATCTTGGAATCTGCGGATCCCATATTGGAGGCAAGAACCTCGGCGTTCAAAATAATGAGGCAAGGGTATTATTGGCCTACTATGAAGTATGACGCCGTGGACTTCGTGACGCAAGTGCGAGAATTGCCAAGTCCACGACAACTTGAACCGCCACCACACACCTGAGCTCCGGCGTTGCGCCTCTCGTGGCCCTTTGCACAGTGGGGGCTTGATATCCTCGGACCACTCCCCATCACGGCCGGCCGGGAAATTCCTCATTGTAGGAATCGACTACTTTATGAAGTGGGTGGAGGCAACGCCCCTCGCACGAATAACGGAGCAGAACGCAACTGAGTTCCTTAGGCAGTCCATCGTCTGCAGGTACGGGGTCCCTGAGTGCGTCATCACCGATAACGGGACACAGTTCACCGGAAAGCGGTTTTCCAGGTACTGCGCTCGTCTCAGAATCAACCTGGTCCACACGTCCGTTGCCTACCCTCAGGCCAACGGCCAGGTGGAAGTCACAAATCGGACTATCCTGCACGGGCTCAAGACGAAACTGATAGACTCTGGGGGCTCCTGGGTGGATGAGCTGCCCTCTATCCTCTGGTCTTATAGGACTACTCCAAGGGAATCGACGAAGGAGACACCCTTTAGCCTTTGTTACGGGGTTGAAGCGGTCATACCAGTGGAAGTGGGCCTCCCAAGTCTCCGAGTGGAACACTTCAATCCAGACCTCAACAGCCAAAGACTCCGTGAACACCTTGATTTGCTCGAGGAAGCCCGCGATCAAGCGCGACTAAGCATAGCAACATATCAGCAGCGGGTGGCCCGTTACTACAACAGGAAGGTAAAGGCACGTCAGTTTGAGGTTGGAGATTTGGTGTTGAGAAGCATTGAGGCGACCGGAAAGAATGCCGGTCGGAACAAACTTTCTCCGAATTGGGAAGGACCCTTCCTGGTCTCGGCGATCCTTTGAAACGGGGCCTACAAGCTACGCAGCCAAGAGGGTAGGCTGGTTCCCCGGACATGGAACGCCATGCACCTCAGAAAGTACTATCAGTAAGAGTTAAGGTGGCCCAAAAGCGCCCATACGCGACGATACTGAGCTGCGAAAGGACTCTATCACTTGAAAAGAGCGCTGTAAATAAAGTCGGGAAAAAACGTTGCAAGTGCATTATAAAAGTTTAGAAGTTTGGTGCATTTCAAAGCAATTCGCTGATCAAAGAAACTCGGTTCCATCCGAGCGGCCCAAGAGGTCGAAATAAAAACTCGGTTCCGTCCGAGCGGCCCAAGAGGTCGAATTAAAAACTCGGTTCCGTCCGAGCGGCCCAAGAGGTCGAAATAAAAACTCGGTTCCGTCCGAGCGGCCCAAGAGGTCGAATTAAAAACTCGGTTCCGTCCGAGCGGCCCAAGAGGTCGAAATAAAAACTTCGATTTAAATCCGAGCGCCCAAGAGGTTGAAATAAAAACTCGGTTCCATCCGAGCGGCCCAAAAGGTCGAAATAAAAACTCGGTTCCGTCCGAGCGGCCCAAGAGGTCGAAATAAAAACTCGGTTCCGTCCGAGCGGCCCAAAAGGTCGAAATAAAAACTCGGTCCCGTCCGAGCGGCCCAAGAGGTCGAAATAAAAGCTCGGTTTTGACCGAGCGGCCCAAGAGGTCGAAATCAAAGAAATTCAGTTCCGTCCGAGAGGCGTAACAGGTCGAAATTCAAAGGCTTGGTTTCACGCAAACATCACTGGGGGACAAGGCGTAACAAAAAGCAAGAAAGATGCACGGACAGGCATTGCCAAAAACTTCTATGTCTTATTTCGTCACGAAATACATGTACAAAAAGGAGATGGAAACAAAAAAAAAGGGGTCTAATCTAAAAGGTCAAATGGCTTCCAGAAAGTTCTTCCAGTTGGGGAGGCTGCTGAGACTGGAGTTCCTGGGACCCTGAGGCCCCCGCCAAGTCAAGTGGTCCAGAAGGCCCCGGAGAAGGCGGCTCACGAGGCGGCCCTGGCTGAGAAGGACTGGGAAAGGGCCTCTCGGTAACCCCGTATAAGTCGTCTATCGTTAAGGCATTGGCATTACGTGGGTCGAGAAGAGCAGTCGGGAACCGCGGTTGAATCACGCGCATCACTCGACGACACATGTTAACGCCATCCCAGTATTTGCCCTCCAGTGCAGCCTTAATCTCCGCGGACGGTATGGAAGACCTCAACTTCTCCTCCAGGTGATAGAGCCTGTCTTGAAGCACCTGATGCTGGTCCCGCTGGAGCTTCACGGTTTCCTCCAACAAGGCTATCTTACTTTTAGCCTCAGCAAGCTCCTCTACCGACCTTTGGGCTGCCTCGTTGGCAGTCCTCAGGACCTCCATCTTGGAGGCGATCTTTCCAGTGATATCTTGAAGCTGCATCAAAAGGGCGAAAACCATGAGAACAAGAAGGAAGAAAGCATAAGGCCAAAACGCTCAAAAAACGATGAAGGTACCTGGGAAATAAGCAGGTCGCCGCCTGCAGAGGCCTCCCCGCTGGACTCGGGCGCCTGGGCCTCACAGACGGGCGCCACAGGAACTTGAACCTCCATCTCAGATAAAGGGGCGCCAGCACAGGGAACTGTGCCCGGGGACTCAACATCAATAAAAGCCGTCCCCTCCCCAACGACGCCAAAATCCTGGGCGCCCTCAGCTTCCTCAGCAAGGGCCTCGGACTGATCAGCTTGGACTGTGATGGCCGGGAGCTCAGCAGGCGCATCCGAGGATGGCTCAATAGCTGCTTCCACTTCAACCTCCTCGTCAACGGGAGGCTGCGCTTCACTTGCTTCTCCTTCAACCTGGGCGCTCTCCGCATTGATGGCCTCGGGAGAATTGTCAGTAAAGCCCGAGACCTCGCCAGTGAACTCGGCGGGAACGTCAGGTATTGGCTCATCGCCAGGAGATTGGACGTCCGAAACCTCCACAATGTCCCTTATAATCGTGGAGACAATCGTGGAGGCAACGCTGGAGGCGGCAGCTTGCGTCCTCGGCCTCTTGAAGAAGGGAGCAATAGGTTCGTCATCATCGGACGAGGACTGCTCAACAATAGCCGCCTTGGGCCTAGAGATCTTGGCCGGGGGCTTTGACATCGAAAGCTTCGCTTTTGTCCTCGGGGGCTGGGCTTTTTTCTTCAATTTCTTTCCTTTCTTCCCCGAGGACGCAGAAGCAGCAGTGCCGTCAGGAGAAAGTAACCACTCGGCCTTAGCAAGGTTCTCGGGTAACAACCAAGCGTTTCGCTTGTTTTCATGGAAACTCCCCAAGTTGGCCGTTATCAACTCTAGGAGCTCCCGGACGGCATCCCTCTCCTCTTTTGAGGGATCAGAACAGTAATGGCTGGCTACATTCCCCCATCCATTGGGAATGCGCCAGTCCTCGGGGGTAGCCAGAAAGAAAAATTTGTCTTTCCACCTTTTGGTGGAGTCAGGATTCCCCCCACACATGACAGCAAACTCTGGGTGGGGGGTCATGGTGACCCACTCCAGATTATGCGTAAACCTAAACATGATCTTGACGACTTGCGCACTTAGACGCTTCCCATGACATCGAAGAAAGACACAAAGAGAAACCAAATACCTAACGGCGTTTGGCTGAAGCCTCGCAACTGGCACCTGAAGCGCTGCCATAATCGTGTGGAGCTCCTCTGGCACTGGGAATCGAAGCCCACCCTTAAGGTGGACTTCGTAGACGGTGATGAAGCCACTAGGAGGATCACGAGCGCTTTCAGTGGGCTCTGGGACAGTCATCACCATGGAACTGGGAATGGCATACTGCTGCCGGATCTCGTCTAACCTCTCCGGCGACAACGATGAAGCAATATCGGCGACTCCAGGAGCCATGGAAAGTAGGGAGCGAAAACTCAGGGAGAAACAAAGGGAAACGTCGAATGAGGAAGAAAGGCGGAACGCAGGAGGATAGAAGTGGTTCCTGTAAGGAAGGAGAGTGAATTTATGGATTTGAAAACTTAAAGGGCGCCATCATTGCCCTGGCCACGCGTCGCACGACCGTTGGTCCCCACAGATGTGACGCCCTGTATTCCCGAGACGCCTGACAACGCGTCAATCCCGCATTTAATTCTCTGCAGAGCCAAAACGACGGCGCCGCATGTCCCTGACATGTGAAAGCTCCTGACACAACAAAGATCGGCCCTTTGGTTAGCTACGATCCCGAGAACAAGAATTGTCCCGGCTAAGCTTGAAACCAAATCCACACTTAGAAGCGCAATCACTCCACGGACGGACTTCTACAGACGATCCATCTTGAAGAATGGTGATGTTAGAGAGACATGCCAAACGGTCGAGGACTTGAGCCTTTTGGCATGGGGGCTAGTGTTGGGATCCGTTACCCGGGGGTCCTAAAATTAGTATGGAGATCGGACGAGCGTTTTTGACCGAGAGGCCCAAGCTATCGCGTGCCGAGACCTTGTGTATCAGAGAGAACGACCGAGAGCTTTCTTTAAACTACGTGGACTCAATAGTACGCGTAATGCTTGAAAGCCAATAGTACGCGGACTCAATCAAACTACAAAGTAAGCCAGTGAAGGACGAGGACTGCCTCTGTTGTCTGAGAGTGCCAACTCAGCGATTTCACGATTACCTAGGAGTACGTAAATCCCGCTGCCACGCCGCCACTGCAGCAATCCCTGAACATGCCCTGTCACCTCAAGGCTGACAGTCCTACCACAGCAGGCCAACGGCGGCGTCAGAACTTAACTCACCAAACACGCTAGCGTGCCTGACATGGCGTGGGAGTAGGTGGCCAGCCGCCCAGTAGGTGTCGTAGGCCGTGTGAAAACTTCCAACGGTTACCTTTTTGCTCCTATAAATACGCACCTAAGGCAGACTAAAGGGGGGGTTTTTTCTGAGCAAGTGAAAAAGCCAAAAAGAGAAGAACAAGGCATTTTCTCTGTACTTTGAACATTGTACTCTTGTACTCACCAACAAAATAGTGAAGAATCTTTCCAGGCTTCCAGCCTCGTGGTTTTCCCCTCGTTTCAAAGGAGGGTTTCCACGTAAAAACTTGGGTGTCCATTCTCGTTTTTCTCGCATCTTTCACTCGCCCACAATCCACTCTCTTTTATGTTGCTATTGGTTCCGTCCACTTGACGTCAGCACGCACTAGCATTGTACGGCGGTCGGACCTGAACGTAACATATATATATATATATATATATATTAAACAAATTTATCACTACTGCTATTATCCTCCATTTATAATTCACATTGTCGTAGTGTAAACTTCTGGGTCAAGTCTTTATATGAATCAATCATATAAAATGGATTGACGCTACTACTACCAATATTGTGGGACATTATGTCCTCAAAAATCTTTTATAGAAAAATTATATAAAAAGTACTTTTAGTTATCAATACTTATCACATATAAATTACATGGGATGCATTGCAAAAAAAAAAAAAAACGTGCCAATGATTCTATAAATAAAAGATAAAAAGCAAAAATTTTTTAATTAACTTAAAACTTATTAAATCAATTAATAAATACTGTTAGGTATTATCCAAATATGATCGGCCCAACCCAATTGAAAATAGGGCCCAAATGCCAATAAACTAAATATTGGTACAAAGGGGAATGCCGACCTCTTGAACAACCGGAAGGTGAGGAACGTGAAAAATTGAGACGAATAACTGCTCAACAGTATAATAAATAAAATATTAAATCCTAGTGAACGGTTATAGTTGATTGAGAGATAACAATATACACATGAATAACCCAATCCAATAACAGCTGAATAAAGTTCAAATATTAACGTCTAAATGGTTACCTAATTAATTTAAATTGCAGTTATGCATTAAAAGCAATGATTGACATTTAGTGCAATAAAATGTTTTCCATTACAGGTAGCAGTCCTGAGACTAACCAATCAGTTAGAATCCCTGATATAAATACAAATTCCCCCAACCAACAAAGAGATAGGCCTTACTTGCACATATAAGAACCAATCAAGAATACACCAAATAGGAGTGCAGTCCCCTAACCATCCAAAAACACTACACTCATTCCCTTTCCTCTCTTTTCATCTTTACTTGCATAATTCTATTTTTTAAAGAAAGATAATTAATTTGAGTGTCAGATGATATATTAAAAAGTGAGTCGTAGATATTTCTATCCCATCATTAAGTTATTGTGATGCATAGGATCATAATTTCTATTTATAAAGACCAGACCTATAGCTTCTCGAATTGGCTGAAAGATTTATCCAACTATCTAGTTCGTACAATAATTTGAGTTTAAGGAACGTATCATTGGTACCATTTGTGGAAAAATGGTTAAGCCACTTGTTCTCATCACAAATCCGAATCTCTAAAAAAGGCCCCAACTCACCTCTTCTAATAATACAAAAATGATGAACACTAAGGCTCATGGTCAAACGAGCCTCCCATAAAAGGACACATCACATCTCATGGCCATGACCCCACTGATGGTAGCAACAAGGGCATTCACCAACTAATGAACATACATAATTGTGGAGTTCTTAGTGGCGCAAGTTGACAATATGTTAAGAATACTCAATTCCCTTTATGAGAAATAGGAGGGGCACCCACTACAATTACTAACCCCCAATTCTTAAGCATCCACCTCTAGAAAGAATTTTTTTTTTTTTGGTAAGTCACCTCTAGAAAGAAGGACAAGGAAAGGAAGCCGATGCCCAGAGAGACACCCCAGTAGTCAAGGATCCTAGAGGGGCAAAAGGCTTCCCTCCAAAAAAATTCATCTCGATATGAAGGATGACTTAACGTCATGGTTAGGGAAGTTCCGAGTAGCAAAATTTGCATTGCACTTAGGATATAGGACAACCGTTAGCACGGGATAATGCATCATGTAGTAGCTTGTCAAAAAATATCCCTAGCAGGCAAGTGCCCCGTATATCAGCCATTTACTTGGAGTAGAGGACTTTCCTTAACATAAAGAGGATTGCGTCTACCACCGAAGTGGAAGAAAGAATTAAAAGGATCAAATAGCAACCATTTCACGGAAGCACAATTGAGCAATCGACTAAATTATCCAAGACACCGTTCTCTGGGGAGATCAAAACGCATCGGCTCCCTCATAAGTTCAAGATATCAATCCTAGAACCCTACAATGGAAGCACTGATGTGATGGATTATTTTTAGATTCTATTGGGGTTACAAGGTCTGAAAGACCTTGTTTTATGCCTTTTGTAAGGCTCAAGTTTAAATTTTATTATAATTATAATTTGTTAAGTTAAGATAATAAAAATTTAGGATAAATGAGGATAAAAATTGGGTCATGAGTTTAAATTGGATCGAGTTACATCGAATCGATGGATGTTTGACTGATACTCGATGCACGTCCATGCATGGGATGGGTAGCGAGGTCAAGCCTAATGGATGCCTGATTAGCACTTGAGTGCACTTTCTAGTATGTCAGTGCTCGAAGCATGCCTGAAGGATGCTTGAAGTGTGGTATCCAGAATGCTCACACTCGAAACGCACTTGAGGTGGAGCTCATGTGCTGCACTGTTTAGCTGTAGTGCTTAACACGTGCTCGACTAGTGCTCGAGTGCCATTCTTGTTATATTTAGCAAGCTCGGCTAATTTTTCAAACATTTCTCTATTGAAATTGAGAGAGAAGAGAGAATGAGAGGAGGAGAGGAGAGAGAGGAAGTTAAAGATGCTCAATTCAAGTAATTTCAAGGAAGATTTTTGATAATTTGAAATTAAGGTAAGTGCATTCCAAATCTTTCTTCATTTGTTATTATTCTTTCTCAATTCTCTGAGTATTTTTTATTTCAAATATTTATGCATGACATGATTTCATAGTTAAGATATTTATGTTTAACATACATGTAAAATTTTTCTCATTTTATTGTAAAAATGTATGAAATTTATGTCTAAACTTATATAGATTGTATCACTTAGCTGATTTTTATAATATTTCTTCATGCATATTCAAATTTTATGATATAATATTCTTTCATGTTTAAATTTTGTTTATATAAGTTCTTGTATATTTGCTTAAGAGATGAAAATGCTATAATACTTTACCATTGCTAATTTTTTTATAATAAGTTGCATAATCTGCCGTAAATTTAAGAATTCTAGTTTTTATGTGATTTAAAAATTAGCATGTTTAAGTTCTTACACATATTTATTCATTTACATGTTAAGAATTTATAAAATTTGAAGAGAAAATTTTACTTTATGCTAAGAATTATGAACATTTTCTCTAAAATAAGAAAATTAAAAAATATAAAATATTATGTAGGGTTTTCATGAGATGAAGTATTGAACCATGGTAATTATTTAGTGGATAATATATTATGGAATATTTTAATATATTATTATAAGGATCGAGTTCCTAGGACTTAGTCTTTCATGGCCTTAATGAAAAATTCAGCCTAGGTAGCATGTTGACCGGCCAGGATAGTTGACCAGTTAAGAAGGCTGACCGGAATGAATTGTTGACCAGAATAGATGGTTAACCGATTTGAAAGATGGTTGCTCGTATTAGAAAGGTGACCGGATAAGATAGTTGATCAGATTAGATAGAAGATCGGACTAGATTGTCAATCAGTTAAGATAGATGATTGGAGAAGATAGATGACAAGAATGGATTGTTGACAGGTTAAGAGAGTTGACCAAAATTAGGATAGTTGACTGGAATTAAAGTAGTTGATCGAAATTAGGGAGATAACCAAAATGTCTATGAAATTGCAGTCTGTAAATGAACAGTAACAATCGAGGTCATTTAAAAAATTAAGACCGAGGTCGTTTGAAAAATTAGAAAGAGACTGAGGACTCATAGAAAGATCAAGGACTCAGAGAGTAAGAGTTAGAGATAATGAGACATTTAACAGAGTTAGTTTAGGCCCATACCTTACTCCTACCTACTTCGTTAACCTTTTAGAAAGGAAAAACTGAGTGGAAAAAGAAGTACTAAATATGTGACTTACCCCCACTTGCTTTCTCCTACCCCATTGTCTATACATACTGAATTTGAAGGTTAGGAAAGAGAGTTTGGAAAATCTGAGAGAAGCACGAAGGAGAAGAAGGAGAGGAAGAATTTCAGGCTAGATTTGAGTAAGGAAATTCATAGATTAGGATCAGGCAAGTGAATTCTATACTTTGTCTTTAGCTGTTGCTAATTATTTTCCAAATTCTTTGGGTACTATTATTCTAATGCCCATATTTGCTATGTTTCTACATAATGCAAGTCATGATACTTGTTTTTTTATTTTTATAAAGGAGTTTAATGTTCAGCGCATGTGTTATGTTTTACATATGGGATTTTGTTTCTCAGTTCATGCTTGAAAACTGTTAGAATTCCTTCTGTTTTTCAAGTTCGGTATTATAGTGAAATTTGATAAAGTTTAAGCTATAATGCATAGAAAAGTTATCTTGCATGTTTAATTACTGTCAACTTATACCAGTTTGCTTATTTAAAGAATCTCACCCACTTGCATGTTTGTTCATCTATTGTAAAAGTAAGTTTGCTCTTTAAGGACTTCGATTATTTGAAACTAAAAATTTTGATATATGATGGCCGAGTAGTTGCAGGCCTAAAATGTAGCCAGTTTCAATATATAATGGTCAAATAGTTGCAGGCCTAAAATATAACAAGTTTTGATGTATAATGGACGAGTAGCTGTAAGTATAAAATGTAGCTAGTTTCAATATATGATGGCCGAGTAGTTGCAAGCCTAAAATGTAGTCAGTTTTGATATATGATGGTAGAGTAATTGCAGGCCTAAAATGTAACCAATTATTATAAAGAAAAGTTGGTTTTTCTTTTAAATTCGTTTTGGAATTCAGTTCTCATGAAAATGTCTTTAACCCATGATTTATACTTCAGTATGCAAAATGCACTCATTTTATTTCTTTTGATTTTGTTTTGAAGCTATATTTATACATGTCTTTGCTTATTTGTACATTGATGAGCAATCTGCTCACTCATTGCTATTTTCTTACCTTCAGAAGTGTGAGATCCTGATCTTATAAATGTGATAATTATGAAATAATTATATAAATAAAAATCATATTCGGGCTTAAGTATAGTAGAAAAATTGATACCGAAGCAAAATTAGGTGAAATATGCCAAGTAGGACGTGCACTCGAGCACCGCTCGAGCGCCATTTTACAAAAGAGTGCGCTCGTTGGCCGTCTGAGGAGAGGTGGGAGTGAGGTGGGGCTATAGCGGTGGTGCTCGAGTAGCGCTCAAGCGCCAACCATGGTGGCCTTTTTCGAATGCAGCCGATCGATGAGCGCCGGTTACTGGGTCAGCACGTGACCCCTTTCCTCTATGTTTTAAAATGGGGTTTGAGGGTGAGAGAGAGGCACGAAGCCTCAGAGCAGATAGCAGAACGCGAAGGAAGATGAAGGGAGAGGAAGAAAAGAGAAGGAGAGGGAGAAATCAGCTCGTTCTGATCCGATCCGGGTAAAAATAATAGTAGAATAGGCTAAGGTAAGTGTATCCCGGATGTTACCCTCTATTTTTACTACTTTTCCAGTATCCCTAAAAATATATTTATACTTTAAATCACTGTTTCTATCTATTTAATGCATACGAAGCATGTTTTTGTAAATTAATTGGACAGATTTCAAGTTTATCTATAAGTATCGTAATATAGATCTTCAGTTCCATGACTGCACATGCATAGGGTGCTTGATTATGGTTCGATAGTTCCGTGTGAAATCCTAGGTCAAAATTTGGGAGTTTTATGTATAAGTTTTCTAAATTCTGAGATGTAACTGTGATTCTGTAATATAATAAGGATTATGAGGTAATTTTAGTTTGAAAAGTCCCACAGGAATATACTGTAGAACTTCTGAGATGTTCTGAAGCTATTTAAAGGATTCCTGATTAAGGTTTGGTTTGAGAAGTCCCATAGGAATGCACTGTTAATCTTTTAGGGTATTCTAAAGTTATTTGAAAGATAACTAAATGAGGTTTAACTGGTCAACTGAAATATGATAAGTTAAGGGTTAAAGAATAATAAGAAATATATAAATCCTAAGATGGAAATGCTAATTAGAGGTTTGACGAAATTTATCTGACAAATTACACTTGAGGAATTAATCTGAAACAGTATCGTTAAGTCATAGAGAAGCTCTGAAACTAACTCAAGGTTTAATTACATGAATTGGAAAGGTTTTAGTAGTCAGAATAATTTATGGTTAAGGAAATAAGGATAAAAATGTCACCTGTTAAGTAAATATGTGGGATTCTGGTATAGCTAGTCCTTGACCTCATCTTTAGATTACTGCATCGAAATACTGAATAATAGGCATCAGAAATGCACTAAATAATAGCTAATTGAACTAAAGAAACCTTCCTACCCTCGGGATGTAAGGTATGGAGGGTATGTAAGGAATTAAACTGAACAAAAATCATTCTACTCTCAGGATGTAAAGTATAGAGGATATGTAAATATTAAACTAAATAGAAATCATCCTACCCTCGGAATGTAAAGTATGGAGAGTATGTATAGATTAAAGTGAACAGAAATCATCCTGCCATAGGGATGTAAAGTATGGAGGACATGTACAGATTAAGGTAAACAAAAACTATCCTTCCCTGGGAATGTAAATTATGGAAGATTTGTAAATGATTAAACTGAATAAGAACCATCCTACCCTCAGGATGTAACGCATGGAGGATAATAGATTTAAAAAGAAATTGAATGTTCTGAAATATGAATTCTAAATCGAGAATTGGGTTAATGTTCTAAATATGGATTCTTGAACTGAGAACTAGGTTAATATTTTGAAATATGAAATTTGAACCGAGAACTAGGTTAATATTTTGAAATATGGATTCTGAATCGAGAATTGGGTTAACATTCTGAAATATGGATTCTAAACCGAGTACTGGGTTAATATTCTGAAATATGAATTTTGAACCGAGAACTGGGTTAATGTTCTGAAATATGGATTTTGAATCGAGAACTGGGTTAATATTTTGAAATATGGATTCTAAACTGAGAACTGGGTTAATATTCTAAAATATGAATTCTGAACCATGAACTGGGTTAATATTCTGAAATATAGATTCTGAACAAAAAATTAGGTTAATGTTCTGAAATATGGATTCTGAACCGAAAACTAGGCTAAGGTTCTGAAATATGGACTATGAACTGAATTCTGAATCAGGAATTGAGGATTTAAAATCATAGGTTTCTAGTATTCTGTTTCGCAATAGGTTTTCTGGTATTCTGTATCGCAATAGGTTTTCTGGTACTCTGCATCACAATAGGTTTTCTGGTACTCTACATTGCAATAGGTTTTCTAGTATTCTGCATTGTATTTATACTTCTATTCTCTTGCCTGCACGCATGATTCACCTGCATCCCTTTTTAATTCTCATCTGAAAGTATCTATATATTTTGTATATTTATAAAATTATATATTTTTACTTTTTTGGGTACATTTACTGAGCTGTTAAGTTCACTCATTGCTTTTTGTTCTCCCATCAAGATAAGCAAAAGTTTGAAAAGGATCAAAATTTGATCTAGCTAGAAGAAGGAAAGGCTCGTAAGTTCTGAAGACCTTAAAGGACTTCGGTGGATGAAAGGATTTTGGATTCTTGTAGCTAGCATTTTGAAAATGAACATAGTATATTACGATAATGTAAAAATGTCATATCATGATGTATGTTCTATTCTTGTTTCCGCAGTTTGACTTATGGAATTAGTTGATTCCGCGTTATTTTGAAGTTTTGAATATGTATAGGTCCTAGATGACATCTGCTTCAGAATTTAAAATGTTGGATAAAATGTATTGTGTTGAAGCCATAAATGATATGGCAGTTTGTGATCCTGTGAATGCATGTTGTAGAAAAAGTAAGGTGTTCGATTAGTTGTGTGCTTGTACAGGTTGTACCTTTGCTTTTTGCCTAGTTGTAAAGGAGACTCTGTCGAAATTTTTGCAGAAGTCAGTGGTCTAAAATTATGGACTTTGTTCAGTATATGACTAGTGGAGGGTCCTATAAGGATCAGGATTTGTTTCGTCACAATTGGTATTAGAGAAAACGAAATGCCTTAGGAATGATTTGAATCGTATGCGGAAACTTAGGAAATGATTATGAATAATTGATTAAGTAGGGATAGACATAGGATGAATTACATCCTAGGTATCGTAGCTAGTATAAGTAGGTCTGAGATAGACCGAGATCTAGTGATGAAGTAGAATGATATCGATTTTAGGCTTAGGCAAATCGAACTGAGTTGAAAAAATTCGTATGGAACCGTTATAAGTTGATGAAAGATAGGAATAATCATGGAGACGTTGAGGCACCTCCAATTGTGGGTGAAGGTATTTTCTTAATTATGGAGTTTTGACTTCCATTTTGCTTGATTTGGGGATTATGAATTTTGATGTTCGGTTTGGGTTTGTGAACGATTAACTTTGATGGGATACTAAGATCATCTAATTGACAAATTTCCCAAACTGAATCGATTTTTGAAAAGAGTAATCCGAACTGTAATTGGTATTACAGGTTTTAAATTATTGGATGAATTGCAAAAGAAGTAATGGAACTAATGAGGGGTGTGCTAAGCGTAGATGGCATATTAGGCCATATCTAGAAAGTTATTAGGTGGATACGGAAATTAGAGGAAATTATTAAAAGAAAAGATTGCCTGTCTCGTTTTCTGATAGATAAATAAAATTGTTGTTGAGGTTGTGCTAAAATCGGCAATGATCTTGAGGATTCAAGTAAAATTGAAAGGGTATTTGGTGAATTTTGAAAATTTGGTTAACCAAGAGTTAATGACTTGATGTTGGGAGTCTTTAATATTAAGATATTCGTAAGATAGGTGAAGGATTACTACGAACCGGTCCCGCTATCAAAACAAGTATGGTTATGAAAACATGAAAGAAGGACTCATGTGATTTTGCTTGAGGTTGACAGAACGGTAAAGTCATTGGATTTTAGTTAGATTATTGTAAAAGTTGAGTGGTCAATTGGAATGAATAAATATGCTCGACGATGGAATATCAAGTTGCTAAATGTTGAAGTTCAAAGGGTAAATAGGGATTTGTGTATTCTTTTCGGAATTGCAAATTATGTTACATTTGCCTTGTAAATTTTGGATTTATCTCCTGATATATATATATATATATTCTTTTGTGGATGTTGAGAATTGTGGAAAAGTAATTAGTGTTTGATCGGAGGAAGGAATGTTATGTAGGTGCAAAGCCACTTTAATGGCATAAATTTGTTAGGAAAGGTTAGGACCTTGTTATTTCTAGATCATAACGGGTGGATGCCCTTAGTCTAAGTGGGGGAGGATCCCGGTTGTGTCTTATGTAAACAGAGGCCCTTGGGCTAAGAGGGAGAAGAATCCCTATGTGAGTTGCTCCATCATAAATTGGGATTAGCAATTGGAAGTTTCAGTTTAAGAAATTATGGGTAGGCTCTAATGTTTAAGGTAATAGACTGTAGTATTCTTAAGTTAGGAAACCAAATCGCGTCTGAAGTATTGGAGTTATTAGTTGTTTAATGAACCAAATCGAGAAATAGTTAATGAATTGGGTTTGCTTTCGGGTCGATAAATTTAGATGAGTATATAACGAGTCAGGTATTAAAGATCAGAACAGTTTGAAAGTTTAAGGTTTTTTAAGGTAATTACCTTAATCTGGAAATGGAATGAAGATGTTAAGAAAGTTCGTTGATTTTTGAAATTTAAGGATTGTTAAATTTCGAGGATGAAATTTCTGTAAGTGGGGAGATTGTAAGATCTCGATCCTAAAAATATGATAATTATGGAATAATTATGTAGATAAAAATCATATTCGGGCTTAAATATAGTAGAAAAATTGATACCGAAATAAAATGAGGTGAAATGAGCAAAGTAGGACAGGCGCTCAATAGGTACTCGAGCGCCATTTTATGAAAGGGTGCGCTTGAGTAGCGCTCGAGCACAAACCCAAGAGGCCTTTTATGAATGCAACTGCTAGATGAGCACTTGAGCGCCGGTCATGGGGGCAGCACGTGAACCCTTTCCTTTGCGTTTTAAAATGGAGTTTGAGGGTGAGAGAGAGGCACGAAGCCTTAGAGTAGATAGCAGAACGCGAAGGAATAGGAAGGGAGAGAGAAAAGAGGAGAGAGAGAAATTTACCCGTTCTGATCCGATTCGGATAAAAGTAATAGTAGAACAGGATAAGACAAGTGTACCCCGAATGTTATCATCTATTTTTATTACTTTTCTGTATCCCTAAAAATATATTTATACTCTAAATCACTATTTTTATCTATTTAATGCATACGAAGTATATTTCTGTAAATTAATCAGATAGATTTTAAGTTTATCTATATGCATTACAATATAGGGCTTCAATTTCATGACTGTACATGCGTAGGGTGTCCGATTATGGTCTGACAGTTCTGTGTGAAACCCTAGGTCAAAATTTGCAAGGTTTTATGTATAAGTTTCCTAAATTCTAAGATGTAACTGTGATTCTATAATATGATAAGGATTATGTGATAATTTTAGTTTAAAAAGTCCCACAGGAATATACTGTAGAACTTCTGAGATATTTTGAAGCCATCTGAAGGATTCCCGATTAAGGTTTAGTTTGAAAATTCCCATAGGAATACACTGTTAATCTTCTGGGGTATTTTGAAGTTATATGAAGGATTACCGAACGAGGTTTAACTGGCCGACTGAAATACGATAAGTTAAGGGTTAAAGAATAAGAATAAATGTATAAATCCTGAGATGGAAATGCTAATTAGAGGTTTGACGAAGTTTATGTGACAAATTGCACTTGAGGAATTAATTTGAAACAGTATCGTTAAGTCATAGAGAAGCTCTGAAACTGACTGAAGGTTTAATCGTTTGAATTGGAAAGGTTTTAGTGGTCAGAAAAATTTATGGCTAAGGAAGTAAGGATAAGAATGTGCTTTGTTAAATAAATCCATAGGATTCCAGTATAACTAGTCTATGACCTCACCTTTAGATTACTGCATCAAAATACTGAATAATAGGTATCAGAACTGTACTGAATAATAGCTAATCAAACTAAAGAAACCATCCTACCATCGATATGTAAAGTATGGAGGGTATGTAAGGTATTAAACTGAACATAAATTATCTTGCCATCGGGATGTAAAGTATGGAAGGTATGTAAAGATTAAACTGAATATAAATCATCCTGTCATCGGGATATAAAGTTTGGAGGGTATGTACAGATTAAAGTGAACAGAAATCATCCTACCATTGGGATGTAAAGTATGGATAGTATGTACAGATTAAAGTAAACAGAAATCATCCTGCCCTCGAGATATAAAGTATGGAGGGTTTGTAAATGATTAAACTGAATAAGAACCATCCTACCTTCGGGATGTAAAGTATGGTGGATAATAGATTTACAAGGAAACTGAATGTTTTGAAATATAGATTCTGAACCGAGAACTAGGTTAATATTCTGAAATATGAATTCTGAACTGAGAATTGGGTTAATGTTTTGAAATATGGATTCTGAACCGAGAATTGGGTTAATATTCTGAAATATGAATTTTGAACTGAGAATTGGGCTTATGTTCTGAAATATGAATTATGAAGCGAGAATTGGGTTAATGTTTTGAAATATGTATTCTGAACCGAGAACTAGGTTAATGTTTTGAAATATGAATTCTGAACCGAGAACTTGATTAATGTTTTAAAATATGGATTCAGAACTGAGAACTAGGCTAAGCATCTGAAATATAGATTCCGAATTGAATTTTGAATCAGGAACTAAGGATTTGAAATCATAGGTTTCTGATATTCTGTATCGTAATAGGTTTTCAGGTATTCTGTATCGCAATAGATTTTCTGGTACTCTGCATCACAATAGGTTTTCTAGTACTTTGCATCGCAATAGGTTTTCTAGTATTTTGCACTGCAATAGGTTTCTTGGTATTCTGCATCATATTTTTGCTTCTGTCCTCCCGCCTACATGCATGATTTACCTGCATCTCTTTTTAGTTCTCGTCTGAAAGTATGTATATGTTCTGTATATATATAAAACTGTACATTTTTACTATTTTGGGTACATTTACTGAGCTGTTAAGCTCACTCCCTGCTTTCTGTTCTCCCCTCTAGATAAGCAAAAGTATGAAAAGGATCGAAGTTTGTTCTATCTAGAAAAAGGCAAGGCTCGTAAATTCTGATGACCTTGAAGGACTTCGGTGGATCAAAGAATTTTGGATTCTTGTAGCTAGCATTTTGGAAATGAACATAGTGTATCACGATAATGTAAAAATGTCATATCATGATGTATGTTCTGGTTCTTGTTTTCGAAGTTGACTTATGAAATTAGTTGCTTCCGTGTTATTTTGATGTTTTGAATATGTATAGGTCCTAGATGGAATCTCCTTTTGAATTTAAAATGTTGGATAAAATGTGTTGTATTGAAGCCATGAATGATATGGTAGTTTGTAATCCTGTGAATGCATGTTGTAGAAAAAGTAAGGTGTTGGATTAGTTGTGTACTTGTATAGGTTATACCTTTGATTTTTGCCTAGTTATAAAGGAGACTCTGTCGAAATTTATGCAGAAGTCAGTGGTCCAAAATTATGAACTTTGTTCTCTATATGACTGATGGAGGGTCTTATAAGGATTATGATTCATTCCGTCACAAGAAGAGTAAGACTTCATGCCGGATGAGAAAGAGCAAAGCCGGATGGATTAGCTAGGTTGGAAGGCCGATTTTGATTCATGTAGCAGTATATGATCGACCTTGATGTATTTTTGATCATTTTGGAGACTTTTATATAACGATTTTGCTGTATAAATTAATGGATAATTGTATATTTTTGCTGAACTTATGGTTTAAGTAATTTTAGTTCTTAGTGGCATCTTATACATCAATGGTTTCTCCTTGTAGCTGACCGATCTAGATAAGGCCAATCTAGATTCTTGGCCAGCCAAAATGAGGCCGACTTAAGAGTTTCGACCGGTTTAGATCCTTTGTGCGCTATTATATTATTTAAAATATTGCATGATTATTATGTATATCTTATTACTCATTTGCATGTTGATATGGATAGACGAGTGCTGTAGCCCAGCAAGAGCTCCAGTCCGTCACACTTAGTATAAACATTGACGGAGGTTATTAGAGGATGATGGCCCGTCCTGTCACAATTATAATGATAATCAAGGTTTAAACCTTTTATCCGTGGATGAAAACGACATTCGACCCCGTCTATAGGGTTATGTATACGATGTCCCACCTTTGGGTTATAAATAGTAGCATACGGCCTTTGGTTGTATGGAAACAATTATAAAGAAGGCTTTGATTATCTGGTCATTTAGTTGGTAAGACTCTACTAGCCTTTGGTCCATAAAAAAATTATATTTATGTATGATTTGATGACACAAATTGGATAAGAATATAATAAGTTAATCTAAAAAGTTAAGAATGTGCATTGTTATGGAATTTCATACTATTACACAGAAATCTAATGTACTGTTCTTTTTGATATGTTTTAAATATAAAAAATATATATATATTTAATTGTAAAATTATAGTCTTGTTGAGATTTCAACTTGCTCCTTGCTTTTTGTTTTTCACTAATTCTTTCAAATGAAAAGTTTGGACATTTGTAGGATAATTTGGATTGAAGGAAGAGCTGATCAAAGTGATTTAGAATTGGAATTTGAATTATGAAATGTTTAATATTGTATTTTAGTTTTTGCACAGCAGTGGCAGTTAATGTTTTATTTTATTGAGATAATGA